>JAHLJS010000001.1:16155192-16635192 GCA_038502445.1 Eremochloa ophiuroides | reverse complement strand
ACAAGGTGTGCTGGGGAGAGAAGTCCTGCGGCGAGGCAGACATCCTGGCGGCATTCGACGATGCCATCGCCGACGGCATCGGGAGCGACAACCCGAGGCCATACTGGGAGGACGCGCAGGCCATCGGGTCATTCCACGCCATGGCCCACAGGGTCGTCACGTCTGCCGGCGCCGGCAACTCTGGCTGGGACGGCGGCCACGCCTGCAACGTTGCGCCGTGGATGCTGTCCATCGCGGCGAGCAGCGTCGACCGCAGGCTCGTCGACAAGATCGTCCTCGGGAACAGGAAGACCATCGTGGTCAGTGACATCTTCTTAATTTTAACTTTATTCTTTTAGATAATTAGCACTTGTCAAGATGATTTTAATACTGATTTCTATAAATAGTGTTGGGTCTATAATGACACTGTCTGCCTTCAAAGTCTGAATGGATCCCACATTTCTTTGATCCCTAAGCATGACAATGCAGTGAAAGTCTCAGACTACAGACCTATTTCATTGCTCAGCACTTCAATCAAAAATATAACCAGGCTCTTAGCAAACAGGCTTCAGCTTTCTTTGCCTAAGCTTATGCATATGTGCCACCAAACCAAGAAAGAGATCATCATTCTGAAATTGGACTTTGAAAAAGCTTTTGATAGGGTGGAACATGAGCTTATGATTCAAATTATGCTACAAAAAGGCTTTCCACCTAGATGGATTTCTTGGATGAGAATTTTTAACTAGGAAAAATATTTCACTGTAAGAGTGGGGTTAGGCAAGGGGATCCCTTATCGCCCCCTTCTTTTTGTTCTTGCAGTAGATTTCCTTCAATCCATTCTGAATGCTGCTAAGCAACAAGGGCTTTTGTCTTTACCTGTTAATTTGACTCAGGATCGAGACTTTCCAATACTTCAGTATGCAGATGACACTCATTTTCATGCAAGGAGATGCAAGGCAACTCTTTTTCCTTAAAGCCATTCTTAATACTTTTGCTGACTTTACTGGGCTCAAAGTTAATTACACTAAGCCTATGATGGTGTCTATTAATGTACCTGATGATAAGATGGTCATTTTAGCAAATACTTTTGGATATTCTATTGGCATCCCCCCCCCCCCCCTTTACCTATATGGTCTTCCCCTAAGTGTTGCTAAACCGGCAGTCGCTGACTTTTGGCCTTTGGACACAAAATGTGAGAGAAGAGTTGGTTCCTTTTCATCCTTTTTAAGTAAAGCTGGCAGACTCCAATTGACTAATGTTGTTCTTAGTGCCCTTCTCACCTATGCCATGTGCACTTATTTGCTACCAAAGTCCATGATAAAACAGATTGATAAGTTAAGAAAACATTGCTTATGGAGAGGTTCAGATCTTAATTCTAAGAAACCTCCCAAAGCTGCTTGGAAAATGGTTTCCAACTCAAAGCAGAATGGAGGCCTTGGTGTGCTTGACTTAGAGCAACTCCAGCAGGCCCCCTATTTGAGCCCTGATAGCTTAATTTGGGTGCCCAAGCCAAAAACAGCAGTCCAGTAGGGTCCCTACTAGAACCCCAAAATTTGGGTGGGCACCAAAATCCCCTCTCCACCCCCAATTCCTAGGGGGCAACACTACACCCCCTATCCCTCCCGCTGCCCCGATGTGCAGCCCGCCCTGGCGCAGCTGCAGCGAGGGATGAGATCCTCCCGGCGCCGCAGGAGCTCCTCCCCAGTGGAAGCCCCTCTCTGGCACGGCGCTCCAACCTTCGGCGAGCGCTCCGCTTCCTCTCCCTCCCTCCGCGCGGGCATGCAGAAGCAGTTCGGGCTTCGCCGCCGCCGTCACCTTCGGCGAGCGTGCCCCCTCCCATCCCCTCCCTCCACACGGGCACGCTGGAGCGGCCCTGGCTTCGTTGTCGCCGTCATCTCTGGCGAGCGTGCCCCCTCCCCTCCCTCTGCTCGCGGACACTTAGGAGCATGCGGTGGCACAGAACGAGCATGCGGCAGTAAGGATCTGCATGTGAAGAGGATGGGGAACAATGGTTGACTCAATGATGTGTGGGTCCCTCGTGTCATAGTCTGCTAATATAGATTTGGGGGCCTTTATTTTGGTGCTGCTGCTGAAGTAGAATGGATCTATTGGGCCAATAAAAGTAGGGGAGAGCACCCAAATATAAAATAGGGGGCCTGATTTGGGTGCCACTGCTGGAGTTGCTCTTAAGCGTTCAGAATGAAAGTCTTTTGCTCAAGCACCTTCACAAGTTTTTCAATAAAATGGATATACCTTTGGCACTCATAATACAGTAATAGTAGCTTCAGCCCAAATTTAAGGAGATGATCCTTTTGGTGGAAGGATATTATGAACCTTCTTCACTCCTTCAAGATTTTGGCCTCAGCTTCGATTGTTGATGGTTCCACTGTTCTCTTGTGGACAGATTCTTGGCTTGGCACGCCACTTAAAGAGTAGTGGCCACATCTTTTCTCCTTTGCTCATGATGAATTTACTTTGGTTAAAAATTTCCTATCAGTAGAAGATAAAACGACTCCCTTTCTTACTCCCTTGTCAGTTGAAGATTTTGCTCAGTTTCAAATAATGACTTCTGAGCTAAACAATGTTCATCTCTCTCAAGGCAAAGATTAGGGGAGCTATATTTGGGGTTCTCTTCACTCTTTACTTCGAGCAAAACATAGACTTTAGAGTCTTCTCCAGTTTATAAATGGCTTTGGGAGTCAGACTGTCCTTTTGGCTTGTCCTCAAGGATAGATTGAGCACTCGACAGATCCTGAGACGAAGGAACATGGATTTACAATCCTACAATTGTGTCAACTTCCACTTGAATGTAGAAGAATCTCTTCTCCACCTCTTTCTAGAATGCCCTTTTGCAGTGAGCTCCTCGAATATACTGGGACTGGCTTATCTAATACAAAATGAAATCTGCAGCAGTGTTATTTTGTTTAAATCCCATTTACAGAAGCCTTTCTCCTTCGAGATCATTGTTGCTATGTTCTGGGCTGTTTGGACTGCGAGGAATGATGTCATCTTCAAGGAACGTGACTCAGCGGCTTGATTCTTGCAAACGTACTATGAAGACGACCGAACTTGCTCAAGTTAAGCTTAGAGCAAAGGAAACTTGTGCCAAGCTCAAATTCAGATATGGGTAGACAACTTTGTGTAATTTTGCTTATTTACTTTATTTCTTTTTTTTTGTTTTCTGAACTTTGAATTACGGAATCCGGACTCCTTTTTTCAATAAATTTCCAGTAGCGGTAAACCTCTCCTATTCCATAATAAAAAACAACACGCATGGCATGACAGTGCGCATCTTCTTAACATTGTCGTTCTTAATTTCTTCATGCAGGGAACCTCCATCAACACCTTCCCGATTCTACAAAATGCGACACTAGCATTCCCTACCAACGGGTGAATGAATTATCAATATTATAGGAATAATGTCACTGAACGGCTCATCCCATTTGCTGACATCTTTTGATATAACAATGGTTTGCCTTTTGTTGCAGTTCTTGTTACCCAGATGATCTTATCGCCGGAGGTTCCTACAAAGGTAAGATGGTGCTGTGCCCAATTCAGGACGCCAAAACCCTCACTACACCATAATCAAACATTACTGTCGGTTCAAAACCCCCCTTCACTGGCGGATTTTGAACCAGCACAGCTAACTCGGCAGTGATGAGCTCATGACATCACTGCCGGGTCTGCCAAACCGGCAGTGATAGCTAAACTGGTTCGTGTTACCAACCGGCAATGATATCACTGCCGGTTTGCAACGAGACCCGGCAGTGATATAATTTTTATAATTTACATTTTATTAATTGTTTTATTTTCAATTTGAAGGGATGTCTTGGGGGGAGGTGGGAGATGTGTTGGCGGTGATGCAATCGAATAATTGGATATGGATGTGGATCTCGACGTCACTACAAATCCATTAACGTTTATATTACAGAAATTCCAAAATAAAATGTATAAGTAACAAAATAATTAAGAGTCGCATTACAATAACCTATCCACATGTTCTCTTCCATAGGCTTTCTTGAACTTCTTGGTCTTGGCAATGCAGAATGATCCATTCTTACTCAATACCTCGTCGCTGATAAACTTTGCTACTTCTTCTTGAATTCCTCTTATCTCGAAATCGACCAACCGGTTGTGACTGTGTGCTTTGCGCTGTAATTGAATCAAGATGATATTCAGATGCAAAAATATAAGCAAAAACAATACAATTGGGAAGCCTACGTACCGCTTCATCTCCTTTGTCAGTTTTTGCACCAAAGTAGACAAGCATAGCCCACATCACATAGAACCCGCATTCGTTGTTCCCCGCCGGTTGGTGTAGGGTCTTGATATCCTCCATATACTTAGCCGTGAATAGTTCAATCCAATTCTTGTGCTTCTTGCTATCGATATTTTTTCAGTCAGGTAAGGCCTTCATTCTGTGTGACATTATAAACAAAGTATCAAGGTCATGGACATTACAATGTCCTATGTGATTAGAAAGTAGTGTTGTGATATTGGGTTCATTTACTTATTCAACACATTGACTAGATGGTCGATATGAGAAAGTGGCTTCTTCTTGGAATCCCACACCTTGATATGTGAATTTACAAGACAAATCTCTACGAGGACATAATGGTTGCTGCAATCACGAAGGAAAGTCTATGTTACTAAATGTCATATATATTAAGCGAATGAACACCAAAGTGAGGGCCGAGAACACATACTCGCAGTTGTAGGGAAGGAGTATGTTTGTTTTGTTGTTTTTCAACATACTTTCAAACTCAATCTTCAAACTTTTTGGCACATAGTCATCTTGACACCCGGCAGCGCATGTTGTCTCGTTGACAAATACGGGATCCAAGAAGTCTACATGCATCAGGTGCCTCCGTAGGCACTATTTTGCCATACACCTGCATAATAAACACAGGATATATTCAAATACAGATCACGTGCTTTATTACAACGTTATGAGGGTAGGGTACTTACATAGTCCATAACATCAAAATCTGTACATCGAGCGAGCGCCGTTGGAAGAGCTGAAAGAGGACTTCATAATAAACAATATGCACCTCTTCTTCAGGATGATTAAAAATCAGCTCGGGAGGAATACAAACTTCAAAGCCAATGTACTCCCCTTTGGCAGTATCGAGGGTGTAATAATCATGCAACTGTCGCAGATATGTTGGCAACTCTTTATACTCTTGTTCGGTGGCGACCAAAGGTTTGCCTCCTGAATACTGGTATGTGACAGCTGCTGATTCAAACTCTCTTCTTCCGTATTATAACTCCACGTCCTCCTCCATGGATATGCCCATGTTGTTGGCCAAGTTCTGTATCTCTAGCAAATGTTGGGTCTGTATTTTTGTTTTTCTAGTCTGATTGCTCTCTTTGTTGTTCTGCCTTTCAAATTCTGTCTATTGCATCCATGGAGGGAGACTAGCTATTCGCTTAAAGAAGGAAACAGTTGCTTCCTTGGTTCTTGGATGCTGCTCCACAGTCTTGCCCTTCAACAAAGAAGTAATGCTAGCATCGACCTTCTTCTTCTTGCTTATCTTGGGAGCATTACCAACTGAAGACGATGACATCTTCTGTTGGGAGGTCAAACCTAATCTTAGAGAACGAGATGGAGGAGGAGGAGGAGCAGGAGTCTTCTTCATTGGTGGTAGGGGAGGGGGAGGTGGAGAAGGAGGAGTCTTCTCCTTTGTCGGTGGAGGAGGAGGAGTCTTCTCCTTTTGCCGTGGAGGCGAGGGAGAACTAGGGTCTTCCTGTCCAAACACAGGCGAGTAACCACTGGGAGATGGTGATGCCGACGATTCATCGTCATCCTCATCATCTGAAGATGGCTGGTCATCAAGCTTGATGAAACGTTTGCGTCAAGCCACATGAGTGCCCAAGTTGTGAACAAGACGCGGCCTATCTTCCTCCACTGGGTAATCAATATGTATCTTATTAAACTTCTTATCCAAGATCTTGTCAATGCTGACCGTGGCATACTCGAGTGGCATTGGCTTGCCATGAATAATGCCGTCTCCTCTCGAAAAGGCTTGTCCGACCGTGACCTTATCTTTTGTCCACTGCTGACGGATGTACAACCTGACATTAACAGGTCCAGTGATGTCGTCCACCGGATGATGAGCATTGACCTCTTCTTCGTCAGGCATAGGGGTAGATCCACAGCTACTGCGACCCTTGAGCACTGGGCTATTCCCTATCTGGACAGGCTGCGGTTGTACCGAACACATGGATTGCATAGCTGTCATAACTCGTGCATCAACTTGAGCAGCAATCCGTGCTTCCATGCTATCTTTGATTTCCTTTCGCCACCTTTGGAGCTCTTCTTCTCTTTGTAATCTAGCCCTCTCCCGGCTCTTATAGGACGAAGATTCGCCTTCGAAGGCTTTCTCCCAAGGAACGATCCCGGCTCCTCTTGTGCGACCGGTGTGCTCTTTGTTCCCAAGAGCTTGGGTGAGCACATCATTTTCTCTATCCGACTTATGGATTCCTCTATTCACTTCGTCAGTTATCGTTGAAATCCTCTGGAGGAGGTCAGTGATGGCATGTTCACTCTTAGAAGAAAGACTCCCGGTACTGTCGTACCGTGCCCCCCTTGCGAGAAGGTAGTTGACTGATCTAGACTGCCAATCGCTTGTCTTGATCCTTACGCCGCTCTGCTCTAGTTTCTGGACTTCTGTTTCCCATTCTAGAATCTTCCTGACATAGCCACGTGATCCTAGGTCATGAGAATCCTTTGCCTTCTGCGAGTTTGCTCTATTTCTTTTGCTTGCTGCTTTGGCCTCTTCGGATGGCTTGTAAGACTTGAACTCCTCCCAGAAGTCCCTCTACTTAGCACATTCCCCTCTCTCAAAGTTTGGTTGCCTGTCTTTCTTGACTAACTTATATAAGGTTCCCTTGAAGGTCTTGAACGAATGACCCATGATTTACTTGGCCCTCTTCTTGACTGTAGCCTCATCATAGTTGTTAGGAAAAGTGAAATAACCTTTCAGCTTATTCCAAACTAGCTCCTTCTCACTTTCTGGTACTCTCCATGGGTCATCCTCATGACCAGTCCATTTCCTATACTTGATCGGGACAAAATCTCTGACAAGTGCCCCGATGATACTATTGAATGGGCCCAAAGCTTTGAGAGGCTCCACCGGCTCCCCTACTTGGTCAAACTCAGAGATATACCAATGTTTATTTGTCTGAGGAAGCTTTGTTGCTCCACGTTTAGTCCTGCTGCTACCCTCACCACTTGGCTCTTCCATCGTACCCTGCTTCAAAATATGTAATTAAATACCCATCAAAAATATCTATCGTGGTGGGGTACTTTGACGTTATTATGTATGACCTAAGTTACCTCGTCTACTTGGTCTAGCTGGAGAAACTGGCTCGGACTCTGGTTTTCATCCTCTTGATTCTCACTGCCACCACCATTAGTCGGATCCTGCGGCTCTCCAGTATTTTGGCGACGCGTGGTGAACTGGCGATGACGAGTCATGTCTGTGGACATGCATATCATCAGTGTTTGTATGGCACATGTATGCATAGTAGAAATACAAGCAAATTGGGGCTTTGATGGATTAATACAAAGTACACATGACACAATTAGTACATATATTACAGTAGTGTACTACAAGTACTAATTTAGTAGTCTACATTAACTTCCAAATATATAAAGCAATGACCAAACCTTGACATAAAATGATGGTATCTTTCTAAGACCAAGAACCAAGGCTCCTGATCTTTATCGCTCTGACCGGTGGCTTATCTTCTATCATCAATCCATCGCCTTTCCCATAGATTTCACTATAGTCATAGTAGGCAGTCAACGCTTCAGTTTCGGTGTTGTATCTCTTGTGCAGAGCACCTGGGTAGCGATTGACTTGAGCATAGCACTCTTCCCAAGTACGGTACACGCCAGGTCTGTGGCCAACATGTACTACATACCAAGCCATTGTTGCCTAAAGACATATAAAATTAATGTACTTGCAAGGTTCAACAAGCAAATATCGTATATGAGTGTGCTATAAATTGCATAGTACAAATATGGCACAGTAATTAATCCATAGAATCAAATTCTATATAGAACACTATAAATTAGAGGTATATGCTACTATGTAAACTTTGCAAAGGGGTGTGGAATATCACACTCCAAGTGAAATGCCCTAAGTTAGGTACTAGATTTCAATTCCTCCAAGTGAAAGGATTCTAATTTGGTCCTATTAGTTATTTCCAAGTGCATATAAACGTGTACAAACATTGTCATAGCTCATATTACTTTGTTCCTTACTCATTTTCACTGGAAGTAACACTGAATTCCACTACAATCATAGCTACAGTTCCTTATAGACATTCTACCGAACACCTTGTAAGCATGGAGTTAGCAGCTCACTGTGTGTATGGGGGTGGCCGGGATCTCGCGCTCCTGGAAGTCATGGCGAAGCTCCTAGCGTCGTGGAGGAACACTAGTCGGCATAGAAGAAGTAGTAGGAGCCGGCGCACAGCGGACGGCGTCGACGAGCTCGTGCAGTGGCGTCACGCTCCACCTCCCTCCTTGCAGGCGTCGTGGATGGCAGCGCCGCTGCTGTGGACGGTGTCAGGCATCAAGGAGCACACGGGGATCGTGGGGCGAGACTGCGCAGGCCTGTGGGAGCTTGGACGGGGCTGGAACGGTGGCACGGGCGCGGCGGAGCTCTAAAAATAGTAGAACGGGAAGTAGACGATGAGTTTGAAATGTTTAGGCTCGCGCTGGTTGCCTTATATAACCCACCCTTTCACTGCCGGTTCAATGTATCAACCGTACATCACTGCTGGTTCTAACTAACAACGGCAGTGATATGAGATATCACTGCTAGTTCGTAACCCGAACCGACAGTGATGCCGTGCAGGAATCGATGGAAACTAACTGTATAAAAAGAATCCATTTCCATTTTAGACCGAAGTCACTCGCAGTTCGATTGGTTGAGTCTTTGTGCTTTGGCCTCGGTCGCCTAGGTTTGAACTGGAGGTTCCCCAAAATTTTTTTGTGAAATTTTTTTTTACTTTCACATCATTGCCGGTTCCAAATCAGAACTGGTAGTGATATGAGCTATCACTGCCGATTGTATAATAAAACCGACAGTGATGTTATATTTTTAAAATTATAAAATATTGTCTAAAATTCATAGTAATTCATAGAAAACTCCAAAAATTATAAAAATGGTGTCATTAAATTTGTATTGACTATCCCTACAACTTTTGTTAAGTGGATGCCTTGATTTGAACAATTTCAATTTCTCATTTGTTTGAAAAAGTATGTAAATTGAGTATTTTAAAACATTTTTGGCACCCAAATAATCTCAAATGAAAAAGTTGTAAACAACAAAGTTGTAGGAATCATCAGGCTCAACAACTTTTATTTTAGCATTTTGTTCATTTGAATTTGTTTGTTGACTGTGCATTGTTCAAATCTCTAAACATTTTCAAAACTCACAATTCAAACAAAATTTGCGCCACCACATGGTCTCAAATGGAAAACTTATAAACAACAAAGTTGTATAACTCATAAATGTCTACAACTTTTATTATAGTCATTTCTCCATTTGAAATTATTTTATTAGACATGTCTCACAAAGTGACATGTTTCCACATAACTCATGTTATTCTGTAGGAAACATGAGAAAGTGTGAGACATATCTAATAAAACAATTTCAAATGGAGAAATGTCTATAATAAAAGTTGTAGATATTCATGAGTTATACAACTTTGTTGTTTATAAATTTTCCATTTGAGACCATCTGGTGGCGCAAATTTTGTTTGAATTGTGAGTTTTGAAAATGTTTAGAAATTTGAACAATGCACAGCCAACAAACAAATTCAAATGAACAAAATGCCAAAATAAAAGTTGTTGAGCCTGATGATTCCTACAACTTTGTTGTTTACAACTTTTCATTTGAGATCATTTGGGTAGCCAAAATGTTTTAAAATACTCAATTTACATACTTTTTCAAATAAATGAGAAATTTAAATTATTCAAATCAAGACATCCACTTAACAAAAGTTGTAGGGATAGTCAATACAAATTTAATGACACTATTTTAACAATTTTTAGAGTTTTCTATAAATTACTATGAATTTTAAACAATATTTTAGAATTTAAAAAAATATAACATCATTGCCGGTTCTATTATACAACCGGCAGTGATAGTTCATATTTTTTAAAAAAATATAATGCCTCAAAAAAATTGGTTGAGGCCCGGCTTCAAACCCAAGCCGCCGAGACCAAAGCGCAGAGACTAAACCAAATGGACTATGTGTGTGCTCGGTAGGGAAGGGTTTTATTTTGTTTTTAAAGCTTTTGTTTGCTGTCTTTGATGATTTATTGAAATTTGTAACTTAAAAAATGAACATTAAAAAGATCAAATAACATATTTTCTAAATAATATTGGAAGAACTCATCAATCTTTACAACACCATATGATTTTGAATTCGATGCAAAATACTAAAACAACATTTCTTTTTAATTACATAGTTTGATATCCTAATTATTCATGGTGCAGGAACTATGATGGCCTCATCGTGATCACTCCGGAGGTATGCAGATTTGTCACCCTCTTCAAGGATAGGTAAGTTAACGTCCGGCCCAAAAGGGGCCATTTCTTGATAACCTCTATACTCTTCTTCGTCCGTCACTCCATCAACACCGATAATCTTCCATTTGCCATGCATGACTACTTGTAGTCTTCCTTTTGTATTATTATCCCTTGCATAGAAGATTTGCAAAACATCCTTTGTAAGGACGAAGGGGTCGTCTCTATATGCGGTATTGGATAGATCAACGGTAGTGAACCCATCATTGTCGGTGTTGATTTCGTCTAACCGTACCCACTGGCAATGGAAAAGAGCGACCTTTAACTGTCGTCCATAGTCTGGCTCTCATATCTTATCTATGAAACCATAGTATGTTACCTCCACCGTGCCGTGTTCATCGTGGGCGTCGAAATAAACAACACTATTTTGGTTGGTGCTTTTGCCGTCTTGCTTTTTAGTGTAAAATGTAAAACTATTTATATCATACCCTTGGTACATCATCATCGTAGTTGAAGGTCCGGGAGCTAAGAGGTCTAGCTGACAGCCCGTGACCATTTCTAGTCTGCGGCGTCGAAACCAGTCACCAAACTCCTCCTTATGTTTTTTCTCTAGCCAAGCCTATGACCTACCGGTGTACTTAATTTGCAGTAACTGTTTGTGCTCATCAATGTATGCCATCACACCGTCAGCCTGCTGGAGGACAGCGAAGTGTGCCTGTCTGAAAGAAATGACTTCGTTGATTGTGATAGCTTTCTCACCTATCGTTCGTTTGCCCCCCAGTCTTCCCTCGTGACGAGATGCTAGAACTCCGATCCGATTGATGTCCAGATAATATGTGCAGAACTCAATGGCCTCCTCCGTTGTCCATCCTTCTACCATGCCACCTTCTGGTCTGAATCTATTCCTAACATACCGCCTAAAAACTTTCAGCAACTCTCGAAAGGAAACATTTGGTGTAGGTACATTGGGCCAAGGGCATTAATTTGGTCAACAAGATGAACAAGTAGATGCACCGATATGTCAACGTAAGTCGGTGGGAAATGCATCTCAAGCCTGCATAGAATCTCGGCTATCTCCTGCTTCAACTGGTCTAGCTTGGCCCCGTCAATGACCTTTTCAGAAATTGCATTGAAGAACGAACACAACTTTATGATCGGGGCGCGTACCTATCGGGAAGGATACCTCGCAGGGCAACTGGGAGTAGCTGAGTCATAATGACATGACAGTCATGAGCCTTTATACAACCATAGTTAAACTTAAGTTCTCTCATGTTAACTAGCCTCTTCGGGTTTGCACAGTAGCCAGTCGGCACTTTGAGATCATTGAAGAAAGAAATAAGCATGTCCTTTTCTTCCTTTTTCAGTGTACATGATGCCACCGGAAGTTTCAAGTGGCCATCTTCAAGAGTTATTGGGTGCAACTTCTTCCTGAGGCCCAAGTGTTGCATATCCAAGCGCGTTGCGAGAGAATCCTTCGTTGTTTCCCCGGTGTTCATCAACGTTTTAAGAGTGTTACCGCACACATTTTTAGTTATGTGCATTGGATCCAGACAGTGACATACACTCAAAAGTGGCCAGTAAGGTAGTTTCTAGAAGATTGACTTTTTCTTCCAGATACTATCAGCAGGCGCTGGTACTGCCCCTTTCCCCTTTCCAAGGACTACATCTATAAGTTTGCTTACTTGTTTAAGTATCTGTTTGCCGTCGCGATACTTTGAAGGTCCACGCTTCTCAATAGTCCCATTGAAATCTTTTTTATTCCTACGATAAAGGTAATCCTTTCGTAGGAACCTACGGTGTCCCATATAGACCATCTTCTTATTTTCTGATAGATGTATAGCATCCGTCTCGTCCAAACACTCGACACACCCAGTATATCCTTTTGTCTTCTCTCCAGACAAGCAACCTCGCCCTGGCAGGTCGGTGATTGTAGCGATGAGTATAGCCTTTATCGTGACATGTTCTTTTTTATACTCATCCCAAACATCCTTCACACCCGTCTCCCACATCTGTAGTAGTTCATCGATCACTGGTTCTATAAGCACATCGATATCATTGCTAGGCTGTTTTGGGCCTTGGATTAGTAGTGGCATCTGAATGTATGACCGTTTCATACAAAGCCATGGTGGAAGGTTGTATATACATAGTGTCACTGGCCAAGTGCTACGATTGCTTCTAACCTGGTCAAACGGATTCATCCCATCTGTGCTCAAACCAAACTAAAGATGTCTTACCTCTCCACCGATGTTCTTATAGAACATAGTGTTGATAGTCCTCTAGTCCGACCCATCGGTGGGGTGCCTCAACATTGTATCTTTCTTCCGCTCTTCGCCATGCCAGCGCAACAGCTTCGCTGACTTTGCATTTACAAACAACCTATGCACTCGCGGAGCTATAGGAAAATACCATACGACTTTTACGGGCCCTCCTCTGGTCTTGCTACCCTCATTTGACGGACCTTACTTGTATCGGGGAGCTTTACACTTGGGACACGTATCCAAGTCTTTATATTTTTCTCCACGGTACAATATGCAATCGTTGGAACAAGCGTGGATTTTCTCAACCTCGAGGCCGATTGGACAAATCATTTGCTTGGCCAGATAAGTATTTTCTACTAACTCGTTACACTTTGGGAGCGGTTTCTGTATTATAGTTAACAAGTTATCAAAGCCTTTATCATTCAATCCGTTCATTGATTTGAACTCTAAAAGCATGATGTTGGCTTCCAGTTTGCTTATTGGACAGGTCGGATACAATGATGTTTTTGCATCCTTTCTCATAGTCTCCAGTTTTTTCAACTGTGTAGTACTAACAAATCCGCCCTGCACATCATGCAGGAGCTGAGAAATGCCATCGTTTTCCTCTGTGTCATCAGCTAACGTATTGCTAAACACATTGTTATTGGTAAGCATAGGTTCTGTGTAATCATCATTAGGCAGAAACTCGTTTAGGGATATGGTAGGTTTGGGAACATCATCATTATTTTTTTGTCCACCATTTTGACCAACTCCCCATGCAAAGTCCAAATCATATAGTCTCTCATGAACCCCCTGATAATCAAGCGCAATCGTATATGCTCCACGTCGCCCTATTTTCTCGTATTCTTACAATCTTTGCATGGGCAGAATACAAGCTGCGAGTCCCCAGCATTGGCTCTGGCGAACTTGATGAAATCATCGATGTCAATCAAGTACCGTCGGTCTGTACATGACAGATCGTACATCCACCTTCGATCCATGCCTGCAGAGGAAAAATGGGGAGGGCAGAGAAAACATAGGATAGTTTTAATAAGCCCTTTTCAACAATATTATTTGAGTCACAGAACGTTAATGTATTCTTCGAAAAAATTTAAAATTGTTTGCCCTATAAAAATTCAAATTAGTCGCGCTATAGAATTGAAATAGATAGCCCATGCAAAATAATTGTTCTACAACATTCCATGTAAAAATGGATTAAAAAAACATTAGAAAAATTAAGGCTCCATCGTAAACAACATTAATTAATTGCACAAAAAATTTTAGAAACAATAATCTAGCTCCAACAATGGTTGCCACATAAATTACAATTACGAAAAACAATTATTCTACAACATGCCACATAAAAATGAAGAAACAAATTATAAAATGCAACCCCTCTACTTGATCATGAACAATAATATAGCTCTAATTTTGGAATTAAAAGTAGCCTTGGTTTTAACTAACCTTTTGAATAGTGAATTTACCACAATCTTGATGCCTTCCTCAAGATCCAACCCAAATGTGCTCTCTAAAATGGAGAAATTAAACAACTACAATAAGAATCAATCTCCAAACACAAAAGTAATGTAAACTTACAAGTGTAAAGGAGTGTGCTTGTTACTAACCATAAGCTAGAAGATCTTCAACATGTTTGAGTTTCCAAGAGGTTCTTTAAGCAATTCGGTGAAGAGTGGCTGCAACAATGGAGGTCGTGGGGAAGAGCAGCCGCAACAATGGAGGGAAAGAGGAGCCGCGCACTGTTCTGTTCCGTTGGGATAGAGGATGAGGGAGGAAGCTCGAGCTTTATATACTACAGCAGTATCACTGCCAGTTGGCCCCTGGCCCAATCATTTGGGGTTTGAACTGGCTCATCACTGCCGGCCCAAAATAAACCGATAATGATGGACCGACAGTGATATTTGAATCTGTAGTAGTGCCTAGACATCGGCTCAGGTCCATTCAAAGCGGGTGCGGCTGGTTCTGTCATGGTTGAGCAACTTCCCGGAGTCTCCCTCGGCGTGCCTCTCCCAGCACTAATGGTCACCCAGGACCTCTTCGACGAAATCCTGGTCTATTTCAACAGCACAAGGCGAGTACTGATAACTGGGCCTGGCTGTGTATACTTGAACAGAATTAACTTTTTCCTGGCCTATTTTTTTAAAAACACAATTATGTGATTTGCAGCGATCCTGTTGGTAATATAGGCAGCACCGAGACGACAGTGGATTTGCAAGCTCCAATAGTGGCCTCTTTCTCTTCTCCAGGCCCCAACCTCATCACCCTGGCATCTTGAAGGTACGGTACGGTGCTTGCTCTAGAGCTGCTAGCTAATAACTACTGTATGTATCTGTCAACAGTTATATATCTCCGAACAATGCCACCCAAAAAGAAATAATCTCCAATAAATTCTGGAAACTAAACTACTGATGGATGCAGCCGGATCTATCGGCACCGGGGGTAGACATCCTAGCCTCGTGGTCAACCCGTGCGCGGTGATCCTAACGACAAGAGGAGCGTCCTGTACAGCATCCAGTCCGACCTCCATGGCGTGCCCGCATGCGAGCGGCGCTGCGGCGTACGTCAAGTCCTTCCACCGCGACTGGTCGCCGGCGACGATCATGTCGGCCCTCATAACCACGGGTATAAAAACATAGAAACATTCGTTTATTAGCAAACATTCGTGAAGATCAAACAGTGACACGCAGATGCATGCTTGCATGAATGCTCAAAATTGCTGATGATGCAGCCACTCCGATGAACACGGCTGGCAACGACGGCAGCAACGAGCTCAAGTACGGCACCGGGCAGCTCAACCCGGGCAAGGCACCAGACCCCGGCCTGGTGTACAACGCGTCCGAGGGAGACTACGTCGCCATGCTGTGCGCGCAGGGGTACGACGCCTCCCGGCTCGCGCTCATCACCGGCGCCACCGGTGGCGTGGCCTGCTCAGCAACTCCCGGTGGCTTGACACCGCCGACAGGATCATCGGCCGCCGGTGACCTCAACTACCCAACCATGGCGGCCCACGCCACGCCAGGGAAAAACTTCAGCGTGGGCTTCGCCCGGACCGTGACCAAAGTCGGCGGACCGCCCGGCGGTGCTGTGTACGACGTGGATGTCTTTGTCCCCGTCACGGAAACCTTCCTAGATGTCACTGTTGTGCCGAACAGGCTGGAGTTCAGCGAGCAGACACGGACGGCGTCCTACAGTGTGTATGTGTCCGGCATGGCGCCGATGGCGGTGAACAAGGTTATCTCCATGGCCGTCGTGTGGTCCGATGGCGAGCATGTGGTGAGGAGCCCGTTGGTGGTGTACACGGCGGACATTGAGACGCCGCCTGTCGTGATCAGAGGACAGCAAGTTTCTGAACGTGTGGAATATTTGGAAGGAGCAAAATCGTAGGACTTTCCATAATTCCGCAGGCACATCGCTACTCTTTGTAAGGAAGACGTTGAGAAATTTCAGAGGGTAGCAGGGTCCAAAGCCGGAGTCCACACCTAGTTTCTATGTGTACACGAGGGGTTTTTGTAAGGAGTTTTCTGTTCTTTCAGAGGGCAACAAATAGCAGGGTGTAAAGCCGGAGTCCACGCATAGTTTCTATTATTTTGGTCCCTTTTACTTTACATTACATTTTATTCATTTGTTACTTTGTCATGCCTTCAATCTTGTTTTGTTCATTGGAAATCCTCTACTATTTGCCTACTTACAGAGTTCAGAAATCATGGTTGTGTCGCTATGTTCCTACAATTTGTCTACTTCCATAGTTAAAAAAATAATAATGGGGTGGGTGTGTATGCTCTCACCAAGTGGTGCTTTTGGGTGTGTATGCTCTCACCAAGTGGTGCTTTTGAAAATAGTTTTGCCATGTTGTCTTGACACGGGACTGAAACTGAGCTTCTGTTGCATTGGTTATATTGTGTGCTTTCTGCTCAGCATGCGCCAAAGTAAATAGCATGATGCCTTAAGGGAAGAGCAGTAAAATTTAGAGTAGTACCAATATGTGTGTTCCAACTATTGTTCATCAGGGCTACTTTTTCGTTCATGTTTCAGCGCTCTATCCGTTCAGACATGATCGCATTGCATTCTTTTAATGGCCTTTACGGTACCACATATGTTTGCTTTTGCTTACATTTTGCCTAGGATATTTTTTTATCGCTCTCTGTGGTGCATTGTCATGTGTCGTATAGAATGATGTCTCCATGGGAATACATTGGACTAAGAGTTTACATGTTGATTTGTCCCACCTTTATTTTTTTTTTAGTTAATGATTCCCACGTCTTCTCTGAATCTCTCTTATTACGTATGTAAGCAGGCTTGGGTAGTGAATAGAAACTTGCTAGATGACTCATTTATAAAGGTTTGTTTTACTGCTTTTATTTATGATGCAGAGATTGTTTCATTGCTTTTATTTCTGATGTCCTCTATTTTCAAAGGTCTGTTTCAATACTTTTATTTGTAGGGTTATAAGTTCAAATATATACATATGCCGGTATCATTTAATAGCTTGAAGCGCCAACGCCATTCTTTTAATTCTCGATATTTGTATGATACATGCCATATTTAGTTAGTGTTGCTTTGCAAGCTGCGTTCATAATTACAGGACATGGATATAATTATTTTCATTTAAACCTCGATCTATACTCATACAATGTTTCAATGAACTAATTGATTATTTTGGACAATCCCATTCCATGTTCTATTGATGTGCCATAGGTTTTCAAAATCAGATCAGAACCTACTCACTGAAGTTAGTTACTACATCGACATTAGGTAATGTGGCATCCAATTGAATGGTCAACACGCTCCACTATTTTTCCAACCACAGATTTTGTTTGCTAACTGACCAGGTTTGATATGCCTAGCTACATTATCCGTTCATGATATTCTGTTCTGTTTTATTGTTTCTGCTATTACCATTAATTGGATGAGATTTAAATTGGGCCGCATAGAAATGTGTCCTTGCATTGATTCGGACCTGGATGCAGAGACTCCAAAGTATCCAAAAGTGTTGTCTAAATATTTTATATATTTTTTTTGGCAGCCCATCCAAAGCCTACGATGAGAGACTGCAAACACGAACATGGCTTGGCACAACATATTGCTCCTCACTGCCCTCTGCTAGCCAACAGCTTAAATTTTGTACCGTTTCTTCTTTGCATCTCTTGCTGGTTTGCCATTGCTTATTTTCCAATTAATGCAACGACCGCTCCTTAGGGCGTCCCCAACGGGCTATCTACGTCGCCAGCTGACATCATTTTTCAGTGACGTGGAAGTGAGAGAGCAGGAAAAACGAAAACGCTAGCGAGTTGTTTGTCGCTAGACTCGCACGCGTGCCAAGAGACTCAGGCTCTTTTCTCTCTCCACTGCTGAACCCGCCCGCCACTCCTGAAGCGTGCCACTGTTCTCTTGAGCAATAAAAAAACTTTGGCTGATCAGATCCATGCTTTGAAGAACGTGAACCGTTGGAGAGTGATTTTGTGGGTTCTATCTATTCGTCACGTGGATGTTCTCCTAGCTAGCCTGTTAACTATATTACAGGAGACGTCCTTAGGCTTTGTTCGCTTCAGCTGAAAAGCTGAGCTGATTTGCGCTGAAATTGATTTATTGTGAGAAGAAATACTGTTCAAAAAATATGTGCTATTTAGTTAAAGTGAACAGAGCTTGAGTGTCCCCCACATGGTCGGCTGCCCAACAACTTAGAGTGGGTACCATTGCTTTTTTTTTTGCACCACTTTCTGCTTTGTCTTCGCTTATTCCCCAAATTGTATATTAATTAATACCACAACTTCTCCTTGTGTTAGGGTGTGTTTGGTTCCATGGATATCCATGGATGGGACATAGATATCCCTGTACACAGGGTGTTTGGTTGGATGGATTAGGTGAATCTGGATATCCATAATAGGGAATATTCTGGGTAGATGCTGGATATCTTGGCCCCTAAAAATCTGGTGGATGAGGATATCCACATGTTGATTACCACATGTTTTGTGTGATAATTAGAGTAGTATAGTGCTAATTAATGTATTTTGTTTTTAATTAGTGATTATAATGACAAGATTAGTGTTGGTGCATATTTATTAGGTTATAATTACTTGTTATTATTTCTAAATAATAGATATAATTAGTCAAGTATTCCCATCCTATGCAATTTCATCCATCTAACCAAACAGAAAAACGACTCGTCCCATCTGTCCAACCAAATAGACAACATGGATATCCATATCCCAAAATCCATAGATGACCATATTCCATCCACCCTTGTCCCTGAACCAAATACACCCAGTGGTTGCAGTTTTTCAAGAAATTTGGGAGCATCCTGCCATGGTGACCTTCAATTGAAACCAAGAAAGAAGGAATATCATAGCTAGGGATGAAAACGGATCGGATACGAACGGATATCACTGATATCACATTTGTTTTTATATTTCTAGTCGGATTCGGATTTAAATACGGATAGTGTCAGCCATGCCAGATAGAATATGATTGGATGTCGATATCATAAATATACGATTTGAATATTTAAATACAGGATACGGTATCGGATATTGAATATCCGAATTCAGATACAGACAGATCTAAACACCTCTAAACGAATTCAGTCGAACGGATGGTCGGATAAATATCCGTATCATTTTCATCGGTAATCATAGCCCTCTATCACTGCCATATCCACAGACTCATCGGAATAGCACTCATCAGGAAACTGCTCGCAGACGCTGCGCACTCTTGCAACAACAGCTACAAGATCAGCAATCTATCGCCATCCGCCATATAAAATATAATACCAATCTTTTAGTGTATAGTATAACGACCATGTACATTTCCTTCATGTATATAAAGTCGGCTGCGTACCAAGTCCTTGTGTAATACTCTCTCCATCCCAAAATAGATGTCATTCTCACTTCTCGAGAAATCAAAGATTTTTTTGCTTTTACAAGTATACAAAACATTAATATTTATAATATATAATTAGTATCACTAGATAGATCGTTGAGCGTACTTTCATAATTTATTTATTTGGAGACATAAATATTACACGTATTTTCTACAAAACTCAGTAAAAATTGAGAAAGTTCGACCCACACGTATCTCATAGTGACATCTAATTTGAGACAGAGAGAATATGCTTAGCTTGTATATACATGCTCCACATAACTTCTGACTATGGGTCTGTTTGGTTTCCTAGCTAAGGATCTAGCCTGGCTAGGATTAGAGCTTGGGCAGATTTAGCCTGGTTCTCACGAGCCAACGTAGGCTGTTTGGTTGAGTTGCTATCCCTAGCCTGGTTTGTCTAGATGTGTGTTTGCTTGGCCGATTTGTTGTAGATAGGGTAACCTCTTTTTTTTTTTTTGCGCAGGTGAGTTTACCACCTTTAAGTCAATTTCTCGAACACCTTGAGCATAACAACCATTGCGCACAGCAATCGAACACCTGCTCTCGCCACCTGCATCAATACTCGTCGCCACCTGCATCAACGCACAGCACGGGGAGCTCACCATTGGTAAGAACGAGCTTGCCCTGCCACCGCGCGTGCTTGCCGTACCATCACGCGAGCCCTGCCCTACCACCGCGCTGGCTTGCCGTGCCGCCGCGTGAACTCAGCCGTACCACCGCATCATGCGTCGCTGCGCCAGCACGCCGCCGTTCGCTGCACAAGTGCGCTGCCTCGTGAGCTCGCCGTCGAGCGCCGCTTGAGACTCCATGTTGGCGGCGGCAGTTGAGCTAATGTGGAGATGCGCCGTCGAGAGAAGCGCCGTTGAGAAAAGGAGATGCACCGATGCAGTGATGAGAGCTGTGCTGTGGCTGGCGCAGGCCAGGCTACCAGAAAGTTTTCTCAGGGCTAGGCTAGGAACATACGGATGGCAACGGTGGATCTGGCTTCATGGTGTTTACAGGGAACCAAACAATCTATAATCTGGCTCCGTAGAGCCCAACCAAACAGGTCCTATATGCTCCAGATGCGCCAGACGTCCATGGATCGTCGTGCTTTCCATCTTAAACCTTTTGACGTCCATCACAGGCAATCACGCGCCCTTCATACTAGTCCTCCATATGCATGCACGTGTTTGGAACCTGTACAGTACTCCCTCGGTCTAAATGAATATGCAATTCTCATATATCGAGAAATCAACGATCACAAACTTTGACCATAACTAGTATAATACCTTGTGCTAACGCTACGGTTTTATCTCCGATGGATGCACATGAAAACAACCATGGTTTTTTTTTATTCAACTTTTACACAATTACATCTTAAGTATGTACATGATCAGGGAAACATTTTTGTATAAGAAGGCATAAAAGTACTTTCTCGTATTAACCATCTAAATAAAGAACTGAAATGGTTCATACTTGCACAAACAAAAGCAGGCAACAAACATAACCAAGAGAGTTAATGTGTCAATACACGCAGCCTAGAGTAAGAGTCAATCAGAAACAGACAACATATGCAACATGCTTGCCATAGTAGCATTTTCTCCTATGGGTAGTTAGATTTGTGTCGAATATGTGTACTGTTTGGTTACGTTACGACTTGAGTTGTTTTAAAGGGCTAGGATATCTTTAGTAATGTATTGGAAATTAGCAGTAGAGAGTGAAAGGACCGTATAGGCTAGAGGGAGGGAGTGAATAGCCTATTAAAATTTCTAACAAAATACTAGACCACAAGTTAGTTGATAAGCAAGCGAGACAAAGCGCTAGCTCTAGACTATTCTATGCAAGCCACCTAACATGATATGCTACTCACAAATATAAGCACTTAACACGCAAGAAACCAACTCCCCCGAACCTAAGGAGATGGCACCTAAACAAGTATTAAGCGCAAGAAAGAGAGATCGAGAGGATTATACCGATGAGCTTGATTGAAGTGAAGTCCTCACGCCGTGAAGACCAATCACAGGAATATATCCAATATGAAAACCAAATGATCAAACCCAATAGAATACAAGAAAGCCAAGAGTCCACTCGATGGTGGAGAAGACAAAGAACACTTGATTTTTTACCAAGGTTCACGTGATCGCCGTCACGCTACTCCTCATTGTGGCACCGGTCTTCCTTGGTGGATTGCGAGCTAGGCTTCACACGCCAATCCCTCACCGGAAGCCGCTCACCAACACAAGAGAAGTGGCTATCAACCACGAGCAATCCACTAGAGTTGGTTTTGGCACTCCACCGAGGATAACCACAAAACCTCTCACAATCAATCACCTCGATGTGGGCTTGAACAAACACCAATCAACCTCACACCGGAATCACCTCCAAGCCGCTAGGGACACGGCAATGTCCCAAGAGAATAAGAACTCAGCCTTGGCTTGCTCTCAAGTGCTCTAGAATGCAAATCACTAAGCAATGATGCACTTGAGGATCACTCAACTCAAATGGATAAATAAGAGATAATCAATTGAGTGAGTGGGAGGCTTATGATGCTCACAAAGAGTACGCAAATGATTCAAGTGTGCAAGAGTTGTCACCAAGTGACCAGAGAAGGGGTATAAATACCCCTAAGTGCAATCCTAGCCGTTACCCACTGAAAAACAGCCGTTAACACATTTTTCGGGGCGTCGGTCTAACAGCGTCGAACCAAGCGTTAGCGTCCGATGCTCTAGATCTCGCCACGTGTCAGCTCGATTCAACCACAGCCGCTGGATCTCAACGGCTACTTCTCGCGTCGTTTTCCCAACCGTCGGACGGTCAAGCTGATGGTCCGACGCGCGCACTGCTCCAGGCGTTGGACCGTCCGACTCTCACAGACGAGACACAGCTCGGCCACCATCGGACTCTCGCGAGGTTAGCCGTCGGACCAATGATCACCACGGTCCGACGCTTGCAGAGAGGTTTCAACTCGCTCAAAACCGTCGGACTCCAGTCCGACGCTCGCCGTCGGACGAAGCTCTAGCGTCCGACGCTCTCCCGAACGCCACGCGTCACGCCGACACTGCTCGGCACCATCGGACTGAAGTGGGCAATGGTCCGATGCTCGTTAACCGAGCGTCCGACGCTCGCCACTGGCCAGAACTAGGGTTAGGTGTCGGACTCTGGACAATAGTCCGACGCTGCCCCTACTAACAGTCCGACGCTCACTTCTCAGGGTTTTTTCAAGTCTATTTCTCACCCCTTGCTTCTATGTGCTAACACTCAAGGTCTTCAACACTTGTGCACAGTGTGTTAGCATTTTCAAAACATTTTACAAGGGTTTCTAACTTTGATCTCTAGGTTATGTTAGTTCAATGCACATGAAATGTAACCTAGAGCACTTGAAAGTAATCCAACACTCGTTCTCCCCTTAATAGTCGGCTATCTATCCTAATGTGAACACACCCACTAGGTGTCTTGTTCACCAAAAGGAAAACGTATTTGGATTATACCTTTGCCTTCATGCCTTTGGTTAACACTTGATCACCTCACTTCTTGTTCACTTGATCCATGGTAGAGCCATCTTGATCAACATGGTCTCCTAGGCTCTACACTCCATGGTTTGACCAACCTAAACCTTGCCATCACTTAGCAACTTAAGTTAGTCCTTAGAATGTCATTAATTATCAAAACCAAACTAGGGCTTTCAATCTTTCCCTTTTTGGTAATTGATGACATCGCTTACAAAGATAAGAGTTAAGTTTGTTTTTGAACTTGTGAGCTTGTCCAAACAAGATTGTCATGTTTTGGAAAGAACGAGCAACACAAATTCGGTTTGGTGGCTATTCGGCTTCCCCTATATATGTGCATGAGTTTGGATTATAAGGCTTGCACATATGCATATATAGAGAGTAAATTTCCACCAAGATGTGCTAGGATGGTTAGGATAAACCTTTGAAGCGTGATACCGATTGAAAATTTCATATCGAAGTTGCGGAAATCTCCATCCTTAGCACTTTTGATAATTAGATGATCACAAAACTTGAGCATACCGTGAGATCAACATTATATGCAATGCTCAAGAACCACTTGTAAGACCACTTGTAATGTACAAGAACATCTAGCTACCACCTAAGTATGCTAGTTATCAAGTTATCAAACAATTCTATACTAGCATACTCCACTCAAGAACATGGCAATAGAATGTAAAAACATATGCAAGTGCATCAAACATATGTGAGTGCACATTCCAAGTGCAACAACCAAATTCATGAGTTTGCTCCCCCTTAAGGTGAGCTTATCTTAAGTAAAGGTTATGATTCAAAAAAATTTGATCCCTTTACTTTGGCCTATTGCTCTTCCATCATCAGCGTAATGATGGTTCATCGCGAAGTTCAAGTTCTCTCCCCCTTTGTCATTTTATCTTTGTTCTTTCTCCCCCTTGGCATCAAGTACCACAAAAGGGTCAAGTTAATGGAATAAGAGACCTTTGTTTGTCAAATTTTGGTTCAATCTAGCAAATTTATACAAGTGTCTTAACTTGGTTTGAACCAAAGACAAGCTTCTTCACGCCACCCGGGGTTATCTTGCCTATGTTGAGTTAAGCACTTAGTTGCTCATTTAATATAGATTCAACATTAGGTTTGCATCCCCATGAACAAGTTATATGCCATCACTAGATCAAACAATCAACCAAGCAATAGTGATGCCATATAGACTTCAAATCCATTTTAGTTTTCAATGAATGACCTAGAGAGAACAAAATCATGTCTATATGATCTAACAAGTCCTAACAAAGTATGAATGCACATGTCAAATAATGATACTTTTTCCTTACTTGGAGAATAGACATGTCATAAGATATTCATGAAGTGCATCAACACATGTTGGAGTAGTCAAGTATGTTCAACTCATTCCTTAGTTTGCAAAATCTAGCTTCATCAAGTGGCTTGGTGAATATGTCGGCTAGTTGATCTTCGGTGCCTACACTTGTGATTACAATATCTCCTTTTGCTTGGTGATCTCTTATGAAATGGTGCCTCACATCTATGTGTTTGGTTCTTGAATGTTGCACCGGATTGGTTGTGATCTTCACCGCACTTTCATTGTCACATAGCAATGGAACCTTGTTGAATTTCAATCCGTAGTCCTTCAAGGTTTGCCTCATCCAATGCAATTATGCACAACAACTTCCCGCATTAATGTATTCTGCTTCGGCGGTGGAGAGTGCAACACTATTTTGCTTTTTGGATGACCATGAAACTAGTGACCTTCCCAAGAGTTGACATGTACCGGAAGTGCTCTTTCTATCAATTTTGCAATCGGCATAGTCCGCATCCGCATAACCTATCAATGTGAAGTTGGAGCCCTTGGGATACCACAAACCAATGTTAGGTGTGCTCTTTAAGTACCTCACTATTCTTTTAGTTGCCTTCAAATGACTTTCTCTTGGAGAGGCTTGATATCTTGCGCACATGCACACACTAAACATCACATTCGGCCTAGAAGCGGTCACATAGAGTAGACTACCAATCATTGACCGATATTGCTTTTGATCAACCAATTCACCTTCTTCATCCGGTTCCAAGCTTCTACTAGTGCCCATTGGTGTTGAGATTGCTTTTGCATTTTGCAATCCAAACTTCTTCACCATGTCCTTGATATACTTGCTTTGACTCACAAATGTGCTATTCTTCAATTGCTTGATTTGAAGTCCAAGAAAGTAGCTAAGTTCACCAACCATGGACATTTCAAACTCTTTGGCCATCATTTCTCCAAACTCCTCACAAAATGCTTGACTTGTTGATCCAAAGATGATATCATCAACATAGATTTGCATGATGAATAAGTCATTCCCGATCTTCTTAGTGAAGAGAGTAGTGTCAACCTTTCCCATCTTGAACCTTTTATAGAGTAGAAAGTCCCTTAACCTCTCATACCATGCTCTTGGTGCTTGTTTCAAGCCATAGAGAGCCTTCTTAAGCTTGTACACATGGTCGGATTTCTTGTCATCTTCAAAACCGGGAAGTTACTCAACATAGACTAACTCATTGATGTATCCATTCAAGAATGCACTTTTGACATCCATTTGATAGAGCTTGATATCATGAGCACATGCATATGCCAATAAGATCCGGATTGCTTCCAATCTTGCTACCAGTGCATAGGTTTCTCCAAAGTCTAAGCCTTCAATTTTAGTGTAACCTTGTGCAATCAATCTAGCTTTGTTCCTCACAACAATCCCATTTTGATCTTGCTTGTTCCAGAAGACCCACTTGATGCCAATCACATTATATTTACTTGATCTTAGAACTAATTCCCATACTTGATTTCTCTTAAAATTGTTGAGCTCTTCATGCATAGCATTGATCCAATTCTCATCTTTAAGTGCCTTCTCAATGTTGGTAGGCTCCTCTTGTGAGACAAATGAATAGTGCTCACAAAATGAAGCCACTCTTGACCTTGTTTGTACACCTCCACTAATATCACCAATAATTTGATCAAGAGGATGATCTCTTGCAATGTGAGTTGGTTGGAGAATATGAGATGAACTAGCATCTTAAACTTGGTCTTGATCTTGATCATGAGCTGGAACTTGAGATTCACTTGAGCTTGCTTGATTTGCCTCATCTTCCACTTGTACAATAGGAGGGATGACTTCATCATCATTATCTTCAACTTGTCTCGGTCTAATGTCACCAATGTCCATGTTCTTCATAGCATCAACTAATTGAGGTCATCTTACATCATCTAGATTATCCTTCTCTTCTTGAGACCCATTGGTTTCATCAAACTCAACACCATGCACTTCTTCAACTATCCCATGTGTCAAGTTCTATACTCTATACGCTTTGCTTGAAATTGAATATCCAAGAAGAAATCTTTCATCACACTTCTTCTCAAATTTACCCAAACGAGTGCCCTTCTTTAAGATATAGCATTTACAACCAAACACTCTAAAATATGCAATGTTGGTTTTTCTTCCATTCAAGAGCTCATAGGGTGTCTTCTTCAACATTGAATGACAATATAGACGGTTGCTAGTGTAGCATACCGTATTCACTTAGCATGGTTCTTGCCATATCAATGAGAGTTCTATTCTTTCTTTCGACAAGACCATTTGATTGAGGAGTGTACTTTGCCGGGAATTGATGCCTGATTCCTAGATCATCACCCTTGTATCAAACTCATTTTCACTTCTCTTGATGAAAGACTTAAAGATTCCATACACTTCACTTTTGTCAACTACAAAGAAGACCCAAGTGTATCTTGAGAAGTCATCAACTATCACAAAGCCATATTTTCTTCCTCCAATACTTGCATAAGTGGTTGGACCAAACAAATCCATATGCAATAGCTCAAGTGGACTAGATGTACTCATCATGCCTTTCTTAGGGTGTGTGTTCCCAACTTGCTTTCCAAATTGACAAGAACAACACAACCTATCCTTCTCAAAGTGTACATCTTTCAAGCCTCTAACCATGTCATGCTTGACCAATCTACTAAGTTGTTTCATCCCAACATGTCCAAGTCTTTTATGCCACAACCAACCAAGACTTGACTTTGAGATCAAACATGAAGAAAGCTTTGCTTCACTATCATTGAAATCCACCAAGTATAGGTTTCCATATCTAAAGCTCTTGAAGATCAAGTTGGAACCATCCACACTAACAATCTCAACATCATCAATACCAAAGATGCACTTGAAACCAAGATCACATAGTTGTGCAACCGATAATAAGTTGAAATTAAGAGATTCAACTAGCAACACATTTGATATGCTCATATCATTTGAGATAGCAATCTTGCCTAATCCTTTCACCTTGCCTTTTCCATTGTCACCAAATGTGATTGAATCAAACTCTTGGTTACCATTTGTGTTGATAGAATTGAACATACTAGACTCTCCGGTCATGTGTTGAGTGCATCCACTATCAAGCACCCAATGTCTTCTTCCGGCTTTATAATTGACATACAAAGAATAGATAAATTGGTTTTAGGTACCCAACCGTTCTTGGGTCCTTGGAGGTTAGTGACCAAAGACTTAGGCACCCAAATGGATCTCATCCGTGGGTTGCCTCTTGGTGTACCAATATACTTGGCTTTAACACCCTTCACTCCCTTGGTGAGCATGTAATAAGAATCAAGGCGAATTGAAGTCGCACTAACAAATTTTACTTGCTTGATCTTGTTGGCCATGCAATATTGCTCATTATGCCCTACTTGCTTGCATCTTTGGCAATACCCACCATTGCTCCTCACAAAGCTAGCTTTGGGAGTCACAAAAGCGGTCTTACCTTTCTTGGGGGTATAGCCTAGTCCCTCCTTAGAGTGACTAAATCTTTGGCTACCCAAGCACTTTAGCAAGCGGGCATCCCCACCATAGGCATTGCTTAAGGCACGGGTGAGTTTGTTGACCTCCTCCTTGAGGTTTTTATTTTCTACCACAAGTGAGGACTTAGAGTCATCAACTTTGGGTGAAATAGGAGTGGTGGAGCTGCAAAAAGGGTTAGTGACAACAATAATAGAAGAAGGAATTGACATGTCACTAAGGATATCACATGATGAACCCATGTCACATGTCTTGATGGATGCCCTCTTCTCATTTTCGGCCACTACAGAGGAATGAGCTTTCTCAAGCTTGGAGTGAGCCACCGTGAGGTTCTCATGGGCTTCCATTAGCCTCTCATGAGACTTCAAGAGCTCATCAAAGGATTGCTCAATGGCCATCTTGCCTTTGCGCAATTCTTTGCACTCCTTTCTCTTGGCCTCAATGTAAGTATTGGCATCATCAAGCATGGACATAAGCTCATCACATAATAGCTCCTCCTCATCACTCTCATCATCGGATTGTACCTTGGATGGCTTGGCCATCAAGCATGTAGATGGAGTATCGAAGATAGATAGCTTTTTGTTGAGAGCAATGCTTGCCATAGCCTTCTTCTTGATGGTCTTACTCTCATCATCACTATCATCATCATCGGTAGAGGCATTACTATCATCCAAGTGACACAATATGATTGCCCCTTCTTCTTCTTCTTCTTGAGAGTCACGTTCTTGTTCTTCTTCTCTTTCTTGTCCTTCTTCTTGCTCTTCTTCTTATCATCATCACTCTCATTGTCATTGTCACTATTTAGAGGACAATCAACAATGAAGTGATCCAAGCTCTTGTACTTGAAGCATCTCCATGGCTCTTGCTTGTTTTTGGAGATAAACTTCTTCTTGCCTTGACCATAGCCCTTTCTCTTCATGAAACAACCAAACTTGCATATTAGAAGAGCCATGGCCTCATCATCTTCATCATCACTAGAGGTAAATTCTTCTTCTAGCTCAACCATCTTGGACTTGCCTTTGCTCTTGGAGGGTGTAGCTTTGAGAGCCACACTCTTTTTCTTCTTCTCCTCAACCACCTCTTCATTGTTCATGTCTTGAGTGATGATCTCACCAATGATTTGGTTGGGCTTCTTAGTGCTCAAGTCTTCTCTTGCAAGTAAGGTCTTGATAATAGCAAATTTTGCGGGCAAGCACCTCAAGAACTTATAAGAGAAGTTCTTGTCCTTGATATCCTCACTCAACCTCTTCAAGTCATTCACTATCACTTGTAGTCGGTTGAACATCTCCGGCACACTTTCATCTTCATTTATCTTGAAAGTGCCAAACTTCTCTCTCAACATGTATAACTTGGCATTCTTGACCTCTTGTGTGCCCTCATATGTCTCTTCCAACCGCTTTCAAATGTCATGAGCCAAATCAAGATCCTTAATTTACTCAAACACATGAGACTCAAGAGCGGTGTAGAGTGCATTGATTGCATGGGCATTGCACTCCATCTTTCTTTTGTCAACATCGGTGGGAGCTTGAGCATTCTCATACTCATTTTTTTCTCCGTCACCTTCCACACATCGATATGCATGGTCATGAAATACACTATCATCTTCCTCTTCCAATGATCATAGCTTGTGCCATCAAACTTTGATGGCTTCCCCAACACATTGATTTGAGCCATTTTTCACCACAAGGATGTTAAGCCTCAAACGATGGTGACCTCGACTCTGATACCACTTGAAAGGACCGTATAGGCTAGAGGGGGGAGTGAATAGCCTATTAAAATTTCTAGCAAAATACTAGACCACAAGTTAGTTGATAAGCAAGCGAGACAAAGCGCTAGCTCTAGACTATTTTATGCAAGCCACCTATCAAGGTATGCTACTCACAAATATAAGCACTCAACACGCAAGAAACCAACTCTCCCGAACCTAAGGAGATGGCACCTAAACAAGTATTAAGCGCATGGAAGAGAGATCGAGAGGATTATACCGATGAGCTTGATTGAAGTGAAGTCCTCACGCCGTGAAGACCAATCATAGGGATATATCCAATATGAAAACCAAATGATCAAAGCCAATAGAATACAAGAAAGCCAAGAGTCCACTCGATGGTGGAGAAGACAAAGAACACTTGATTTTTTACCGAGGTTCACGTGATCACCGTCACGCTACTCCTCGTTGTGGCATCGGTCTTCCTTGGTGGATTGCGAGCTAGGCTTCACACGCCAATCCCTCACCGGAAGCCGCTCACCAACACAAGAGAAGTGGCTATCAACCACGAGCAATCCACTAGAGTTGGTTTTGGCACGCCGCCGAGGATAACCACAAAACCTCTCACAATCAATCACCTCGATGTGGGCTTGAACAAACACCAATCAACTTCACACCGGAATCACCTCCAAGCCGCTAGGGACACGGCAATGTCCCAAGAGAATAAGAACTCAGCCTTGGCTTGCTCTCAAGTGCACTAGAATGCAAATCACTAAGCAATGATGCACTTGAGGATCACTCAACTCAAATGGATGAACAAGAGATGATCAATTGAGTGAGTGGGAGGCTTAGGATGCTTACAAAGAGAATGCAAATGATTCAAGTGTGCAAGAGTTGTCACCAAGTGACCAGAGAAGGAGTATAAATACCCCTAAGTGCAATCCTAGCCGTTACCCACTGAAAAACAGCCGTTAACACACTTTTCGGGGCGTCGGACCGACAGCGTCGGACCAAGCGTTAGCGTTCGATGCTCTAGATCTCGCCACGTGTCAGCTCGATTCAACCACAGCCGCTGGATCTCAACGGCTACTTCTCGCGCCGTTTTCCCAACCGTCGGACCGTCAAGCTGATGGTCCGACGCGCGCACTGCTCCAGGCGTTGGACCGTCTGACTCTCACAGACGAGACACAGCTCGGCCACCGTCGGACTCTCGCGAGGTTAACCGTCGAACCAATGATCACCACGGTCCGACGCTTCCAGAGAGGTTTCAACTCGCTCAAAACCGTCGGACTCTAGTCCGACGCTCGCCGTCGGACGAAGCTCTAGCGTCCGACGCTCTCCCGAACGCCACGCGTCACGCCGACACTGCTCGGCACCGTCGGACTAAAGTGGGCAATGGTTCGACGCTCGTTAACCGAGCGTCCGACGCTCGCCACTGGCCAGAACTAGGGTTAGGCGTCGGACTCTGGACAATAGTCCGACGCTGCCCCTGCTAACAGTCCGACGCTCACTTCTCAGGGTTTTTTCAAGTTTATTTCTCACCCCTTGCTTCTATGTGCTAACACTCAAGGTCTTCAACACTTGTGCACAGTGTGTTAGCATTTTCAAAATATTTTACAAGGGTTTCTAACTTTGATCTCTAGGTTGTGTTAGTTCAATGCACATGAAATGTAACCTAGAGCACTTGAAAGTAATCCAACACTCGTTCTCCCCTTAATAGTCGGCTATCTATCCTAAAATGTGACACACCCACTAGGTGTTTTGTTCACCAAAAGGAAAACCTATTTGGATTATAACTTTGCCTTCATGCCTTTGCTTAACACTTGATCATCTCATTTCTTGTTCACTTGATCCATAGTAGAGCCATCTTGATCAACATAGTCTTCTAGGCTCCACACTTCATGGTTTGACCAACCTAAATCTTGCCATCACTTAGCAACTTAGGTTAGTCCTTAGGATGTCATTATTTATCAAAACCAAACCAGGGCTTTCAGAGAGGCAATCTTAGGGGGTTATAAATATAGCCCTATCCCTATTGTAACTTTAAGACGACAAGGATAGCTATTTTAGCTATTGGGAGGAGCGCCCGTAATCATGTCCCGAGGATGTAGGTATGCCGAACCTCGTTAAAAAACATCGTCTCGTGTTCGATCCCTATATTTATCCGCATTATTTCCTAACAGATTAGTAAAAACTATCCTCTCATAAGAATTCTATAATATTTAGCACTTATATTCACGTAGTGCTAAATATCTATGTGAATGACATTTATCCTCAATACATCAACATTGTACTGTGCTAAAGTTGCCCCAAACATAGAAAAACTGAATATCCTGTGTGCACAGCTTCTGGTGGGGATATATATCTAGCAGTAAGGTTTTCTACCTTTCTTGACCTGATATGATTCAGAGATGTCTCTATTTGGTTCCCTAGCTGCTGAAGCTCCTTTCATGCTAAGTGGACCCAGATCCTCATCAAGAATATTTCTACAAATTAGTAGTACATGCCATACTTCATAGGCCCATTAACAATTGGTGTGTACCTGAAACAAGCAATCAGTAGTTCATAGGCCCATCAACTCTTGTCCTCAACTTCAAATAATCCTGGTAGTTAATCTAAAAACATTGCGATTGTCCAATAATCTAGAGTGTAAATAGTCCAACTTTGGTGTCATTATCTCTAACCTGTAATTCAAACTCCACAATGCATGGTGGTGCGTTTCCAAATTTCTATAACTTGTTCTTCAGATCTATCTACACATCAAAGCCAAAACTTTCAAGGCCAAGTCTTCATCCAAGGCAAGAAATGGAATGCCAGCCAGAATGCATACCTGTTGATCTGCTGTATCACCTAAAATATGGACGGAGTGCGAATAAAAGCAGAGCGAACTAATTACCTCAAAAGTATTTGCATTGGGATTTCTCTCCATAAGACTGCACTTCTTAGAAGCATGGACAAACTTCTCTGGAACTTGACCCTTAACAGATGCATTTTGGTGCCCTAGCCATAGCTTCTTGACCAGCATCAGCTTCACTTGTTTCATTAGAAGGAATAGGCCTCATCATCACGTCGAGCACCATCAGCTTTATCGGTATTCCTCACTTTATCAGCAGCAACTTTTGGCAGAATAGGTGGATTAGAAGCAGATCCATCCTGCTTGGCTAAAATCTCACGCTCTGTTGATTCCCCTACTGCATATGGAGTAACGATAATTTCATCATTCATTCATTTTCTTGACTTACAAAATAAAGAGGAAAATTGTTTCGAAAAAAAATCGATAAGGATAGAATGGACAAAGGTTTGTGATTGGAGTTACCGTGCAGGCCAAGCTTGGTACGCTTGGTGTGGTCGGCGGCGGCCCAGGTCTGGTGCAAGCCGTGGCCGGCGATCCTGTCTGCGGCGCGCTCGAGCATGTGGAGGGTTGGGAGGTTGGCCCACTCAAGGTCGAGGAGGCGCTTCAGATCGGCCACAGCGGCCGCAGCCCTAGCCTCATCGCTTTCTTCATCATCTGTAACAGTTATATGGTGGGGGAAGCAAGGTGGCTACGTCGGGATCGGCGAGGATCTCTCGCGCCTTGTGGAGGAGGCTGCAGGAGCAGGGGGCACCCTCGGTGTGGAGGGCGGCGTCGAGGGCGCGGAGCACCAGGGCTTGTTGGAGGCGCTATGAGGTGCCGGGGAAGCCGTCAGAGGGTGAGGATAGGGAGGAGAGGAGGCAGACGAACACGGCGTTGGGGATGCGGCGGTTGCCTGCGACAAACTCGAGAATGAGGAAATTGTCGCCGGCCGCCAGCGGCGGCATAGGTGACGGCCCGAGCCGAGGTAGAGGCAGGCGTAGATCGGGAGGTGAAAAAAATAGAAGGGAAGGTGCGTGATTGAGGGGCTGTCAAGCATCGTGCTCCATCCGAGGAACCTGGAGCGGAGCGCATGCGGGATGCGGGTGCGTTTGAAGTCTGAGGGCGCGCGGGGTGAGAAGCTGTCTCGTGGGGTCGGGCCGTCAGGGAAAGGGAGGTGGGGTATGAGTTTTTGACAAACTTCTATTTATAGCCTTTGGATTTTGATTACATGTCCTCGCGGTCTTCAATTTTGATGGAGTCAATTATCTGTGTATACTTTTCTGGATGCACAAAGGTTGCAGTCCTCAGTGAGGGACTAATTTTTTGGTTGGACTATAGATTTATTTGAGAATCTAATTATAGGATAGATTATATGAAAAAATATTAACTCTTATAAGATAAAATAAGTATTGTTAGATCGATTATGAAATATGTTTTTATAAAAAATTTATTTCGAGACATAAATGCTAATACTTTTTACACCTTTCCTATATTTCTGGTGTCTAAAATTTTAGATGATTTCATGCGAACACTCTATATCACCAACTAGTACAAGTACATTATTACTTTTATGATTTGTTAGTTTGTCTATATGTCATGGCATATTAAATTTTTATCTTTATCTTCCTGTAGAAATAATGGTAAATTTTTAATTATCTTTGTTCTATTACAAATTAAATTTCGTTAGGTTTGTAGATTTGTCTAATGATTTTTATTATTGACACTAAAAATTACAGATTGCACATATAGAAATTGCAACGAACAAAACCTGCAATTTTAGTATAAAGCATATGCAATTACCGTCGCCTGAAAGAAAACAAAATTTCAGGCACCTGAATTTTAGCAATTCCCTACTTTTTATTATAAACATGTAATGTGTAATTCGTAAATTAAAAAATTTACACAGTTTGACAGGCACGTTTTCTACAATTATATATTCAGATGAGTATGTATATACTTATTTTTTCTCTCTTTTTTTTTTAACGGCCTTAACTAATATCCCGGGTTTTATGATCGGAGAAAATTAGAAAAAGAGTCATGCTGCTGCCCTTCGTGCTACTCCTACGCCCGGCAACGTCAGCTCGCTCTGATTCCGATCCTGATAGGCACGACACCGACTGACGCACTGCACACTCGTCACGTTAGCCGTGACCCGCGCCGCATTACTAACCACGGGCTGGTTGGTCGATCTCTCTCTCTGCTTGGTGGGTCCCACAGCCGCATTACAAAAATTACAGGCACGACACGACGACATCCATCCCAGCCACCCACCGACGAGTCAACGAACCACTCCACAGTCCACCCGGTGGCTCGTCCTCCGACGCCAAGCCACGCCACCCACGACCCAATCCGGAAGCGCCGCCGTCGCCGATCGACCGGCCGTCGACCCATGCTCCGCGCCGCACGGCCCAACCATACCCTGTCGCGCCAGGGCATTCCCTTCCCTGACTGACTGTACCCTCCCGCACGCGCGCAGCCCCGGGCTCCGCCAGTCTGCGGCGATGGCGCCCCTTCTCCACCGCCGCCGCCGCCGAGCCGCTGCCGCCGCAGCAGCTGGCTCTCCAACGGTCCCGCCTCCACCCCGGTACCGTGGTACGTGCCCGCGGCGCCTCCCCGTCCCCCAATCGGTTCTCGGGTTCCGGCGTTCTGTCTGATTGCGCGTGGCTCCGCTCACCGCCTCGCCCGCTGGACTGACCGCGCGTCCCGCTTCTCGCTGCCCTCCCTCCCCAGCCTAGGGTGCGCCTCCTCATCGGCGGGGAGTTCGTCGAGTCGCGCTCGCGCGCCGACGAGCACGTCGACGTCAGCAACCCCGTGAGCCCTGCTTCCCTCTCAAACAGATTTTTGATTTCGGGTTGATTGAATCGATTTCAGGAACGGTCAACGGTGGATGTGTGACACGTGCATTTGGGGGTGTGTGGTGTGTTTGTGCAGGAGGTGGTGTCGCGGATCCCGCTTACTACGGCCGATGAGTTTAAGGCTGTCGTCGATGCCGCCAGGACGGCTTTCCAGCGGGTAGCGGAACACGCCCGTCACGACGCGGCAGCGCGTCATGATTCAAGTTCCAGGAGCTCATCCGGGCTAACATGGTGGTTCCTTGTTCAATTAACGTCATTGTCGTGTCATCCTGATGTTATCTGGTCTTTGTTTTCGTGACTTTCAGTTGCCTCCTGGTTACAGGACAAGCTTGCAGAGAACATCACTACGGAGCAGATGAGGACCCTGAAAGATGCTTGGGGCGATGTGTTCCGTGGTCTAGGTTAGTTCCCAGATTATTGAAAGCACGCACTTGGTTTTCTTATTTGGTTAGATAGTAATTGTCTTAAAGTTTCTATTTTTCCCGTTAAAAAGAAAATTTGAATCATCTCTTGAATTCAGACCTTAGTTTTGCAACAACAGGCACATAAGATTACTTGTAAATGTTTATAATTGTTTGTGTAGTCTCACATGTTGTTCTCATGATTTCCACATCTAGATTGCATGAAAAGGCCATATAACTGCTGATTTATTTATTGTAATCCGAAAATACTCTGCTCATATGCTTTAACTGTTCACCTTTTCCGTGATAGAACTCTTTTCTTATGTTGACCATTTACTGTACCACTTTGATTTTGAACTCCTAATTGTATAGAGGTGGTGGAGCACGCTTGTGGAATGGGAACACTGCAAATGGGCGAATATGTATCAAATGTTTCCAATGGGATTGACACCTTCAGCATTCGGGAGCCACTTGGTGATATGCCCATTTAATTTTTCTGCTATGATTCCCCTATGGGCATACCTAACCAGCTAACCTAACCTTTTATTCCCTGTCAAATTGTTTGGAATAGAAGGCTGGCACTAGTGATCATTTGAATTATGTGACTGTTCAACCCTTTCATTCTTCAATATATAGGACATGACCTGCGCTGTTTTCATGAACATACTATTCCACACTCATTATTTCTTCTGTTATTTTCCATTGATATAGTCCAACTCAAGAGAATATATTTCGTCATTTTGAATGTTTCTTCTCTCCAATGGCTGCAGATGTTTCCCATAGCAGTTACATGTGGCAATACTTTTGTCCTTAAGCCATCGGAAAAGGACTCAGGTGATTTTTTACTTTATCATCAACATTTATCAATTACTCCCTTCATTGCAAATTATAAGACGTTTTGGCTTTTCTAGATATGTAGCTTTTGCTATACATACATGTACATTATATCTAGATACATTGTGAAAGGAACACATTTAGAAAAGCCAAAACGTTTAATTTAGAATGGAACGGAGGGAGTACTTAATAAAATATGATCTTACATTTCAACTAGTTGCAGTTCTTTATTTAAGACAAATAGCAAGTAGCATAAGCTGATAAGCATTCCCTGCACCCCTCATTGCAAAGGCAACTAGTCACTGGGCAGATCTTTATATATTTATCCAGTTCCTTGAAAAAATTTGTTATCATCATGATATATATGAACTAAAACCTAAAAATATACATGGCTGTATGCCTACTTGCTTAGCTGCCATTGCAGATTAGTAACTAAGTTGCATGTTTCTTTATGTCTAATTAGGGAAAATGTACTCGTATGCACATATTCTTTTTTAACTGTAAGGGCTATGAATATGAGTACTGATTTTAATGTGGTGTGTATCTTTGCATCCAAATTCAATATTTGCACAAGTGTTATAAGATATCGCAAGGAAATGATTTCTGTGGTAGCAGAGAGCTGCTTACCAGTTACGACCTTGCTCATGAAAGAGTATATAGGTTGCACTGCAGTTCTTTTGAACAATGGAAACTGAGTCTTAGTATGACACTTCTTCAATTAATGTAATAGCATTGATACATTAATAAAATATGAAGATCTGAAGATGATGCATTACAAAACAGCAAATACTATACAAAGTCCTTCAAATTGCTTTCAGTTCGACTAATTTGGATTGGAAATCTTACGGTATGCTCTGTTTTTTAATTGTTATACTACTACAGGGGCTTTTATGATGCTTGTGGAGCAAGCAATGGAAGCTGGTTTGCCTAAGGGTGTTTTGAACATTGTTCACGGTACCGAATGGTACTTTGTGCTACCTTTCTATTTTCGACTTGTCTTGTATTGCTGGTGATGGTAGTGTAGACATGAGAACTGCCAATTTTTGGGCAACGCTGCTTAATGTACTCTGTAGGATTGTTTGATCTTTTTTTTTTCCTTTTTCAAAATAATTCTGCTTTCCTTCATATCTATTAGATTCTTTGCTTCTAATTGCACTTCATGAATGCAGGATGTTATCAACAATATTTGTGATGATGAGGATATTAAGGCTGTATCTTTTGTTGGTTCCAATACAGTAAGTTAATCTAGAGACTTATTTGTTTGTCTATTTGTTGTACAATTTTTGCATCAATAATGTGTTGGATATTTTGTTTTGCATAATGTCATTAAGTTACTAATCACTTTCATCTTTGTATTTTGTTTTGCATCAACCTTTTCTTTTTCATCTTTGTATGTCATTATGTTAATCCTTCCATATTAAAAAAAGCCATTGGACTGCTCACAAACATGTATCACATGTCTATTCTTTTTATTTTTCTTGAAAAAGCAGGAGAGCTGTGCATCATTATATTATAATAAGTAACAATGGGAAAGAACCCATACAACACACCCCAGGCCAGCCAAAAGGCAAGCCCCAGGGACACAAAACTCACACACAAACTCACGCCAAAGTCCCCCAAACCCTGTGGTCCTTAGGATACAAGCGCGCCTGTGTGTGTTTTAAAGGACGACCAACACCAGCACTAGGATCCTAACTTCTGAATGGGGGGCAGTCACGAGGGAAATTTCTTCAGCCACTGCCAAAATACTATAATTTTTGCTCTTCTCTAGCAATGATCAGAGCTCTTGCATTTGAATCGACGTTATAATTAATGCTTCAAAATCTAATCATGATCTTGACATAATTTATCTATTTTGAATTTATCAAGATTCCAATAAGAGCTATGCATTTACACAATTATTTCTGTTATTTTATTTATGTGAACATTTAACGACATGCTAATGTGTTGTCATAATATTATAAAGATGCATTTACAAACTCTAGCAATTGAGCAATACTTTGTGATTTCTCTGTCTCAGGTTGGTATGCATATATATTCTAGAGCATCTGCAGTAGGCAAGCGTGTACAGGTCAGTTTGTATCTCTGCTGACTCTTTTTTATTGTCTACTCCCTCCATCCCTAAAAAAGTGTCGCCGTTGGTGTGCGTGCCATAAGTTTGACTCGATTTATACAAAATGCGGACACAATTTGTGTCTCTAAATAAATTTATTAAAAAACTAGATTAAAAAAATCTTTCCAATGATACTAATTATGTATCATAAATATTAATAGTTTTTAATATATATTTAGTTAAAGTTGTTTTTCGGGAAAACGACTCTTTTTTAGGGATGGAGGGAGTACCGTTTATGTAGCATGACCCATAACATATGTTTCTATTTCTTTATAGTGCAATATGGGAGCAAAGAATCATTCAGTTATCCTTCCTGATGCTGATAGAGATGCTACATTGAATGCCCTTATTGCTGCTGGGTTTGGTGCAGCAGGGCAAAGGTGCATGGCATTGAGCACTGCTGTTTTTGTTGGCGGTTCAGAATCATGGTATACCCTATTAAGATGACTTTTCCCCCTTGTCTTATGAGGAAGCACAACTAACCAAAATTTGTCCTAGGGAGGACGAATTAGTCAAATGTGCAAATGGCCTTGTTGTTAATTAATTCAGGAATGGTTGATGATGCAGACCTTGGTCCAGTGATCAGCAGACAAGTATGTTTTAGACTGCCACCCATTTTGTGTTATTGGTATTATGCAACTTATGGATACAGAGTGTTGATAACTTTGGAGCAAATTCCTTGATTGCCATTGAAACTTATAACTATCCCTTCATTGCCATTCAAAAATATGTGATCCCTTCGTTGCCACCACTTTACATTTTACGTTGCCTTAATTGCCATTCTGTCAATTCCATAGGTAACGGTGTGAACCGGCCACGAGCAGCGCTGCCTAGTCCCACAGTCCAACCCGGTTTTTTGGAAACGGTATGCGCACGCATGCCTTATCCTGCGGCTGTTGCTTCTTCAAGATTCGCGCCAGTCAAACCATCCTCTTCACCCATCTTTTTCCCACCCACTGCTTTTCCCACCCAGTTGGCCAGCACGAATCGCGAAGCACCTCTGGACGGCACGAGATAAGAGCGGCGTCCGCACGCCGTTGCGGGCGTGCTCATCCGCCCTCTGCTGAAGCCGGCGACTCAAGCAGCAGCTTCCACGGTGGCGAAACTCCCCGACTCCACTGCGTCGCCGTCCAATTCACGAACACCACAACTCCGTCGTGATATCCTCTTCCTTCCCAACCTAGCCACGCAGCTGTTCGTCGCAGGGGGCCCACAGGCATGATTGCAGTGTGGCTGACGCCATAGCTGCCGCGAGCTCACTTCACCGACAGACAAAATTCATTGCCTGCGGAGCGCCTCCACCCGATTCCTACAAGCAGAGCACCGTCATGACCTCCTTCACCCTGCCGACCTAGCTAAGTCGCCCATCGCCGTCAGGTGGCGTTCCCCAAGCGGAGCTTCGTGTGTCGGACGCCATGGCTGCCGAACGTGCGCTCGTACGTGGCCAGCTACCTACGGCCTCTTTCTGCTCTTCCCCTCCCTTGTCCGAGCACCACCATAGGATGTAGATGGTGCAGCCGAGACCGTTCGACCCCTATCACCCCGACCTCACTGGAACGGATCCATGGCCGTCGTGCTCTGGCAGCCGCGCCGCCATGCGCCCGGACCCTTGAGCAGGGAAGACGACAGCGCGTTAGGAGCGGTGATGTGGCTCATCGCCGCCAACGCCTCGGGCGCGCTCTTCGCGGTTTCCGCCTCCGCGGGGGCCGCGGCGTACCAGCTGCGGCGCGAGTGGAGCATCCTGTCCGCGCTCCGGTCCCCGCACGTCGCCCCCTGCCTCAGCCTTCGTGTCGCAGCCAACGGCGCGGGGTGCCAGCAGCTCCTCGAGTTCGGGCCGGTCGGCTCGCTCACGAACGTGAGCGTCCTCGGCGACGAGTGCACACTTGCGGCGTACGCCGTGGACGCGGCGAACGGCCTGGCGTACCTCCACGTAGTGGCGGAGCTAGGTTAGAACTCAAGGAGGGGCCAATTTTAGTCTTGTGATTAATCATTAGTCATAGGCATAATCTTCTTTTCTACATAACACAGCCATACAGTTATAGTGGAGAAGTTTGTAAGCTAAATTAAATATATTACTAGACAAAGTATAACCAAAACGTATGCAATGTATAAGCAGTCCACTATATGTTATGTTACTTGATTAGTGTACGGTGTTACAAGATGACTCCTACTAATTGGCATTGTGTCCTTGAAGTCTTAACTAGAAGAAGATAGCCAAATAGACGTACTCCCTCCGTCCCAAAAAACATGCAACTACGGGTTACATGCTAGATAAAGTAGTTTACATTTGACCAAGTTTTAGCAAATAGTATTCATATTTATAGCTCCAAATTAATATATTATGAACATAAATTTCATAATTAATCTCATGGTGTTTATTTGACATTATAAATATTTATAGTTTTTTATTTATAATTGGTCAAAGTTAATACACTGAAATTTGCTACTTTACTCGATATTACATGTTTCTTTGGATGGAGGGAGTACTAAAGTATATAACAGAGTAATAAGTAAAAAATTACAACGCAGCTGCACGCAAACAGCGGAAACAACAAGGCTACTCATTTAACCCAGCGTTTACCGTAGGCACGATAACTGGTACACCAGAGGTGCGTCCTTCCCGGTCCTCTCGTACTAGGGAAAGGTCCTCTCAATGCTCTAACGCCCACACCGGATATGGACCGAACTGTCTCACGACGTTCTGAACCCAGCTCACGTACCGCATTAATGGGCGAACAGCCCAACCCTTGGAACCACCTACAGCTCCAGGTGGCGAAGAGCCGACATCGCTGCGCCATGCTCGCGGAGTTCGGGTGCGCCAGGGCGGTGGGCTCAGGCTCGGGCTCCCCCGCGCACCCCATCATCGGCAGCACGCCGGCGTTCATGGCGCCGTTCATGGCGCCTGAGGTGGCGCACAGGGAGGTGCAGGGCCCCGCCGCCGACGTCTGGGCGCTGGGCTGCACCGTCATCGAGATGGCCACGGCCGCGCGCATCTCTCCCGCTGCTTTGCTCCCCGTCTCCCTCCGTCTTCCCTGCGCGCCGCAGGGGTGGCGACGTGCGTGAAGCGTGATGGCGAAGAGACAGGACGTGAGCGTATTAAAATGTAAACGCCGTTACTTACGGAATTGACAGAATGGCAATTAAGGGAATGTGAAATGTAAACGGGTGGCAACGAAGGATCACATATTTTTGAATGGCAATAAAGGGATAGTTATAAGTTTCAATGGCAACCAAGGAATTTGCTCATAACTTTGTGAATGTTAGTCACATAGAATTACCTGTTTTTCCTGAAATACAAGAGCTGTGTTTCTCCATATGATCTGACTATTGAAAGATTAAGACGAGAATACATTGCATCCTCATTCCTCTAACTGAAAGTCATTGGACTTCTGAACTTTGGGCCTTGATGAGCAACTATTGGTAAAAGGGAGATCCAAATAAGTGTGCTGTTCATTCATTTACCCTTTTCAACTTGGATGGGTCACAAAGACCTTTGTTTTGCCAGAGTAAACTTCAGCGGATGTTTTTCATTGTCAAAAAGTCTCAGTAAAAGTGTAAATTGGGTTCTTGACTCCCTTGCACGACCTGAATATTGAATAGAATTCTACTGGTAGGTGTTAATCAGTGCTAACACTGAGATGGACCTGTCATATTAAAATTAAGTGGTTTTGGGTTTAGTGAGTGACATTACTTTATCATAATGTGGACTTTGCTTAGTACTTAAGCACCTAGTATCGAAGTTGATCTCTGGTCTCAACTTAGTTCAGGATTTAGGGTAATAGAATGTTTCTTTGTCATATAATGATATTCGAGTTATCCAGTCTTGTTAATATTTATTAATGACTGAAGTATATGCTTTTGTGTTTGGCTGTAAAACTATTATCAGCTTGGGAGTCGTACCATTATTGCAGTTAGTAGGTTGCTGATCAAAGTGAACTTCCTGTTTGTTGCTGGAATCTCTTTCTTGCAGTCTTACTTCACTATCTATGAAGTTTCTAGCTTCGTAATTGATGGCCTTTGGGTTTCATTGTTTCTTTTCTGCTAACATTCACTAAAATCAGGCAACTGTAAATTAGTCCAAAGTGGTATTGACAACGGTGCTCATATATTGCTTGATGGAAGAAAGATTGTGGTAATTTCAATAATACAGTTTATAGCCTGTCTGCAGTTGTACTCCATCTTGTTAACCTGGTATCTCTGTAATGTGCAGGTTCCACAATATGAAGATGGAAATTTTGTTGGTCCAACCGTTCTGGCTGATGTTAAAAGTGACATGGAGTGTTACAAGGTAGTTTTCAGAAATTGGTTATGAAATTAAACTTTACATCTCAGTTGTAAGATTTAGGGTCATGGAGAAGCAGAACTATTTGTAGCATATGCTGTTCGTATCTTTGAAGAATTTTTAAAATATGGAGTGCAATGTAGGTAAATTCATTCCAAACTGAAGTGGAAACCTTGAAATATGTTCGATAGTTGACACAACCATTATTGGGAGCCATTATCCATTGCGAAAACGCACCTTCTGAATTGTATAATGCTGACGTGCCATGTAACATAATCCCTGATTATGACTGGAGAACTAATGTTCCTCAGCACACCACAGGCCACAATGGGTCACAAACCATCTACTTTACATAATGCGTATTCAAACTGCAATTCTGTTAGTTTCCGCCTTCAAGCAGTGCTTCCCAAAATCCCCACTGGCGGATTATCCTTTTGTGGTGGTGGAAGCAAATATGCATGCATGTACTCCCTCTCCAATTTACAGGTCGTTTTGGCTTTTCTATAAACATAACTTTTATTATGTATGTATCATATATCTAGGTCCATAGCCGAAGCTATGTACCTAGAAAACCCAAAACGACTATAATTTGAGACAGAGGGTGGTACGAATTAACGGTTCATCAGAAGATTTATTCATATTTCTCGGTGTTAAAGCTGTATGAATTGTCAAATTAAATATTTTCTCAAATCTAAAAAACAAGCTTGGAAAGATTCTACACATTGGAGGTCAAATATTGCTGTTAGTTAGCAAGTCATTCCCAAAATAAATCAAGGGAACTTATCTTGATGAAGGTATATTGATTGAACCTTGCTAACTTATTGAAACAGGAGGAAATATTTGGTCCAGTGCTTCTCTTAATGAAGGAGTCCTGAATTTCTTTCTTCCTTTACTTTCAGCATCAATAGGTTATGCTGCGCTGCCACTACTGATCTTTTTCTTTTCTCAAAATTTCAGGCAGAGAGCCTAGATGACGCTATCTAAATTATAAACAGAAACAAGTGATATCTTTCTCCTCTATGCTTGTAGATCTGAAGCATTCCATGCAATCTAGTATAAATATTTATTTGTCCCTTTCTTCAGGTATGGCAATGGGGCTTCCATATTTACAACATCTGGTGTCTCCGCCAGGAAATTTCAAACAGACATTGAAGCTGGCCAGGTATAGTATGTCACATTTTCAAAAGATTATCACCAGATTGCATTGCATATGCTACTTGAAAAAAGAAAAGAAAAGAAAGAAATGGTTCCATTCTGAATTTGATAAAACTATGAACAGAAGAAAGAAACTGACTCATGCAGCATGTATTATTATTCATAATGTCGTTATGGTTTCATTTGCAGGTGGGCATTGACGTGCCGATTCCAGTTCCCCTGCCATTCTTCTCCTTCACGGGCAGCAGAGCTTCATTCGCAGGAGATTTAAATTTCTACGGTACACCTTTCTGAGCTTAACACCAGTTGATCCTTCCCAATAGTCACAATGGCACTGACACAGTCATATTCACAAGTAACTAACACGATGGCATGGGATGTCAGGCAAGGCTGGCGTGCATGATACATGGCGTAAATGCGGGATTTGTGAGGTCGTGATACCAATGGCGTATGAGGGATTTGAGGCGTTATGGCATTCTCTCTTTTTGTTTGGCAAACGTGGATGATTGCACGAAGGCGTACGGCATTCTGAGAACAGCATTTCATGCTTTTGCCCAATTCACATGTACAAGTATGCAAGATATATCAAAGTATATGACACGATATGCTATATTATGCTTCACAGTAGATACAAATCTTTACAACAAATTGAAGACTCAGAACTGAGTAGACAACACAGGTTTGGCAAATCGAACAAACAATGAACTGGTTTGGCAAACCAAACAAACAATAAACACGTTCCGTTTTGTAGAGAAACAAATGGTTGTAATAAATATTAGCACAGTACATAGAAAGCTTAGCACGCGTCTCCCCTGAATATGAGGAGAATGATGTAGATGCATTTGGGATAGAAAATCTGCACCAAGCAAATTAACGTGGAAGAAGTCTGGAACACTGGTCTGTGTAGTCGAGGATTCAGCTTGTACTAATGATGCCTGACCTGCCACAGTAAGAAAGCCAGGAAAAGAAGGTGCTATTAGTTTAGCACTCTGTTAGTAAAATTCTACTCCATCATCAGTTCCAAATTATAAGTCAATTGAACTTCTTTATCTTTATTAATTTTTATTCTATATCTTAGATATAATGTATATGTAGTTGTATATCAAAAGAAATGTATAAGGAAGCTAAAAAAACTTACTAGAACAGGGCGCCACTCCCTCTTGAAAACCACCCTATTCTCGGTCCCGTCAGATACTTCTACTCTAAGCTGTTCGCTGGGATGCTCCTGGGCTTCTTTTCTCACGGTGTCGATCACGGCGCTGATGCAGGGGCTATCTCCTCGATACCATTTACTGCATCTGAAGGCTGACCTCATCTGAGAGCTTCACGAGGTGGTTGATACCCACAGGATCTGTGTTCGGTACGCCACCGTAGAACTGGAACTTGAATATAAGATGACAGCAAACATCGGCATAGCTCCTTCCTGGAAGGTAACCCGTGGCACTCGGCTGTCAACAGTGAGGTGCGAGAGGCTTGCGAACCCTGCCACTGCTAATGGCTATCGGCTCTCTGGGGACAGCTTCGAACCTTAGCGTCAGCATCCAAAGGTAGGGCATCTCCCGCAGAATCTTGAGATCCCGCTCCTCAAGTGTGCATATCCTGATGTCCAAGGAGGAAATATTGTTGAAGTGCTCTTTGATCCACTGCGGGATGTGCATGTGCTTCGTGCCCACAACTAGTCCGCCATCACCAGCCACATTAATATCAATTGTTTTAAACGACAGGATCCTCCCCTGCCAACGATGATATCAGGTCACTATTCTTCCATGCTGTTTTGACGCACTTGGGCACTCCCTTAAGTTTTGGAAGTTGACCAGCTTCGAAGGGCAGTGTGCCAATTGCCGCATCTAGATTCTTCAGTTTCTTCAGTCCCTCGATTTCCCTTGGTATCTTCCTCATACTCGTCAATTGCAAATATAGAGCCTCTAAATTCTGCAGTTTCAAAATCTCCCGAGGTAGCTTTGTGATTGTCAAAACTCCATGCAAATCTAGAAACTGCAACCGCTGGAGATTTTCGATCTCACGGGGCAGCTCTGTGATCCTTGTGCGACCTAGGCTTAGCGTCTTCAGTTGCAGCAGTTTCCCGATCTCACGGGGCAACTCTGTGATCCCTGTTTCATTCAGGTTCAATGTCTCCAAATACAGCAGTTCCCCGATGTCCCTAGGTATCCCTGAGAGCTGACGGTTGCTACTCACGTCCAGAGTCTTCAGATTCTTCAGTGTCCCGATGATCTCCCAGACCTGCTCTCTCATGTTTGATTCACTAATGATCAGAGTCTCTAATATATGCTGCAGGTTCCCCATCTCCCTAGGCAGCTCTGCGAGGTGTCTGTTCCGACTCACGTCCAGAGTCTTCAATTGCTTGAGGTCACCGATCTCAGGAGGTAATCGTCTAATCCCTGGATGCCGCCGCACCTCCAGTGTCTCCAAATACTGCAGCCTCGCTATCTCTGCTGGCATCTCAGTAATCCCCAACCACGGATAAAATAGTCGGTTGTCTAATGACAAAAACAGGTGCCTCAGACGGAGCAGTCCACACATATCCTTCAGATGTTTATTCTCAAGAGCCTTACTGCCCTCAACATCCAACACTCGTAGTTGTTGCAAATGCTTGTAGGGGACCCTCTCGGCATCTGTACAAACGACGAGGGACCGGATATGATGCAAATCATTAATTCTTAAGAAGGTATCCACTGAATCACTGCCTGCTGGAAAATCATCAATGCATAGCCGACCACCGAGCGGAGAGGATGGAATGTCAGAAGTGCAAGTGATGAAATTGTGTTCACGCAACTTGCATCTAAGGTAACTTCGCATCAAGGGGTGCAGGGAGAAAGTTGTATCGGAATTCCCTGCTAAGGCATCCTCTTTTGACAAGCTCGTCGAAGTAATGTTTTGCTGCCTCTTCCTTGCAAACAAAACCTTCAGCGATCCATCGCCTGACCAATTTTTCCCTAGACAAATGGTGACGCTCAGGGTATATGCTGCAGTACAACAAGCAGGTCTTCAACATATGATGAGGAAGATGGTTGTAGCCAAGCTCCAAACTCTCTACCAATGCTTCAAACCCTGGAGTCTTCTGAATCCCATTTCTCTTGACTTGTTCCTCAATCCCGTATTGCAAATGACGTGTCCATATTACACGCATCCCTTGTTGTTCTTGACGCTCGCGTTCCTTTGCCAATGCTGAAAACATACAAGCCACTGCTAACGGCATACCACGACACATTCCCACAAGAGGGTGGGAAGGGTCAAAACCTTCTCTATCCATGCCAGCATTCATACCAATCATTTCATTACTGAAGTTTTGTCCTTGCCAACGCTCATAATAATACCGAGAATAATCAATTCTGTAGACCAAGGCATCAAAATCTTCACACCACTTGTCGGTTATAGCATTAACACAACTCGTCGTAACAATTCTACTGCCCTGATTATTATCTGGAAGAGACTCCTTGATGGTTTCCCATTGTCCACTATGCCAGATATCGTCAATTATAACCAGGTACCTGTGCAAGGTTAAAGAGAAAATTTTATTAAATGCACTACGTGACAAAGACACTCTTTCAAAGATCCGGTGTGCATCTTGTACCAGTCACGGCCTCAGTTCCCATCTTGTGGGTAAATTGAAGCGTGTTAGGGAGACGGGAGACAGACGTGACTGTTTTTTTATTTTTTTCTAAATATTTAGATAACAAATATTTTCGTTTTTACAAAATCAAGGGTTTAGATTCGTTTGAGCCATAGTGCGTATTAGACGTATCGCATAGAGCCATAATGCTAAATATTTAGTGGAGCGCATGGCCCATCGGCCCATTAATAGACGTATCGGATACCGTACCAAGCTTTTAGATGAAAAGCAGGTTTTTATATATATGTGGAGGTAATTTCATTGACACGGCTGAAAAAAGGTTCAAATAATTGGTTACGTTAAAGAGTATTATTAATCAGTGCTTTTAGACGCTAAACGCTTGATAGTCAGTCACCCTTTGCTTATGGTTTAAATCAGAGTAGATGATAAATTAGATGATTTGAACGCTTTGCAGTGTAGTAGTAAATATGCATTCAAACATTATAATTCCATTCTAAATTTTTTAAATGTGCCTTGGCGCATACACAAAGTTGTATAATAAGATATAGACAAGTAGCAAGACAGACATAATGATATAGATAGCAGATATATAGTTCTCACATGATTAATAGATTACTTGTCATTATCTTTGCAATAATATTATATTAGACATTAAGTGCTGACGACAACAACACTAATATTAAATAGTTTGATCAAGTTAGTTCTCTATCGTCATTTAAACATAGTGTCTAAACGTCCTCAAATCATATTAAAACACATTTCCTAAAAAAGTAACCTAACTCTGCCGTTACGAAAATGCATCTAAATTGCCTACATATTTCATTATGAAAGATAACTAGAAATAACCTCCTAAATTTGCATCTAGTTTATTACCCATCTCTATCGATAATTTAATATAATTCCCTAAATTTGTATCTAAATTACTCTAATTTGCAATTACGAAAGATAATGTTAAGCAACCTGTAAGTTTGCATCTAAATTACCAATGTTTATCATTGTTAAAGGTAATATATAAAGCAAAAGATTTGTGTCTAAATGATCCACATCTAGAGTTTCAAAATAAACCAAATTATATCACATTAATATATAAATAAATACCACTAACAATACTAAAGTATGCTACATACATTTTTAGATTACACATTTTTACCATGGTTAAATGAAGGAGTATGTGTCATACTATGTGTCATCGTGTAGACCAAATAAAAATGCATGCATTAGGATAATATTCTCTTAATATTGTATAAGCATAAGAAAATGTTCTTTTAACAAACCACATAACAAAGATGTCGACAGCTCACTTTAAATTATATTAATACCCGAAGACAATAAGTTCATAAGTTGTTACTCTAAATAATGAGTAGATCAACAAAGACATGACACCGCTGAAACCAAGCGCAAGTGTCCCTCACATGAGCAGATCCGGTTTCTCGCACACAGTCTCTGCCCAAAGCTAAACACCTCAAGCAGCCATTGTATGTGTATTGACACTTGTGGCCACAGCCTTCACCGTGTGCCAGGGCTCGCACTAAATCCCGATCAGTCACCATGGGGTGTGGCGACCTAGATCCTCTCAGCTTATGCCAGGGGCCGTGAGAAGAACATGGCACTGCCTTCCTAGATGGCATGTGAGCCTTCGGTTCCCTGCTCTTGCAGTGATGAGGTGAGGAAGGGTGTGCAGCGGTGGTGGCGACTAGGGTTTGGGGTTCGGGTCATTTCATATCTTGGAGTAGACTGACGTGAAGGAATATAATCAATATCATTCAAACCCTAATCCTCTTTCATCGCTAATGCTCTAAATGCAGTCTACTACTACAGCAGTAATTTACAGAGATGGGTGAAACACATTGAAGGAGATGGGCGAGCAAAATATAATAATAGAGGTTGCTGGGGCAAGACATCTTAACATATACTTTTACTTTTCATATAGCCTTTTATATATTAATAGTGGTAGAAATGGGTTTTCATAAACAAATATGGACATAATCTATGCCTATTTTTTCGTGAATAGTGGATGTTGATAACTTAAGTAGAATAATGCGAGGGGATATATCACTACTATAGACATGGTCATTCCCTATGACACTTTCACCACCAGTTTTATATCAACGATGATGGGATTATCACCGTGGTTCGTTCATCACCACCGGTTGCTAACCAACTAGCGGAGAGAGTCAACCAGCAGTGATGATGGTTTTCTCGTCATAGCCGGTTCGCCATATTATCCAATGTTCTGGCAGTGATGACCATACTGCAAGACAATTATATATATATATCTCGAGATGTACAACTTTACAGCTGATTTTTTTTTTCATTTCAGATCATTTAGGGTCCTAGAAATCTTTTTGAAGTTCTCAATTTGAAATTCATTTTTTTTATTGTACAAACGATCTCGGATGGAAAAATTACAAGCAAAGTTGTAGCATTCATGATCTCAATTTTCTATTTGAAGTTCTAACATTTAAAAATTTAAAATTTTCAAACGACCTCGGACAGAAAATTGATCAAAACCAATGTTGTAGGTCTTGATGAGAAATACTATTTTGTAGTTGTTGACGTTTTCATTTCAAATCATTTGAGGTCCTAAAAGTATGCCTCGAGTTCTCATAATTTGAATATCAAAATTTTCAAATGACCTTGGATGGAAAATCGACCAAAACCAAAGATGCAAATCTCATTTTAGTTTGAAGTCATTTATGGTCCTAAATATTCATTTCAAAATCCTAAAAAGTGAAGGCCATGGGAATGGATATGATATAAATGCGCCTTGCTAAAAGTATAGACACTAAAACAGAACTTACGGCATAGTAATCTGCTTTCTAAAACTAAGTAAACTACGACTCCATTGCTGCACACCACATAAATGAAATATCAGCTTAGGGCACTACAATTCTTATTTTTTTACTTTGAATACAATTCTTATTTTTTACTTTGAACTTTCTTACTTTAGGTGCTCACAGACAATAGTAGAAAGGCAAAATGAGAACTTCACCGCTGCGAGACACAAATGACTTTGAGGTGGAGTGGTTAGAGGAGTGTGTGGAAACAGGTCTCAGGTTGCACATATCATGCAGAAAATTGCGTGACTGAAAGCCCTACGTTTGGTTTTGATAATTGAGACAACCAGTGGACTAACCTTGTATCTATAGTATTGAGATTGAGATAGGTTAAATCCAAGTTGAGCAAGATGGCAACCATGGTGGATGATGGTGATGGCCACAAGTAGAGATCAAGGATGATCAAGCGCTCAATTTGAAAAAAGAAGAAAGAGAAAAACAAAACCCGTTGAAGATCAAAGGAAAGGTATAAGATAGGGTGTTTGTTTTGCTAGTTAAGACGCAATAAAGCCCATGATTGGGTTTAGGATAGATAGTTGTACTATGAAGAGAGGAAAAGAGTGGGACGTGAGGGGACGCGCTGTGGAGGGAGGGCAGGAGGCCGGATCCGTGCGCGCCGCCCTGCGCCACCACTGGGAGGGGCTGGGCTGCCCTGCGCGCAGCTAGGAGGGGATGCGCCGTGGCCACCGAGGGAGAGGGAGAGTTTATGGCATAATTGGATAGCTTAGAAGCAATTTTTGAGTTGCTTGATCATATTTCATGAGGGTATATGTGTAGGTTTTGCTAAGATTTTTCCATAATGGGACATGAGTGTGTAATTTAGACATAAATTAGAGCGGGGTTTTCAAAATGGCAAATGTGGATTTGTTTGGAGAAACCTTAAGAGATCCAATGGCAATATGTAACGATCAAAGTCTACCAATTAAATGGATGGCTTAATGCTACTTTGGTGATTATTTGTAGGATTATGTTCAATTAGTTGTAGCAAGGTAGTACATATTCTATGTAATTTGTGGATGTAGATATTGGAGTGAAGATGTGAACATGCGCACCTCTGGCAGTGAGCCTTCAGTGGAAGGAAGGGGGAGGGGCGGGGATTGGGATTTGGGGTCCTATGTTACATCATGGATAAGAGCGACACGATGAAGGAATATCATCGAACTCTAATGATGTGCTTATTTCATGAATGAGGTGGTTCTTCTTTTTCTCATTCCTCCCTTTTTTTTTTTGGTTTGTGTAACATGATGGGTTGATCCATCACCACCTCATTTCTCACAAGCTAACAATTAGTATACGCACAAGGAATGAATTAATTCCACAAAAATATGGGATGAACTCATGATGCACTACGTCATGAAGTATGGGGTGCTTTCACAAACCAAACACCCCCTCTATTACTATAATGTCCCACTGAAACCCTAATAATCTTCCATTGCTAATGCTCTAACAACGGTAGTCCACTGCTACAATAAGAATTTACAAATAAGGGCAAACCATATGAAGGAGGTGGGTGAGCAAAACATAATAATAGAGGTGGGTGCGCAAGACATCTTAACATGTAGTTTTACTTTCAGCTAGCTAGTTTTTTATATAACATAAACATATATAGACATACTACTCTATTTTATTTTTTCCATGATAGTAGACGTTGGTAATTTAGTGGTAGCTTCAAGGGGATATTTTAATTTATTTTTAATATATAGCAAATATATATGTAAGTTGCAATGGCCGGAATGCATAACTTGCTGCTGGTTACCAGGACACTTGAGGTTTAAGATTTATCTATTATCATGCCACATGTTTCGATTCATCCTTGATTTGAACTCTGTACTATGCATGTCTAGACATATATTGCTCTAACTTGTAGGGGTGCTGGAAGCTTAGGAATTTATTAATGATTGCGTCATGCATTTAAATTTATTTTGGGATTCAACTGCACATATGCTTAAACACAATTGTACAGGCACTAGAGGGAGTGGCAGGCCATGGAAACACTCCATATATATTCCAATTCGTTTTGGAACTAGACATAGCATCGTGCTAGGACATGTCACTTACTCATATGGGCTCGGGAGAAACTGTTGCGTGAGATGGCGGATTTAAACACCTTCCTCCCTTTAATATTAGAGTGTGTAATAGCAAAAGTGTGTAATTCAAATGCAAATTAAAGTGATTACTTAAACTATTATTATGATTTACAATGGCAGTAGTGGGTAATTTAGAAGCAATTTCTTGGTTACTTGATCATCTTTTCTAATTGTATAGCTAGGTTTGTAATTTATATGCAACTTTACGGGTTTTGCTGATATTATTTTCATAATATTACATAGGAGCGTGTATGTAATTTAGACATAGATTTAGGAGTTACTTAATGTTATTTTTCATAATGGCAAATCCGGATATTTTAACCTTTAAAAAAAACTGGATTTTTTTTTAGAAACCTTAATATAGTTAATGGCTATATGTATTGATCGAAGTACACCAAATTGATTGCTGAATGCTTCTAATGTTAGTGATTGTTTCTAGAATTTATTTCTTTTGCTACTGCGCCTTGTGGAAATTGACATGGTGGCTTGTGTTAGGCCTTCCATTAGTTTATATCAGCATATTATTACATAGCCAATATAAGAAATGTGTTAGATAGTGAGTGAAGATGTGAACATGCTCACCTTTTATCCTTGAGAAAACTCGATATGGCGTCGATGAGATCTTTGTTCTTGGTCGATGTTTTGGTGCCAGCAACTAGTACGTCGGTACTATCGGCTGTCACTTGTTGGAGAATGCTGAGCAGAAGCTCCGTCATGTTAAGACTTGAATTGACCGACACGAAAGCCCGGGCCTCGAACTTGTCTTGAATCGCTTCAAACACAAGGCGGGCAAGGGTCGTTTTACCCATCCCGGCAGCTCCAAGGATGGATGCCATTTTGAGCTGCGGTGTGCTCTCGTGTTCTCCTACCAGGTGATCGATGAGCCTCTCCCTCGGTTCTTCCATGCCCACGAGCTCTGAGATGTCCTTGCGGACATAGGGATCATTGACTCGAGTGGGCCACTTGGCCAGACCAGAGTCGTCGACGGTGGATTTTGTTCTTGAAAATAAGCTGGAGAAGGGGGTGTGGGCAGTCTCCATCTTCAACTTGTTGCGGCACCGCTCCGACACATCAACTGCCCTTCTCTTGAGATCCTGAAAAGGACTCGGCTGAATCTTGACCTGCATGAAGCGCTTGCCGTCGCTGCTGCGCTTCATACTGAGGATGAAGTCGTCGATGGCGTCGTTCATGTCGTCGGCGAGACGCCACGCGTCCATCCTCAGCTCCTTGGCCGCCGCATCAAGATCCTCCCTCTCCCATGTCACCCAGAGGATTGAGTGGATGGACTTGAGCTTGGATTTGATGATCTTCACGTCCTTCCGTGTCTGACGCCGAAGCTGGTACTCACGGTCGTCGCCGCACCGCCGCCGCAGCAAAGTGCTCAGCTTTGCTACGACAGGCCCCAGGGCCCCCGTGGCTGCTGTCACAACCAGAGGAGCCTCCTCCATGCCTCAGCCGCTCAGCTGAGCCACTACGGGAAACAGGGTCTTTGCCGCCTGCCAGCATCTTTGCCGACTGCCATATCTAAGGTAGTCGGCAAAGACTACCTTTGCCGACTGCAGAAGTGAAAACAGTTGGCAAAGAAAGGCAGTCGGCAAAGAAAATCTTTGCCGACTGCCAGCCTGCTCCGAGCAGCTGGCAAAGAAAGGCAGTCGGCAAACAGCTTGCTCCCGGCAGTCGGCGAAGGGAAGCAATCGGCATACCTTGCAAGCGGCGTGATGGCGTCCGTCTCCGTGTTCTTTGCCGACTGTCACGCCGTTTGGCAGTCGGCAAAGAAGGCCTCTTTGCCGACTGCCAGATCAGCGGCAGTCGGCAAAGAGGCCCTTTGCCGAGTGCCCCAGCTGGCAGTCGGCAAAGTATTATTTTTTTTTTGAATTTTGGTTTCAAACTTTTTTTTGACCCATATATATTGTTTAAGAGTACATGTTCAAATTTGGAGCCTTTTTACAAAAGTTTACTATATTTCGTTCATTTTTTTATTTACTTGAATTTTTTCGCAGAGTGCAGAATTGAACTGCAGGTGCATGAAATAATGAAATGTAGCCATTCAAAAAATGATATTCATGTTGGAGAGTTTATTTTAAGGCCGTGTCCATAAAGTCACCCAAAAGTTTAAAAGTCTTGTCCACGAAACATGACCGTCCACGTGCGGTAGAAGTGTGTTTTAATTATATTAAATCGAAACAAAGTCAGAAAATCACGAAACTTGACGAGGTGTTATGTTATCGCATGTGAACGCTATGATAAAAATTTGAAAAAGTTTGGAGCACGTTGCGGCGTCGAATGTCCAAAACCCAGACATCTCCACATGTGATCATATGCGATCACATGCAGAGATGTCAGGGTTTCTAACATCCCACGCCGCAACTTGCTCCAAACTTTTTGAATTTTTTTTCATAGACTCCGCATGGGATAACCTGACACCTCGATAAAATTCGTGATTTTTTGAATTCGTTTGCATTTTTTATAATTAAAAAACACCTCTACCCCGCCTGGAAAGTCCTGTTCCGTGTAGAAGGACTTCAAACTTTTGGGTGACCCTCTGGGCACGGCCTCAAAATACACTCTCGAAAATGAATAGCATATTTCGAATGCCTCTGTTTCATTATTTCATGCACATGCAGTTCAAACTTGGATATGCGGGAAAAATACAAGGAAAAGAAAAAAATGAAAGAAATATAGCAATTTTTTTTCAAAAATGCCGACATTGCTACATGTAATTATAAATAATATACTTGTTCTATAAAAAAAAGTTTGAAATCAAAACCTTAAAAAAAAAAAATCTTTGCCGACTGCCTTTTGTGGCAGCCGGCAAAGGGCCCCTTTGCCGGCTGTCAGCGCAGCAATCGGCAAAGGGCGCCTTTGCCGACTGCCAATAAAGGCAGTCGGCAAAGAAGGGCCCCTAGGGTTTCTGCACCGGAGGGAAAGCATTTTAATTTTTTTTTAAAAATCTTTGCCGACTGCCTAAATACAGGGCAGCCGGCAAAGAGGTATTCAGGTTTTTTTTTGAAATGAAAAAATCAAAAAAATTCTTTGCCGACTGCCTTCTTTGGCAGTCGGCAAAGGCTATGGTTTGCTTAGATAATACTGGGCCAAAGGCCCAGTCGACCGAGCCAGTCGCCCCGCCCGCGCCCCCAGCCCCGCGCCCAGACCCGCCCAAGCTCGCCACCACACGCCGCCGCCGGCCGCCGCCGCCGCCGCCGCCCCTAGCCCACCCGGCCCTCTCCGCCCCGGCCCGCCCCCCTCTCCTGCGCCTACCCGCCCCGCCCTCCAGGCCCGCCCCGCCCCTTCGCGCGCGCCGCCCCGCCGCCGCCAACGGCCGCGCGCCCACGCGCCCCCCCCCCCCCCCCCCCCCCCCCCAGCCCGCCGCCCCCCAGCCCCCCCCCCCTCCCCCCGCCCCGCCCTCCGCCCTGCAGGGCCCTGCCGTGCTGCCGCCGTGCCCGATCTGCCGGGGCAGCACCGGCCGACGGGTGTACGGAGGAGGGAGGAGGAGAAAGAAGGGGAGGGAGGAGGAGAAAGAAGGGGAGGAAGAAGAGAAGGGGAGGAGGAAGAGAAGGGGAGGAAGAAGAGAAGGGGAGGAGGAGGAAGGAGGAGGAAGAAGGCAAGGGAGGAGAAGGAGAGGACAGAGAAGGGAGAAGGGGAGGAGAGGAAGGAGAAGGGAGGAGGAGGAGAGGGTCGCCGCCGTCCACGCCGTCGGTCGACACCATCGTCCGTGCCCCTCGATCGCCGGAGGATAAGGTATAGCACAAGATTGTCGGCTATCGTGCCGTTTATGTCATTGTCGGCCTTCGTGCCACAATTGTGGATGTATAGGCCTTCGTGCCGAGAAATGTGGACGCCGGCCTTCGTGTCGTCTTTTCTTGCAGGTTTTGGAAAACCTCCCCGTGCAGGGGAGGTGCTGCCAAAATTTTCAACTGATTCTAATCTATTGTCTTTTTTTGCAGGACCTGTGGGAGGGACTCGGCCACCCTCATCGGCTTCGTCGCCACTGCCCCGCTAGCCTCTCGCCATCGCCACCCGAGGTATAAATCACCTCCTTTCCTTACCCATTGTCGTACTTAGGTCGCGTAACCGAGTTAGGCGTCTCCCGTCCGAAAGGGATACGCGGTCGTTGGTATGCTGGTCAGTGCATATCTGCGACGGTATCTCTTTCGGATTGTCCACGTTTCTTGGACAGCCCGCGGATGCGTAGATGGGTTAGCTTCCATGTTCCGCCCCCGTCCGAGCTGGAGTTTCAGCAGCACCTCCCCGTTGTTCTCCGGATACACACTCTCCCCAAACCGGGACGTGTATCGGGAGAACAGCGGGGAGGTGCTGCCGAAATTCCGTCTCGGTCGGGAGCGGAGCATGGAAGCTAACCTCATCTACGCATCCTCGGGTGGGATTAGGACCTATCCTTCACCTATTAGATGGTAGGAACGCCTTGTACATGCAAATGCTGGTTTTATTACTCACATACATTGGCGTATGACAGAAGATGGCTGGCCGTGAGTGGATGTACACAGGCTGGACAGAAAAGAGGAAGAGCGCTGAATGGGTTCACGGGACCAATCAGTTCCTGCAGCAAGCATTTGGCCCGGCTGCTCATGGGTCCGATCGGACGCTGTGTCCCTGCAAAGACTGTAAGAACCAAAAAAGAAAAGTAGAGAGGGAGGTATACAAAGATCTTGTGAAGCATGGATTTGCCTCGTTCCATCTTTGAGTTGCTCGTATGAGCGAGTAATGTAATCTACGTGGCCTCACCTTGCAGGCACGCACAGATAGAGAAATGAGTGCTGAATTGAGACAGGTTGCATGTGGCTTCAGCACTAGGGTCAATGCATTCACCGTTTATGATGTGAATGGCTATCGCTTTCGCACGAGAAGCTACGAGGAGAGTTGGCCCGGCCGAAAGACCACGTGCACAGGAGTTTGTACGCCCGGCAACGATGATCTCGACTATTATGGCATAGTCGAAGAAATATACCAGCTCGACTTCCCGGGCCCCAAAGCTCTTAAGCCAGTGGTGTTCAAATGCCAATGGTTCGATCCTCATGTCATGAGAAGAGCCGATGACATTGGGCTAGTCGAAATTCGACAGGATTCCGTCTATAGTGGAGACGATGTCTATATTGTGGCTCAGCAGGCCAGGCAAGTTTATTATCTCCCATGGACGTGCCAAAAAGACGAGAGGCTTACGGGTTGGTACCTTGTGCAATCGGTATCGCCACGCGGTAAAGCGCCTGTCCCAATCGATGATGACTACAACTTTGACCCAAAGGCGGATAGCGGAGAGTTCTATCAACCTGAGGGGCTAGAAGGGCGTTTGGAGATAGACATTCTTTCGCTGATGAGCATGAAAGCAGACAACGTCATCGATGATGACGAGGACGAGGGTGAAGTGGTGCAAGATGCTAAGGACCTAATGATGCTTGAGCGATGGAGGGCTCATCGCAACCTAAATGTTGAGGACGATAGAGGTGGTGAGGAGAGTAATGGAGATGATGAGGACTTAGGTTTCGATAATATTGATAGTGAAGACGACAGTAGTGATTGTGATGACAGTGGAGGAGGTGATGACAATGGTGATAGTGATGACCAGGACTTCGGTTTCTAGTTCATGTAATACTATATTGTTCTGATTATTATTACTTTGCAATTATGTTTCGTTCATTTTGCATCTCTTTACAAATACTTATCGATTATTTGTGCTAATTGGTTTAATGTTTGTCATTGCAGGCATAGGACAAAATGCCGGGCGGAAGTAGACGACGACAGAAGAGACCGGTGAGAAAGGTCCACTCGCTCTACCAGAGAGAGGAGGAGGAGGCGTTGGAGGAGGAGGAGGCCTTGGAGGAGGAGGAGGCGTTGGAGGAGGAGGAGACTTTGGAGGAGATGCGGGGTAGAACTCGCTCTACCAGACGCCTGTTTGCCCCGGTCGGCGGCGAGGACGGGGGCGGCGAGGACGGGGGAGGCGAGGACGGGGGCGGCGAGGACGGGGGCGGCGGCGGCGAGGACGGGGGCGACCAGGGCGGGAGCGAGGCGACAGCTGGGGACTCGTCTTCCACAGCTTCGAGGAGGCCCTACCAGCGTGGGATAACACGCCTCCCAAGCGCCGCGCCCACGCTAGCCTTTCGTCCGGTGATTCGACCCGACGGGCCAAGGTAAGTAACCATTCATGTTTTCACTTACTTGTTCATATGCCATGTTGAAAATTGAACTTCAAGATTAACAGTTCTTCTTAATGACTTGTGCAGCAATTGGAAGCGTGTGGATGGAAACAGAGGTGGATGCCATCCTAATGGCATTCTGGGCCTCCTGATTAAGAAGAATTTTTCTGGCCTAGTCACCATAGATGGGAGGGATAAAGTGCCCCAGCACTGGCCAGACTTCTTCAAGGTAGTGCACGGAGACGTCACCCTTGCCGACAAGATCAAGAGGGAGTTCTGGGTGAGTCTTCATTGCACCGCTTTGCCACTACTAAGCATTTGTTGGATGTCCTTGAAATAATCAACTCATAAATGATATATGTATGCAGGAGTATTTCACGTGCGACCCAGGGCACGAGAATGAGGCGTCGGTAGTGCAGGACAGGGTCTGCCAGATCAGGCTCAAGGACATGTTCTACGAGGCACACGTCCAGTGCCTCATCAGCTACCACGCCAACGTACTCAAGGAGAAGCTAGACAAGGCGGATGCGAGGAAGATGATCCAGTGGCCCGAAACTGACATGCCCAGGGAGGCCTACATGCTCGTAAGTAGGAAACAATAATTCTAATTTCATTCCAATTCATCTTCTTACTCACCTAAATGCACGTTGTAATGCATGCAGTATCCTGCTGATTGGTGCAAAATGCACATGGACTGCTGGGAGGCGATTGTGGACGGGTGGAGAACACCGGAGGCTTACGAGATGCGCAGGAAGAAATCTGGATATGCCAAGGCGAAGGCGGGGCCGTCACACCACCAAGGGTGCCGCTCTCTCGGAGAGTACATGGACACATGGGTACCCTTCACACCAATTTGTTTATTTATTCAATTGATTGAGTCATTCATTCTCATTACGTGTAATCGTCCTTGTGTTTTCCTCGCAGACCCAGTCGCATGACGGCCAGGTGATCAACGAGTTCACGGGCTATATCCTGTCTCACCAGGGCAAGGCGACAGATCCAGAGAACGTCTACAACACGGCGAGGGGGCCCGACGCCATCACCAACCAAAACGTCTACGATAGGGTGGTCCAGTACACCGAGGCGGTTCGCACGCGCCATGGTGCCGACTACGACCCGTCGACCGAGCCCCTCGATACGGACGTCCTGATGAGGACGGGAGGAGGGAAGCAGCACGGCCGGTACCTTATTGCCCACAGCGTCATCGACCCGGCCACCGTTCCCTCCCTTCGTGAGGTTCGTCGTTCGGATAGCAGTGCCGGTACCTCCTCCGATGTCCCCATACAACCTCGGCGGGCAAGCTCCACACAGATGATGGCGGCGCTTCAGGTAACTATTCGTCGTTCATTGGTTTTACATATGTTGCCGAATGTTTATGCATTGTTTAAACATCGCTTGTGTAATATTGCAGTTCCAACTGGAAGAGATGCGGGCCCAACAGGCGGCCCAACAGGCAAGAGAGGCGGCCCGAGAAGAGGCCTATCGGCAGCAGCTGGCGGCCCAACAGGAGGCCCATCGGCAGGCGATGCTAGCTTTCCAGCAGCAGTCCCAGCAACAGATGACGCAGTTTGCCTCCTCGATTTCCAGCTACTTTCAGGGCCTGGAGATCCCTAACTACAGACCCCCTCCGTTGCAAGTGATGTTCACTCCACCCCCGGTTGTTCTCCCTCCACTCCCTGATCTTTCGCCTGTAAGGACTCCGGTGAGTTACTGGCAGCCTATCTATTGTTTTCGCTTGTGCGGCCATCCCTTAGGTACTAATGAGATCGCTTATCCGTACAGCTGCAGTCGGCGGCTTCGAACCCGTCTCCGACAGTTGGACCTTCTCCATAGCCGCAGGTCGGACCGTCCGGGTGGTCTTTGTGGCCGACAGGGAGCTCCTCACACCACGGTGGTGGCGACTGGTCGCAGGACGAGTGAGTGGCTCGGTGCATGTTGTTGGATAATGGATGTAACTTTGTTATGTTAGACTCTTTTGCAACTTTGTTGGATGTTGGACTTGTGCGACTTGTTGGATGTTGCATTCGTGCGTGCGACTTGATGGATGTTGTGGTTATGGATTATTTGTGAATCTCTGTGATGTATATGTGGATTTCTGTGATATGTACATATATGTGTTTTGGTTGCTGCGATACGTGAGCTAAATCGGCAAAAACAGCAAAAAAAAATTACAGTTTCCAGCTTTGCCGACTGCCACGGCAGCTGGCAAAGCTGGGAAAAAAAAAGCAAAATACCCAGCTTTGCCGACTGCCACGAAGCATTGCCGACTGCTGAATTGGCAGCTGGCAAAGATATACACATTTTTTTTAAAAAAAGGAAAAAATCTTTGCCGACTGTCAATAAAGACAGTCGGCAAAGGTCTTCGATTTAAAAAAGGAAAAAAATATTTGCCTCGATTAAAAAAAATAAAAAAAAAATTCTTTGCCGACTGCCACCTAGGCAGTCGGCAAAGAAAACTCTAACGGCTGTGCGCGTTTGCTTTGCCGACTGCCAGAGCGGCAGTCGGCAAAGGCTTTGCCGACTTCCTTTCATGGCAGCTGGCAAAGGTGGCCTTTGCCGCCTTGGGCTTTGGCACCTCCCCTTTGCCGACTGCCTCAAGAAATGCAGTCGGCGAGCCTTTGCCGACTGCATTTCCTCCTTTGCCGACTGGTTTCAGCAGTCGCCAAAGAGGACGAATCCAGTAGTGAGCCTTGCTAGCGTGTGAGTTTCGAGTTGTGTGTCAACATGCCGTGGGGACGGTGGATTACTTCCGACGATGGTTATCATTCATTGCACTAAACCCATATTGCAAGGCGCAGCAAACCGAGATATATTGTTAGTTTTCTCTTGGACAAGCTTTTACTTTTACTTTTACTTTGTTTTCTTTGATATAGTGCATGCCTTTTTTTTTGTTAGCAGAAATAATCTATTCTTGTATATTATATTAGAATAATACTTTACCCGACAACCTGGAATCTCAAGGCAACATCGATCACCATGCAAAAACAAGTTTAATACAACAAAGTACAGCACCTCCAATCCAATCTTGGCTTGGCCTGTAAGGGATTTTGTGATTCGCCTCCTCGCTGCGAACATGGTTGATATGTACCCTTATTGTTTGGGTTGTGATGAGTGATTGTCAATAGGTATTGTGCAACATGTCTCTCGACTTGTGTTGTATAGGTGTGGAGCTCGGAGACGATGGTCGACGGCGAAGGTGAAGGTCAAGAAGGTCCATGCCAATGAACTGAGAGCGGTGAAGAACGAATACCGAGGCATGTGACTAGCTGTGGTGGCTGACACCTGAAGACATCGACGAGCACGAGTGTACATGGAGGTGGACTGTGGGCCAGCGTGGTTGAGGACTGGCTGGACACGAGCCAGAAAATGGAGGACGTGTCGAAGGGTGCTACTCGCTTTGGTTTCGTGGTTCACTCAGTAGTTAGTAGAGTAAGCAGAGACTAAGTGAAAAATCTAATAAGCTTCAATAAATAGGATATGACTGTTCATCAATCATTACTTTTGTTTAGGACTTGCAGTAGTTTTCTCTCTTACTCCTCTTAGCCAGACAACGATCTACAGATGATTTTCCCAGTGTACTATTTCACCCTCCCCCGTTGTTCTTTGTGTCTTGTTTTTTCCGTCTCCCTTCCCGGCACTCAATCTCCCTCTCCACTTGATCTTTTTGTGAATTGTTTGTTTCAGGAGGTGCTATGAATTCCAAGAAAGATTTCTACCAGATGGTTTGACCCAATTCGGGATAAGCACTTAGATCGAACAATTTTTTCTTTTGGGAGCTTGTTTTTCATTCTTGCACAAATTTTCTTTGATTCTGATATTTTGGTTTGGTTTCGATCCATGATCTTTGAGGGATAGCTCACTAACCTTGCTGTGATCATCTCCACAAAATTTGAAGCAAATCAGTTGATTGTGGAGAGATCAGGTGAAATCACTTCGATTCACGCTCTGCGCAGGAGCACCGGGCAAGCACTATAGTTATCTGGTGCACTCTGCTCCTCAGAGCCAGGCACCGCCTACCTATCAGGTACAGCGAGAGTGGCTCTGGTTCGTCCGTGTTTTGCGAGTTTGAGTTCTGTTTCACGAGCGGTCCTTTGTGTTTGTTTTCATTTGATCAAAAAAACATTTCAAAAATACTCTTGTCACTGGTTCGATTTGGGTATTATGAATGGGCCACTCATTTCTTCTCTATTGGAATTGGGTGTTCACTCTTCGAATTTTGTATGAATCCCACTGTTTGGTCCTTACCATATGAAAAGCCCTAGTTTGGTTTTAGCAATTGATGAAACCTAGCCACTAATCTTGAGTACTAAGTGTGTAGCTAGAAGAAGATTAGTGCATGTGATGGAGAAGATGACATGCAGCAGAAGGATGTGATCAAGTGGAGAAAAAATGAAAAGAGAAAGGGCACGGAGCTAGAGGCTAAGGTAAAAGGTTAAGTAGCTTCTTGTTTCGGTGACCAAGACTCTTAGCGAGAGCAATCATATTTAGAATAGATGAACAGACTATTAAGAGGGGAATTTCTTTGTGACTCAGTCATAAAGTGTTCTATGTTGTATTTAGTTGCATACACTTGGAATCTAACCTAGAGAGACTAACTTCACCTTGAAAACATGTTTAAACACTTAAATGTTAGCATATGAGAGCAAGGCCGGAGATAAGAACTTGAGACAGTGCTCTACTATGCATCGGACGCTGCAGTGGACGTAGCACCGATCCGTCCAATGCAATGGGAAGGGTGTCCAGTGACTAACCCTGTCTGAGAGTGCTCTGACCTGAGAGCACCGGATGTGTCTGGTGTGATATCGGACGCGTCCGGTGTAAACCGTGAGCTCTCCGGTTTGCTCGGCGAATTTTTCACCGGAGGCAAGTTGCAGCGCACCGGACGTGAGGCGTGCATTGTTCATGCGTCCGGTGTTCACTGCGCAAACTCAGAGATTTGATTGTGGAGCACCAGATGCAGTGGTGCATCTGATGAGGCAACACCGGATGCGTCTGGTGTTCAAAAGTGCTTTCTAGAACCTCTCTAGTGGCTCACCGTGTCCATGCGTCTGGTGTCACACCGGACGCGTCCGGTGTCTTGGCGCGTAGTGGATGAATTTTCAACGTCCAGTACATGTGTCTATGGGCGATACACCGGACACTGCATTGAACGCGTCCGGTTTGACATGAAGTGCATCTGGTGTTCCTGATTTCAGAGCGAAAGGGCTAGTTTTTTAGAGGGCGCTATAATAGAAGTGTGGCCGGCTTGGGGTACAACTCTTGCGCATTTTGATCCTTATGAGCCTCTTGTGAACCGAGCACACTCCCTCCAACTCTCTCCTCTTTATTCAACTTGAGATTTTGATTGAGAGAGAGTGATCCAAGTGTAGTGTTCTTCCTTGCATCTAGAAGCACTTAGTGGCTTGGTGGCGGATTAATTCTTGTTACTATTGGTGATTGCCGTCACCTAACTGGTTTGGAGGTCGAAGAAGGTGTGGAGAAGAGACAATGATTGTGCTTGCTCACGCCGGAGATTGTGAGGGGTTCGTGCCTACCTCGAGCGAAGTTCTCAAAGGCAACATTAGTGGATTGCTCGTGTCATTGAGCTACTTCTTTCGTGGTAGGTCCTTGTGGCGCCTTGTGGAGGCTCGATGTGTGATACTGATTAGCCACCGAACCACCGGTTGAAGTCAACACGACAGGGATGTAACAGAACCGACCAATTTATACGAGCACAAGTACAACGACAGTTGTTTACCCAGCTATCAAGCCACACTTGAGCCAATATAAACCCTGTAGTCCGTGAAATCTCGAAGGATTTCAAACTTTTACACATCACTTACCCAAGAATCGCAGAAACTCAGCATCACACATACATATGATACATAGATTCTCACATAGTTCAATTACATCAGAGTACAAGATAGACTTTACATAAAAGTTCAGTTGCGGAAACGAAATAGATTTACACACACTTAAGTTCATAATACAGTGCCAAGTACCGACCAGTCACAGCAACATAAATAAGATAGATACATGACCTTGCCCAAGGTCTAGTCTTCCTCTCCCGAAAGATAGAAGTAGCTCTTTTAGACAACGAAGTATTCCTCCTGCAACATTGGGAATAAAACCCTGAGTACTCAAATGTACTCAGCTAGACTTACCCGACAGGAAGTAAATAAAAAGACTCTCAAGGATATGCAGGTTTATTTGGTGGAGCTCAGAGGATAGCAACATTTTATATAAAAAACATTACTACAGTAGTTCCTCAACTTATAAATTTTAGATATGGTTTAGCTTCGATTTCAGTTAAGCTATTAAGCTAAGGTTTGCAGCTATACTAAACAATCACTTGATATTATAGCAAACAATACAACCATATGATTTCCGATATCCACAGATATCAACCTCATCTCACCATAATCAATATGTTCAAGTTGTTAACCTCTACCTGACCAGAAGATCAGTTCAGTTTCTCACTAACCAGGAGAGATGGCGATTCGAATCGATTGTACCAGCTGGCAAATATGCTAATCACAAACCCTGTCAGCCTGATCAGTGGCTTCTTGGGTCATCGTTAGATCTTTCTGAGACATAATATGTATCGCGGGTTTGGAGGGGGCCTATATTCTCAGAGACAAACCTACTTTCAGGATGCATCAGGTCCCTGACCTGCCCTTGGTAAGATGGTGTCTCTACACATCCTTCCTGCCTTCAGAATATGTCTACCTTATCAGCCCCAATTTCCGGCTCAGAAAGAAATACTCGGTTTCGCAGTCAGAATGACTTATCTAGCCAGCTAAGTGACGACATATTTCAATCTCAACTGATGTCTGGTGGCCTCAGTTCTAGTTGGCCGCAAGCAGCACCGAAGACGACATGACCTCATCCATGTCATGGGACTCCTCGCTACCTAGCCTTGATTCTCTCATTATCATTGTGGCATGGTGGCACATATAGTCAACCATGTGGAATCCATTCCCATCATCATTAGTCACCACCTATGCTCGCGAAGGGCAGGAAATCTCTCGACTTCTACCAGTCTAAGCATGGCTAAGCATAAGATCGAACCCATCCCTTGTCTAGTAATATTTCTAGGATCCAAATATATATATAGTGGACAAGGTATAAATGTAGCAACGGTATCAAATCAACTCCTATACTTAAGTGCACAACCATACGATTTAATAAAGACCAGTGCATTTGTAAAAAAAGAATAGGTGGAGGCTTAAGGATGCTCCGGGGCTTGCCTGGGATTCAACACAGAGTCAGTGTTTGTTAGATGACACTCGCTTGACGAGTATCTCCCATCCAAGCACTCGATTAGTCTTTCCATCTTCGTGATTAGTCGACCACACCGTCTTGTGGTTAGTTCCATCATCACGTCCTTCACTCCACGTGTTCATCTATCGTACCTAAATGAGATGCGCAATACACATGTATGAATAAAAGGAAGTAATACAAGGCATGTTAATCTTCCATCACTGAACCATAAGCTAACAATCACGCCAAGCAAAGCAAAGTCAAAACAATCATAATCCCACACATGCAGTTTATGGGCAGCAGGACAGCAAGCACAAGATTTAACCATAACTCAAGCTATAGACATCCAACTAGGGTGATATAAGCCTTTCTGGAAAGATATTGAAATTGTCTACAACTTTGCTACTATCATCTGATGATAATTCAATACATATAAAGGTCAAACAACACATTGAAGGCAGCTCTGTCCAGACTTGGACAAATTCTGTCCTCACACTTTAAACAATCATAACTATGGATCTAGACCATCAAAAGGGATGATTCTAGATAATTTGGAAAGCCAATGAAATCTATTACAACTTCTTTATTATCACCAAGAGGTGATTCAAAGCATAAATTGGTTAAACAAAACAAACATTCAGGTCTGCACCGAAAACAAGCAAAACCTGACAGCAGACTTCTAAAAGCCATAACTCCTAAACTATCAGGCCTATGACCATGAAAATTTAGGACAAGCTATACAATGAAGCTAGCTACAACTTTTGTATAGAATATATTTACATGCAACATCATTTTCATGTGTAAAACATCACAACAACAGGCACTGCTCCTGCAGCCATTTCCAGCATATAAGCAAAACATGTTTTCCACTTGGTGACTACACAAACATACACATACAAATGGGTTATTTAGATAGCTCCAAACATCACTACATGATCATACAACACATCTAACTCTGACCAAGATATGGTAAGCATCACAAGAGACATGCATAAACTCATTTATCTCTAATCTTTCACCAATTAGTACATAAAAGGCCTCTTATTTAATTATTTAAGTTATATGGTAAACATCTCAAATGGAGCTGATATTTTTATGAGAGGTAGTTAATTATAAATCATGCCCAAGGTTCAAATCTTACATGCTCAGGTTCCATAGTTTAATTATTACAAAATAAACAAATCTATAATGCAATAAAGCATTGGAGAGCAAATTAAATATGAAACTCAACATTTTCTGAAACAATATGGCCATATTATTGATTCTCAGGATAGCACAATATCATACAAAGGTAGTGGAACACCAGTTTCCATTTTTACCATAATATATTATTTATAATGTAATTAAATCTACTTAATATGCACCAAAGAAGATAAATCAACGACTCAGTCATACTTGCACCATAAATCTTGACAATTTAACCAGACATCACACATCATACATAGAGTCTACAATTAAATTTTCATGCCATTTGGAGTAATACAACTCCAGATACAAAAATAACAAGTAAATCAGCCATTTATTTCCTATTTAACAAGATTAATGTGAAACATCATTAAAATAGTAAACAATCTGCAAGTTTTATACTCCTATCATCTAGTGCATTTCAAGAGAAGTCTAAAAAAATTGGAACCACTATATTTGGACTTCAAAAACCATAGATATAAGCAAAAGCAAGTTAAATCATTTCTTAAACCACTTTTCTAAAATAATTTCTACAGCACAAAAACATTAATAACCTAGCATATTTACTGGATCTAACATGCAGACAACTTAACAAGCAAACTAACAAAACTTGTTTCACAATTTTTGGAGCTACCAAACTGGAGATATAAATTTCTAAAGCAAATACGAAATCTGTAGATTTGATCCATATTTGATTTGAGTGGGGCCCGCCTGTCATACACCCCAAGGGATAAACAGAGAGGATGCGTGCTCTTCTTCTTCCTCTGTTCGCTCGCACAGACAAAGGAGAGGGAGATGGCCATGGCTGTGGCTGTCGGCTGGCTCCGGCCAGCTGCCAGCCGAGCAGCGGCAGAGCAGAGTCGCGGCCTGCCTAGGTGGCCGGCACACCCCCCGGTGGTGGAAGCACGACCGGAGCTGGCCCGAGGCACCTGGTCCGCGCGCATGCAGCAGCCGCAGCAGCGACCACCGCGGCGAGCGGCGCTCCGGCGACGAAGGGCACGGGGAAAAGGTCTTCCGGGCACGGCACGAAGAGAGGATGATGATGGTGCCGCCGATTTGGCCAGAGGATGCAAGAGCAGCAGCAGCTCGAAGCTTGGCAGGCGGCAATGGCGTCGGCTGCTCCTGCTCCGGCCATGGTGGGCAGAGGGATGCGAACGCGAGAGAGGGCGAGGGGAATGCAGGAGGTGAATGAGGGAGTAGCAGGTGCCCTGGCGTCCCTCTTGCGAAGCGGAGGAGCAGGGGCGAGCTGGTGGCCGACATGGTCACAGGAGCTCCAGAGCTTCATTGCCAAGTGTCCTCCATTGTGGCATTTCATCAAATACGTGGAGAGCGACGGAGTAGGCAGCTTTGAATCCGTTTTTCAGCATATTCAGAGCATATTCGGTCTTGGGCGCCAATAAGAAAGTTGTTGCCCTCATGATGCTCTACGAAACTGATTTAGAGTGCTCAGCCAGAAGACAAAGAGATTAACAGATAATTAGCTGTCAACTTGATGTTGTCAACATGATAAAATAAATCACAAATGGATGTCAACATCTTGTCGAACAGAGTCGGTTTGCTCTCAAATTTGGATATGTTGTGCTCCAAAGAGTTTGTGACAACTTTTATTTTTGGTCCAACTCAAGTTACTGAATGAAATCTTGGGAACGTAAGATGTCATTGAGATTGGGATGGATTTCAGACTTAGAAAATAATCAAGTCCTGAAATCAGATTTGTAACCCATCTTGGGTGCTATTTTTGAGGTACTTAGGGTTTGAATCATGACTTGGTCCAAAAATAACATTTGTTGTATTCCAAAAGATATTCAACCTTTATTAAAAGTCAAACTTCATATCTTTCTCAGAAGTATAATTTCCACTTTGGTCAAACTAATGTAATTAGAGAGCTCAAAGTAGATGTTTAGGCCAATAAAGGTATTTTCTTGGCATTCGCTCAACATGAGTCCTTTATGACTTTTATTGTAAAGTTCAAATAGAGTTGTTTGGTCAAGGTTGCAAGATTTGATTGACTTTGCATGCTCATCTTTCCTAAATCAATAAATCCAAACAAACATATGATTTGCTATTTCAAGTGGATTCTTGATTTGGATCTTTATGAGACTCTTCCAATAGGCATGGTAGATGGAGATGAATGTGAGACAGTGATCAAGATTATTTATTGACATAACTTGGTTAGGTCCACACTCGCAGGTTAGCTCGTGACTAACATCTGGGGTGTTACAAGGGACGCAGTGTGCCGGCAAGCACGTGAATCCAAGGGATAAATCTTAGTTGATATCCTCACCTTCAAGTGAGTATTTAGATTTCTCCCGGTGATTGTCTTCATCTTCTAAGGCAAAAGTATAATATTCGAAGTCCCACTCTTTTACCTTGTGCTTAGTAGTTAGCTAGTTAGTGGTAGCTTGTGCATCACTAGTTGCTTAGTTTCCTTGCTAGCTTGCCCATTGTGTGGCTTAGGTGCTTAGTTGAATTACAATTGTATAGGTGGATTGCCTAGATTAGTAGTTGCATTAGCATTGCAATTATCGTCATTTGTTGTACTAACCTTATGTTTGAGTGTAGAATGCCAAAGGACTTCTAGTTGAGTTGGTTAGAGGAACCTAGCGACACTCCTTAGGTCCTAGGTTTGACTCCCCGTGAGAGTGAATTTCAAGCTACGGCTAAAAAATCCCCTCGTCTGCCCCACGGCCAAAGCACAGGCCTAAGGCCTGGCCCGGTCGTGGTCGTCTCACATGGGCTACGGTGCCACTGTGTATGGATGGGGCAGAGGTTCAGGGGTTTTCTTGATCTGCATGAGAAGGTCTTCTTCTTAATGCAATGCCTGGGGGCTGTCTTACCCCCCGCAGGTTAAGTTTTTTTTGAGTGTTTTGTAGAATTCTAATTTAGGCTATTCACCCCCTAGCCATGAGGACCTTTCACCATAGACATCTAGCCACCTGTTGGCTCGTCGATCTCTCGATGTTATGTGTGTTTGCTTCTTGGGATTGAACTTGGGACAATGGTCAAATATTTCAAAAGAAATTTGAGGCTCCTATTTACCCCCTCTGGTCGTTTTCTATCGTTCACTTACCTTTCATGAACAAATAAATATAATGGTAATCCTAGCGCCCGAATGTTCGGACGTGGGTGCGGAGTCCGGACACCCTCCCCCACAAGTTGGCGCTGCTTATCTCCCTCGCCTCCGCCACCGCCCACTGTCGTAGTGGGATAGCGTATCACCGGAGCTCCAATAAAACCCTACCACGGCGCAGTGACCCCGCCTCTTCCCCTCCTCCACCATCTCCGTCTTCACCAACTCCAGCGAGCTTCACCACCGTCGTCTTCAACTCCGGCGACCGAGCTCACATGCCCTGACCTTCCTGCTGCCTCCACCGCTGCTAGAATCCGAAGCCGCTCGCCTCCATCCTCACCGCCTGACCTATCTGCCTCCCACTGCCCGAACCTTCTATACCCCACTTGAGTTGGAGAAGAAGAGGAGGAGGGCTCGCTAGAACCCTAGGTCGCCGCTAGGAGCAGGAGGTGGAGGATGCCTACCTCTGTTACCCTACGTCACAGAACCCTAGGTTGCTGAAGTTCGTCGGAGTTCTTCACACCGCCTCCAAAGGGAGAGTAGTCACGATGCTCGGGCGCGGTGGGGGCAGCGCTAGCGGCACGTGGAAAGGCGGGGCGGAGGCCAGAGCAGGTGCGAGAGAGGCGGTGCACGGTGCTCGTGAGGGTACATCCGGACTCGAGCATCAAGGCCGCATGCCCTGAGCCCAAGCATTACTGAATAAATAAATAAGCAATGAACATGGTGCTTTCCTTTCCTTGAACAAAGTAAGACGAAGCCTTATTTTAATTTTGAGATTGTGTATTGCATCTCCTTTTATTTTACTGAATATGTAAATAAATAATACCAGCGAAGCAACGAATAGGATGCTTTGCTTTCCTTATTGCGGCTATCTTTAGTGATGACCACTGATATATATATATAGCATAGTGAGAATATATAATATAATGATATATATATGGTATATGCTTAACTTCGCAGAAGAGTAAAGCTACTCTATGCATGGTGTCATTCACAGCAGTGCAAGCAAGCATGCAGAAGAAAGCACGAAACGAATGCAAATCATGAGTCCATGATCTGGTTTACCACCGACAAAAACACTAAAGATGCTTATCTAATAAAATAGAACACTAAAGATACTTTGGCACCCACAAGAGTACTTATGAGTGTGCATTTCACACAGGCCAAGACTGCACCACATGGCCATTTTTCAAAATAAGTGTGCCGGTCACCTCTGCATGAGTCCTGACGGCAAAGTAAGGCATCGAAATATGGTTAAAGGGGATAATGAAAGTATAAAGATCAAGGGCAAACATAAATTTGAGCTCAAGCAAACATCTTGCATGAAGAGAAACAGAAAAGGCTAATCAGCATGCCACACAAGCGAATTAACTCAGGTAGTAGAAATTTGAACCTTATACGTGACGTGATTAGTAAGTTTATATTAGAGGCATTATGTATATTTGGTATAAGTTTTCTTTTTGTGACATGGCAGTGTTCAAAGACCAATGGTGCACATTTATCTTTCTATTGAATTTCGGCGGTGAGACAGGGTTAGAAGGGTTTTCTCACTACCAGAATCTGGCTCTTTACCGAGTGTTAAATGGTTTGCCGAGTGTTTTTTATCGGACACTCGGCAAAGAGGTAGTTTGCCGAGTGCCAAATTAAAAACACTCGGCAAAATAAAAACACACGGCATATATGCCTGAAACGACCTCGATTTCCACGAAGGGAAATCCACAGGCTCGAATTGTAATTCAACAGATTGCTTGGGACAATCCATGAAATTACCCATATCTCAGTTGCCACCAGGATCCATACAACGGTAAATAAGTCTTACATAAATATTTATTACATCGCCACACTGGCGGAATCAACAATCAGAGAAGCTTTAGAAGATGCGGAAGCGATTCATCCTTCACGGCCAACTTGAGTGTAGCACGTGACCCTATTCCTCGTCATCATCTCCCTCGAAGTCGTACTCATTCTCGTCACCTGACAGCAAATTTATCAGTACGATTTGTACTGGCCACGGAGCCCACCTATGCAGCATTTGCTTTGTGGAAAGTGGATGCAAGGCTATACAAGCAGACCTATAGGCTGAGGTTTTCCTATGCAGTTGTAATCAATGTTTAATTAGTCAAGTTTTATCACCAGTTAACACCATTTTCCCTTTTCCCATCACCACACCTCACATACCCACACCTCACTCTCATTCGACAGGCCCAACTCCCTCTCGGGCCTATCTCAGCGGCACACTACCACAACGGGTACACTGCCGGAAAAATGTCATCCAGGGGGAGAAGAGAACACTCACTACACTAGTAGAAGCTTCACAGGAAAGGTCCATAGCCAACAGGTTGGCATATGTATCGATCGATCAACCGTACACTCTGCAGAGGTTTCACTACCCACAAGATTAGCCATCATAGGTGTTGCGCAAACACCTAGGCAGAATTCCGGGTGCTTGCTTGCCTAGGTCGATGCCACCCTACCACTCAGCCCTGGGATATTCCGGATCCTACACCGTTATGCTGAGACTGGGAGACACAGTACCGGGCCCATCCAGTGGTACTGTGCATCTAGAACGGAACGGGAACCCATCGACCGTCTCCGCCCACCCTTATCACCTCTCAACCTAGCAGTAGTGGCACCGTCCTACCAAGTAGTGCAGCCGTCTCCCGCCCATCAGAAGCGAGTGAGTAGAAAAGGATTCCCATGAACCTGAAACTAGTCCACCCTAGGTTTGACCAAGCAGGCATCTCCACTTAGGGGATACTCTCCCCGTGCTATCACAGCACCTCCGTCCACGGGCTTCAAACCACCAAGGCTATCCCACCCGGAACCTCCTCAACAACTTTACCCGCCACAGGTATCTCGCTTGGGGATGCCCAGGTTGCACCCCCGGCACGACTTGCCCCATGGGCTCGTCTCACATCCCACTTGGTCGACATCAACCCTTACCACGCACCCAAGACGCACGCAGCACTCTCTCCCAGTGGTTATAATCAGCTATACACCGTCCCAATTCCACCACATAGCATATAGCAAGTAGAAAGTAGTGGAAGAGTAACAGTAAATTAAGCAGCAGCTAACCTAACAGCGGATAGCAGGGTAAAGTCTTATCAAGGCAGGGAATTCAAATATACTACCATGGAACCAATCCATACATAATCATAAAGCAATAGCAACAATGTCATTTGCAATGCGTAATAGGATCTAAGGATTTGGTGGGTCGTGGCACCTTCGTAGTCGTCTCCTAGCTCTTGGAAGTACTCATGGTCGTCTTCCTTAGTCAGATCCTCCTCCATCTCTGAAATCGAACACGAAATAGTCGCGTCAGCGACTCCTATAGAGTATTTCATAAAAATCCAATAAAATAAAGAGCCAAATGCACACAAACACAGTCTTAGATTGTAGATCTCATTTTTCTGAGAATTTTGATATATGGTGCGCAATTTTTGGACTTCGTATGAATAAGTTATGAATTTCCGAAGATTATCCTATTTTCTGAAAATGAGAAAACTGTTTGGTTAATAGGGGCAGCTCGGGATTGGTCCACGTGGCGCGCGGGTCCAGTAGTGCGGCAAGTGGCGCCTCAACAGAACACAGACCCGATGGTCGCCCACCAGGTGTTCGATGCTGGTTCCCAGAGAGTTGCCGGAGTTGGCGTAGCTCGGCGGTGGTCGGTGGTAGCTCGGCTGTGGTTGGGGGTATCTCGGCGGAGCTCGGCGGTGGTCGGGGGTAGCTCGGCGGGGCTCGGCATAGTTCGGCGTACCTCGGCGGGGCTCGGGCGAATCGGAAATTCGCGGCGCCGAGGGTGCCGCTCTCCCGAGCTCTCCCGGGGGGGCTCGGGCGAATCGGAGATTCGGTGCGCCCGAGGGTGCCGTTCTCCCGAGGTCTCTCGCGGAGGCTCGGGCGAATCGGAAATTTGGGCGCCCGAGGGTGCCGTTCTCCCGAGGTCTCCTGCGGAGGCTCGGGCGAATCGGACATTTGGGCGCCCGAGGGGGCTGCTCTCCCGAGCTCTCCTGGGGAGGCTCGGGCGAATCGGAGATTTGGGCGCCGAAGGGGCTGCTCTCCCGAGCTCTCTTGGGGAGGCTCGGGCGAATCGGAGATTCGGTGCTAGCAGGGTTCCAGGGCGTCTGTTCAAGGCGGCGGTGTCTCTCCGGTGCGGCGGACGATGACAGGGCGGCGATGACCATATTTCGGCAAGACAGGGCTCGGCTTTCCCCAATCGGCGTGCTCAGGCAGTCGTCCGACCAGATGGTGGCGGGTTAGAGTCGTGGTATGGCCTCCTTCTCTCCCTCGGCATACGGCGGTTCTCCGACGAGGTGGAGGCGCACGTAGCCAAAGCGACAGTCGTGATTCGGGGCTCGGCTATCTAGCGGCGGTGCCGAGGCAGACTTGGCGAACCTCGGCGGCCTTTCTCCGCAGCGTGAGGCGACCGGGGGTACTCGGAACGGATTTAGGCGAGGCGGAACGTGTCGGCGGCGATGTCGTCGCGACTGTGAGGTTCCGGCGGGGCTAAGGAGGTCTTCTAGGAGGTGTATACGCGTCCAGGGTCTATGGCGATGGTATACCAACTACCAATTTTGGCTACCGAGCTTTCCAAGGTGCTTGGTTGTGGCGGCGGCGTGTCGCCGACGACGGCGGAAAGCGGCATCGCGGCTACGACCAAGTATTGGTTCAATCGAATGCGGTCTTGTCAAATTGGTGAGGCCAGAGAGGCATACAACACTCTGGTGGCGAACTTAGCCATGGCATGACCTTCTTCTGGCGACGGCTCGCGGCGGCGCTCCGGTAAGGTCGCGGCGCACGCGGCCAAGGCGATTCAGGCTTCCTCTAGCGCTTAGATCCGCGTAGCTAGCTCGAGGGGGTCGTGGCGGTGCTCCACGACGCTCTAACCTATACGGTTGCTAGACGGATTGCTCGGAACGGGTGATTCGGCGTCGGAACGCGTCGGTGGTGAGCGCGCTCCGCCGAGAACGCGTCGTGCTGCGTTCTCGGTCTAGCAAGCTTGTAGTCCGGGGGTTTCGGCCGGTCGAATGAGTGCATGGTGCAGGTGATCTTCCCGAGCCGGTAAAGGCTCGTGCCTGCGCGTCCCGAGGGTGGAACGCCATGGCAAAAGCAGGGCAAGGTTCGGACGTGGCGTGCGGTGGCTCACCGTGGTGTCGGTGAAGCTAGGATGGCGGTGCAGTGGCGAGTCGGAGCCGTGCAGAGCGATCGCAGTGCCGTGCCGCTCCTCGTCCGCAGCTCGGGCTTCTCCTCCGTGTCCGGCTCCGGCGTGCTCCGCGGCGGCGGCGCTCCGGCAGCTTCTCCTCCTCTGCTCCGCCCTTCTCCTACGCTCTCTCTCTCGGTTTGGTGCGGTGTGCCGGTCTGTGCTGCGGTGGCGGCGAGGGGAAATGAGGGTAAGGCTTCGGGGTGCTCCAATTTATAGGCGAGCTTGGCCAGCTCCAATGGCGAACGGTCCTGATTGCGCTCGGCCGATCGAAGGGCCGTGGCTCGAGTGGATCTAGGGCTCCGGATGGGCGCGGGTTCGCTTGGCGGCCAAGAAAGGAGGGGACAGGAGGGGGACAGCGGGGTCAGGGCTCTGCCATGCTGTCGGCTGTGGGACCGGGGTCACGCCATTCGCGCGACACCCCCGGCAGGCGCGTCGCCTTCGTGAGGAAGAAGAACAGTGGGGGGGGCGAGAGCGGCTGACAGGCGGGGCCGGGTTGGCAGCGAGCGCGAGCGCGAGCGCGTGTGTGCCGGTCGTGCGCGTGCGCTGCCGAGCCGCGACGTGGGCCGCGCGCGGTGAGATGAGGAGAGGAAGGTCGGGCGGGCTTGGGCTGGCTTAGCGACCCGGCTGGCCGAAACGAATGGCTGGCCTTACTCTCTTTCTCCTTTTCTATTTTCAGTTTAGTGTATATATACATATATTGCCCATTTTAATTATTGAGTAAATACAAACATAAATTGCAATAAATCCCAAATGTGATGCATAAGTTATTATTCTGTGTGAATGGAATTAAAATGCAAACTACACTCCTTTATTTACCAATTTCATAATGAAACCTATATGCTTGCACAAGAAAAATGGGTTTTCACAATAAATAAATGAAAAATTTTAATTGGTTGGGATTTTTAGATTGTGTGGATTTTTAGGGTTGTTACAGTCCTCCCCCCTCATTAGGATCTCGACCTCGAGGTTCAGGGATAACGTACCCTTCGAAGAGGAAACATAATCCGCAAGTCCGATTCCTTCTCCCACGTAGCTTCCCTTTCAGTGTGATTGCTCCACTGTACCTTGCACATCGGAATGGTTTTGTTTCGCGTCTCTTTGGTATCCCGTGCCAAGATCTTGATCGGATGTTCCTTGTATTCAAGTGTGTCTTGCAGGTCCAATGCATCCGTAGGAACTTGCTCCTCGGGAAGCTTCAAACACTTCCTTAATTGCGAGACATGGAACACGGGGTGTACTCCAGATAATTCCTCCGGTAGTTCCAGCTTGTAAGCAAGCTTTCCAACCCTTTTACAGATCTTGTATGGCCCAACATATCTGGGTGCCAATTTCCCTTTTACGTGGAATCTGACAGTGCCACGAAGTGGAGATACCTTGAGGTAGACATAATCCCCAACCTCGAACTCAAGCTTTCTACGTCTTCTATCTGCATAGCTCTTTTGCCTACTCTGTGCAATCCTCAAATTCTCTCTTACTTGGGCAACACCTTCTTCTGCTTCCACAATCTTAGCAGGACCGAAGAATGTCCTCTCACCTGGTTCTGACCACATTAGCGGGGTTCTGCACGGTCTTCCATACAACGCTTCAAATGGAGACATCTTAATGCTTGTCTGATAACTGTTGTTGTATGAGAACTCGGCGTGGGGTAGACAGCTCTCCCATCCTTCCTTGTACCTCAATACGCAAGCACGTAACATGTCCTCGAGAATCTGGTTCACTCTTTCTGTTTGCCCATCCGTTTGCGGGTGGTATGCGGTGCTATAGTCGAGCTTGGTTCCGATGGACTTGTGCAAGGATTTCCAGAACTGTGATACGAACTGTGAGCCTCGGTCAGATATAATACTTAGAGGCGCCCCATGTAACTTCAAAATGTTTGATACGTACAGATCTGCTAGCTTTTCGACTCTATATTTCCTTTTGACCGGTATAAAATGTGCAACTTTGGTTAGACGGTCCACTATTACCCATATAGAATCATATCCATGCTCGGATCGGGACAGTCCTATTATGAAGTCCATGGATATGCACTCCCACTTCCATTCTGGTATCTCAACTGGTTGTAGCAACCCTGCTGGTCTCTGATGTTCGGCCTTGATTCTATTGCATGTATCGCATCGGGCTACATGCCCTGCAATGTCTGTCTTCATATTCTCCCACCAGAAGTGCTTCCTTAGATCATGGTACATCTTGGCTGACCTTGGGTGAATGGAATATTTGGAGTCATGCCCCTCTGACAGAATCTCTTCTCGTATCGCTGAATCCGTCGGTACACAGATTCTATCCTTGTACCATACAGTTCCCTGCTCATCTTCTCGGTATTCGGGGCCTCTTCCCAGCTTCATCAAACCACGGATATAGTCTATCTCAGGACAGTTCTTTTGCGCTTCACGGATTCGTGAGGTGAGATTGTACTCGACGCGAAGCTCATTTAGCATGCCATAGGAGACTACCTCGAGCTGGAATGCGTCAAACTCTCTCCTGAGCTCAGGTGGCATAGAGTTGGTGATGAGGGTATGGCAGTAGCTTTTGCGGCTAAGTGCATCAGCGACTACGTTAGCCTTCCCTGGGTGGTAATGGATCTCAAGATCATAGTCCTTGATGAGTTCTAGCCATCTGCGCTGCCTCATATTCAGATCTTCCTGTGTGAAGAAGTACTTCAGGCTCTTGTGGTCGGTGTATATGTCACACTTGTTGCTCATCAGATAGTGTCTCCAAATCTTGAGTGCGTGTACCACGGCTGCAAGTTCTAGGTCATGAGTCGGGTATCGCTGCTCATGTTCCTTCAACTGTCTTGAGGCATAAGCTATCACTCTTCCTTCTTGCATTAGTACACAGCCCAAACCTTGCCGAGAGGCATCACAATATACAACAAAATCCTTGTGAATATCGGGCAGGGCTAGTACAGGTGTAGTAGTGAGCTTCTCCTTCAAGGTCTGAAAACTCTTCTCGCATTCAGGAGTCCAGATAAACTTGTTCTCTTTCTTCAGCAGTTGGTCATGGGTCTTGCAATCTTGGAGAAATTTTCAATAAATCTGCGATAGTATCCTGCAAGTCCCAAAAAGCTTCTGATTTCTGACACATTACAGGGTTGTTCCCACTCTTGCACAGCTTCAATCTTGGCTGGGTCTACCGCGACTCCTTCTCCTGACAGTACGTGTCCAAGGAAAGCAACTTCCTCAAGCCAGAATTCGCACTTGGAGAATTTGGCGTATAGCTGGTTGCGAGACAACCTCTCCAATACGGTCCTCAGATGATGTTCATGTTCCTCTTTTGTGGCTGAATAAACCAATATATCATCAATGAATACCACCACAAACTTGTCTAGCTCATTCATGAAGATCTTGTTCATCATGTTCATGAAGTATGCTGGAGCATTAGTGAGTCCAAATGAGACTACTGTGCACTCATACTGTCCATATCTAGTGACAAATGCAGTCTTCGGGATATCTTCTTCCCTGATCTTCATCTGATGATACCCTGATCGGAGATCGATCTTTGAGAAGTACTTGGCCTTACTCAATTGATCTAACAGATCATCGATGCGGGGCAATGGGTACTTATTCTTGTCTGTAACCGCATTCAGATTCCGGTAGTCAATGCACATCCTCATCGTGCCATCCTTCTTCTTGACAAACAAAACGGGAGATCCCCAGGGCGAAGCACTAGGCCTAATGAAACCCTTCTCCAGTAATTCTCCCAGCTGCTTCTTGAGTTCCTTCAACTCATCAGCCGACATTCTGTAGGGTCTTTTGGCAATCGGTGCAGTCCCTGGCATCAGCTCTATAACAAACTCCACATCTCTATCTGGTGGCATTCCTGGCAACTCCTCTGGAAATACGTCATTGTATTCACAGACTACTGGCACATCCCTGAATGTCAGCTCTGTCTTATCTGCTTTAGTCTCCAGGGCACATAGGAGGGCTTGGACTCTCTCGGTTTGGGGTACACATCGGACAGCTGTTTCCCAAGGGTGGGTTACCTGAACATATCTAGGTGAACAAGATATCACTCCCCGGTGTTTGGTTAGCCAGTCCATGCCTAAGATGACATCTAAGCTATTGGAGGGTAGTAGGGTTAGGTCAGCTCGAAAGTCAAGTCCCTCGATTGTGATTATCACTCCCCTACATATGTGAATGCTTCTGAAGGTTCCTAAGGGCGAGCTAGTTAGGATGGGGTTTGCTCTCGGGGTTACAGGTATGTTATGCTTGCGTGCATATGCAGATGAAATGTATGAACATGTAGCTCCCGAATCGAACAGAACTGTAGCCATGTTACCCTGAACTAGGAACGTACCGTACACAGCATTAGGTGCAGCTTCAGCTTCCTCAGCGGTCATGTGGTTCAGTCTTCCTCGGGTAGCAGATCCCCGGTTCGGTGTGCCCTGTGCAGCTGCTGGTGCGCGGTTGAGGTCGGGGCACACAGCCACACGGTGTCCAGGCTTTCCGCATCCGAAGCAAGTGAAGAGCGCACTGCCTGCTGTAGCTGTCGCAGGAGCCTTCCAATTGCTTGTCCTTGGCGTGTTGGTAGCGGGGGCGGGTGTGTTCTGCACAGCTCGAGTCGGCGCAGGGTAGGTCTGAGCGGGGCGGTGATAGTTGCTGCTGCTGGTACCACCACGGCTCGTTCCCGAAGAAGGTCCCTGGCGGGTTCGGAAAGGCGGAGGTGCACCTGTTCGCTGTCTCTGAGGTGGAGCAGTGCGAGCGGGTCCCTCAGAGCGGCGCTTCTTTCCCTTGTTCTGGGCCTCGAATTCCAGTCGTGCTTCCATGCGATCCTTCTCAATCTCAATACAGCGGTCAATCAGCTCACGCAGAGTGTAGCTCTTGTTCCCTGACAGAGCCAACCTGATCTTGGTCTGAAGTCCCTTCCTGTAGTAGTACATCTTTTCCTTCTCGGAACTCACGCAAGACGCAGGTGCGTAGCGGAGCAAGCAGTTGAAGCGGGTGGTGTACTCGTGGATCCGATCAGCTCCCTGGGAGATGTTACGAAACTCGTTCTCCTTGGCCTCCATGACTCCCTCAGGAATGTGGTGGTCACGGAAAGCCTCGGTGAACTCATCCCAGTCAATGCGGGCTGGATCCTCGTGAGCGCTGGTGTAGTTGTCCCACCATGCCCGTGCAGCACCGGTCAGCTGGTGGCTAGCAATCCCAACACACTCCTCGTCGGAGCAAGTGGTCAGGTCCAGCTTCTTCTCCATCTCTTTAAGCCAATCGTCGGCAGCGAGGGGATCGCTGTCGGTCCCGTCGAAGGTAGGTGGCCTCAGCTTCAGGAAACCCTCCAGTTTCCTTTGGAAGTCATTCTGGGGTGGCCCGTGGTGCCTGTTCATCCCAGCAGCTATGGCATTCAGCAGCTGGGTCTGCTGAGCCATCACTTCCGCCAACGTCGGTGGCGGCGGCGGTGGCGGAGGCACGTTCTCGCCTTGTGGTGGCGGATCGTTCACCGGCGGTGCATTCTCTGCCCGGCGCAGCTCTTCTTCCAGGTTAACTCCAGCACGTCTGCCAGCTGGGCGTCCACGGTTGCGACCACGCCCACGTCCTGGCGCAGGCGCGGGGGAGGGCTGGCGGTTCTCCAAACGCGCAGAACGTCTCATCGACATCTGAAATTATTAGGTACGTGCTCAGTGCAGTAATAATCTTGTAGTTGTTTTTAGATGTTTTCAACGATTTAAATGAATTAAAACATTTTTCAGGCTATCCTACACTCAACCAAAGAAGCATAGAGAACCATAAGAAGCATAAGATCCAAATGTCACTCATCACATGGTTATTATTATATAAAGGATGTTCCTAGCTGCTAAGAAGATCGTGCTATGCGCAGATAGCCAATGATAGGACAACTCATGGTATGCATAAGGTCAAGTACGGCGTCGGGTATGCGGCTGTCCTCTGCCTCAACAAGCTTCACTCGGCTGAAGTACTGGATCTGGTCAGACGGTGCTCCCAGCTCCTCCAGCACCTGGCGTAGTATCATGGCAAATCCGTCGTGGTTCCTTCCGTTGATCGGGATCTCGATAGTGCCGTCGTGCAGTGGACGAAGTGGTGGTCCAAGGCTGGTCATCTGCAAATTTTTCAAGAAACGGATTAGCAGGTCCTTGTATTAGATAAGCCATTGCATAAAAAGTGAATGCAAGGTCGGTAATATAACCGAAAGAGAGTCTGGCTTCCTATTCTAACGTCCATTTTCTATGGGTCTCGTCCTACAGTCAAGTATGGCTCCGATACCAACTGAAACGACCTCGATTTCCACGAAGGGAAATCCACAGGCTCGAATTGTAATTCAACAGATTGCTTGGGACAATCCATGAAATTACCCATATCTCAGTTGCCACCAGGATCCATACAACGGTAAATAAGTCTTACATAAATATTTATTACATCGCCACACTGGCGGAATCAACAATCAGAGAAGCTTTAGAAGATGCGAAAGCGATTCATCCTTCACGGCCAACTTGAGTGTAGCACGTGACCCTATTCCTCGTCATCATCTCCCTCGAAGTCGTACTCATTCTCGTCACCTGACAGCAAATTTATCAGTACGATTTGTACTGGCCACGGAGCCCACCTATGCAGCATTTGCTTTGTGGAAAGTGGATGCAAGGCTATACAAGCAGACCTATAGGCTGAGGTTTTCCTATGCAGCTGTAATCAATGTTTAATTAGTCAAGTTTTATCACCAGTTAACACCATTTTCCCTTTTCCCATCACCACACCTCACATACCCACACCTCACTCTCATTCGACAGGCCCAACTCCCTCTCGGGCCTATCTCAGCGGCACACTACCACAACGGGTACACTGCCGGAAAAATGTCATCCAGGGGGAGAAGAGAACACTCACTACACTAGTAGAAGCTCCACAGGAAAGGTCCATAGCCAACAGGTTGGCATATGTATCGATCGATCAACCGTACACTCTGCAGAGGTTTCACTACCCACAAGATTAGCCATCATAGGTGTTGCGCAAACACCTAGGCAGAATTCCGGGTGCTTGCTTGCCTAGGTCGATGCCACCCTACCACTCAGCCCTGGGATATTCCGGATCCTACACCGTTATGCTGAGACTGGGAGACACAGTACCGGGCCCATCCAGTGGTACTGTGCATCTAGAACGGAACGGGAACCCATCGACCGTCTCCGCCCACCCTTATCACCTCTCAACCTAGCAGTAGTGGCACCGTCCTACCAAGTAGTGCAGCCGTCTCCCGCCCATCAGAAGCGAGTGAGTAGAAAAGGATTCCCATGAACCTGAAACTAGTCCACCCTAGGTTTGACCAAGCAGGCATCTCCACTTAGGGGATACTCTCCCCGTGCTATCACAGCACCTCCGTCCACGGGCTTCAAACCACCAAGGCTATCCCACCCGGAACCTCCTCAACAACTTTACCCGCCACAGGTATCTCGCTTGGGGATGCCCAGGTTGCACCCCCGGCACGACTTGCCCCATGGGCTCGTCTCACATCCCACTTGGTCGACATCAACCCTTACCACGCACCCAAGACGCACGCAGCACTCTCTCCCAGTGGTTATAATCAGCTATACACCGTCCCAATTCCACCACATAGCATATAGCAAGTAGAAAGTAGTGGAAGAGTAACAGTAAATTAAGCAGCAGCTAACCTAACAGCGGATAGCAGGGTAAAGTCTTATCAAGGCAGGGAATTCAAATATACTACCATGCAACCAATCCATACATAATCATAAAGCAATAGCAACAATGTCATTTGCAATGCGTAATAGGATCTAAGGATTTGGTGGGTCGTGGCACCTTCGTAGTCGTCTCCTAGCTCTTGGAAGTACTCGTGGTCGTCTTCCTTAGTCAGATCCTCCTCCGTCTCTGAAATCGAACACGAAATAGTCGCGTCAGCGACTCCTATAGAGTATTTCAGAAAAATCCAATAAAATAAAGAGCCAAATGCACACAAACACAGTCTTAGATTGTAGATCTCATTTTTCTGAGAATTTTGATATATGGTGCGCAATTTTTGGACTTCGTATGAATAAGTTATGAATTTCCGAAGATTATCCTATTTTCTGAAAATGAGAAAACTGTTTGGTTAATAGGGGCAGCTCGGGATTGGTCCACGTGGCGCGCGGGTCCAGTAGTGCGGCAAGTGGCGCCTCAACAGAACACAGACCCGATGGTCGCCCACCAGGTGTTCGATGCTGGTTCCCAGAGAGTTGCCGGAGTTGGCGTAGCTCGGCGTGGCTTGGCGGTGGTCGGTGGTAGCTCGGCTGTGGTTGGGGGTATCTCGGCGGAGCTCGGCGGTGGTCGGGGGTAGCTCGGCGGGGCTCGGCATAGTTCGGCGTACCTCGGCGGGGCTCGGGCGAATCGGAAATTCGCGGCGCCGAGGGTGCCGCTCTCCCGAGCTCTCCCGGGGGGGCTCGGGCGAATCGGAGATTCGGTGCGCCCGAGGGTGCCGTTCTCCCGAGGTCTCTCGCGGAGGCTCGGGCGAATCGGAAATTTGGGCGCCCGAGGGTGCCGTTCTCCCGAGGTCTCCTACGGAGGCTCGGGCGAATCGGACATTTGGGCGCCCGAGGGGGCTGCTCTTCCGAGCTCTCCTGGGGAGGCTCGGGCGAATCGGAGATTTAGGCGCCGAAGGGGCTGCTCTCCCGAGCTCTCCTGGGGAGGCTCGGGCGAATCGGAGATTCGGTGCTAGCAGGGTTCCAGGGCGTCTGTTCAAGGCGGCGGTGTCTCTCCGGTGCGGCGGACGATGACAGGGCGGCGATGACCATATTTCGGCAAGACAGGGCTCGGCTTTCCCCAATCGGCGTGCTCAGGCAGTCGTCCGACCAGATGGTGGCGGGTTAGAGTCGTGGTATGGCCTCCTTCTCTCCCTCGGCATACGGCGGTTCTCCGACGAGGTGGAGGCGCACGTAGCCAAAGCGACAGTCGTGATTCGGGGCTCGGCTATCTAGCGGCGGTGCCGAGGCAGACTTGGCGAACCTCGGCGGCCTTTCTCCGCAGCGCGAGGCGACCGGGGGTACTCGGAACGGATTTAGGCGAGGCGGAACGTGTCGGCGGCGATGTCGTCGTGACTGTGAGGTTCCGGCGGGGCTAAGGAGGTCTTCTAGGAGGTGTATACGCGTCCAGGGTCTATGGCGATGGTATACCAACTACCAATTTTGGCTACCGAGCTTTCCAAGGTGCTCGGTTGTGGCGGCGGCGTGTCGCCGACGACGGCGGAAAGCGGCATCGCGGCTACGACCAAGTATTGGTTCAATCGAATGCGGTCTTGTCAAATTGGTGAGGCCAGAGAGGCATACAACACTCTGGTGGCGAACTTAGCCATGGCATGACCTTCTTCTGGCGACGGCTCGCGGCGGCGCTCCGGTAAGGTCGCGGCGCACGCGGCCAAGGCGATTCAGGCTTCCTCTAGCGCTTAGATCCGCGTAGCTAGCTCGAGGGGGTCGTGGCGGTGCTCCACGACGCTCTAACCTATACGGTTGCTAGACGGATTGCTCGGAACGGGTGATTCGGCGTCGGAACGCGTCGGTGGTGAGCGCGCTCCGCCGAGAACGCGTCGTGCTGCGTTCTCGGTCTAGCAAGCTTGTAGTCCGGGGGTTTCGGCCGGTCGAATGAGTGCATGGTGCAGGTGATCTTCCCGAGCCGGTAAAGGCTCGTGCCTGCGCGTCCCGAGGGTGGAACGCCATGGCAAAAGCAGGGCAAGGTTCGGACGTGGCGTGCGGTGGCTCACCGTGGTGTCGGTGAAGCTAGGATGGCGGTGCAGTGGCGAGTCGGAGCCGTGCAGAGCGATCGCAGTGCCGTGCCGCTCCTCGTCCGCAGCTCGGGCTTCTCCTCCGTGTCCGGCTCCGGCGTGCTCCGCGGCGGCGGCGCTCCGGCAGCTTCTCCTCCTTTGCTCCGCCCTTCTCCTACGCTCTCTCTCTCGGTTTGGTGCGGTGTGCCGGTCTGTGCTGCGGTGGCGGCGAGGGGAAATGAGGGTAAGGCTTCGGGGTGCTCCAATTTATAGGCGAGCTTGGCCAGCTCCAATGGCGAACGGTCCTGATTGCGCTCGGCCGATCGAAGGGCCGTGGCTCGAGTGGATCTAGGGCTCCGGATGGGCGCGGGTTCGCTTGGCGGCCAAGAAAGGAGGGGACAGGAGGGGGACAGCGGGGTCAGGGCTCTGCCATGCTGTCGGCTGTGGGACCGGGGTCACGCCATTCGCGCGACACCCCCGGCAGGCGCGTCGCCTTCGTGAGGAAGAAGAACAGTGGGGGGGGGCGAGAGCGGCTGACAGGCGGGGCCGGGTTGGCAGCGAGCGCGAGCGCGAGCGCGTGTGTGCCGGTCGTGCGCGTGCGCTGCCGAGCCGCGACGTGGGCCGCGCGCGGTGAGATGAGGAGAGGAAGGTCGGGCGGGCTTGGGCTGGCTTAGCGACCCGGCTGGCCGAAACGAATGGCTGGCCTAACTCTCTTTCTCCTTTTCTATTTTCAGTTTAGTGTATATATACATATATTGCCCATTTTAATTATTGAGTAAATACAAACATAAATTGCAATAAATCCCAAATGTGATGCATAAGTTATTATTCTGTGTGAATGGAATTAAAATGCAAACTACACTCCTTTATTTACCAATTTCATAATGAAACCTATATGCTTGCACAAGAAAAATGGGTTTTCACAATAAATAAATAAAAAATTTTAATTGGTTGGGATTTTTAGATTGTGTGGATTTTTAGGGTTGTTACAATGCCTCTTTGCCGAGTGCCAGAAAAAAAACACTTGACAAAAAGGACTTTGTCGAGTGTTTTTTATTTGACATTCGGCAAATATGCCTCTTTGCCGAGTGTTTTTTTTTTACACTCGGCAAAAATAATTTTTAGAACACATTTTGAAGTAGTAATATTAACTTAAATGAAAAAGTTTTCAACTACAAAGTTGTCTAAGTCATCAAGATGTACAATATTTATTTTGGTCATTTTTTCATATGACAAAGTGAAAATAAATTTGTTCACAAATTTTAAACGTCCCTCTCGTAGTTTATGAAACTAGAAGTGAGATATATAAGATTTGTGAACAGTGCTAGAACGGACAAACAAATGACCAAACAACCAAAATAAGCTTTATAGATCTTGAGAAGTTTTAGAATCTTGTAGTTGGAAACTTTTTGATTTGGGTTCATCTTGCCATGCAAACTACGTTTGAATTTTAAAAATTAAAAATTTAATTTTTTTAAACAACCTTGGATGGAAAAATACTGAAAATAAACTTTGTAGAACTTAAAAGTTATGAAACTTTATAGTTAACAATTTTTTTTTTGTTTGATGTCATCTTATCATGCAAAACCGTATTAGATTTTTAAAAATTAATAAAAAATAAAAAAAATCTTTGATTTGCTGAGTACCCCTACGTGGACACTCGATAAACTGGGCCGGTAGCTCACCAAAAGCCCACAACCAGCCTGTACTATATAAACAAAACCTAACCCTAATCCACTCTCTCCCCACCCCACTCTCTCCCTCAGACGCCGCCCCTCCTCCTATCTCTCGTGGCGGTGCAGCGGCCCTCCTCCACCGCCCGCGCGCCCCTTCTCCACAAACCGCGCCGCCCCGTCCCGCCCCGCTCCCTCCCTCCCTTCTCTCTTCTGGTCATGGCGCCCCTCCACCTCTCTCTCGTGGCGGCGCGGCGGCCCATGCGCAGTAGGCAGCGGCGGGGTGGCGGCCCACGTGCGCAGCAGGGAGCGGCGGCGCGGCGTGGAGCGGCGGCCCCAGTGCGCGGCGTGGAGCGGTGGTGAGCGCGCGCGGCTTGGAGCAGCGGCCCACGGCGCGGCGTGGAGCGGCGGTCCGCGCGCGGCGCGAGGAGCAGCGGCGACGAGCAGCCCATCCGCGCGCCCCTCCACCTCTCTCTCCGGCGGCCACGACATCGTCAACGGTGGATCCGGCCACCACGAAGTCCTAGGCGCCAGATTCCGGCAGCCACGACGTCACCGGCGGCGGTTCCGGCCCTGCGGATGGGCCCTACGAATGGGCTCGGTAGGTGTCTTTTTTTATTTTTTCAGAAAATCTTTGCCGAGTGCTGACTTGGCACTCGGCAAAATACTCTTGCTTTGCCGAGTGCCCAACAAATGGCACTCAGCAAAGTCTATTTGCCGTTACTCTAGTTGGCGAGTGTGATATGCCGTGGGTGGCACTCGGCAAATCCTTTATCGAGTGTTTCTTAGGCTTTGCCGAGTGCCTCTGGCACACGACATACTACCTGTTTCCTGTAGTGTCCTCAGGCAGTGTGCGAAAATCTATCCTCTCAGATCGAGGCACAACCTCCGGCCGGTCTGGAGTTCAGATTAGTTAGGTACATATCTGTAATTGTTACAAGAACTGTATGTATAGTTTTGTGTCTGTGCGCTCATAGGAGTAAGCGTATGTGTCTGTGTCCCGGTGATTCGCAGAAAAGAAAAAGAAAAAAATGGAAAGAAGAAAAGTCGCAAAAGGAAAAAGAAAAAAATGGAAAGAAGAAAAATAAGTAGAGAGAAAAAAAAGACAGAAGAATATAATAAATGAAAGAAAAAAAAAAGTAAAAGACGCGCCTGGCTGACCGATCTCTTGCTTCTTCCAATCAGCGGTGGATTTGGATTCCGTCTACTTCTCATCATCCTCAGCAGTGGATTTGGCGTGCCACCCTCCTCTCCTACTCGGCCAATCCAGCGCGGACGCTAGCTAGCCCCGCTGCCAGAGCCTTCTTTCATTCGCTTCCCCTGTTTCATGCAAATCAAACCAATTTTGGATGTGAGCTTCCATTGGCGCCTTGGACAGTTGGACGGCAGCAACCTGTACCCCAGGACGGGTAAACGGCTGCCAGCTTAAGGTCTGCCCCCCATCATTGTTCTTCTTCTTATTATTCTTTTGTATTGTTGTTATCAGAGTGCTGATTGTTTCCTTGCCGTGGGCCGTGGCAGTTGATGTTTAAGGTCGTCGATCGTTGGTGGTTGCAGCAAAAGCAAGGGGTCCAAGATCCGGTTTGTCTCTGAGCTTTTTTTTCATGCAATCAGTTTGAAGCATATGCTGTTGATGCTAGACTTTGTGTTTTGTTGATTTCATTTTCGATTTGGGAGATGGCAAAGTGGCCTTCACATTCTTCTAGTTCTAATATTGAGCGTATACTGTACAATTGATGGATAAGAAAGGGAAAAGCTAACGGACCAGAGTGTTCTCGATTCTTTCTGTAGTCGTCCTTCTTTCTACTACTACTAATTATTTTCTTCCAACGATTCACATATGTTGTTTTCCTTTTCTTTTGCAGATTATCAACTCCTGGGCAGGTTAATTTGCACGTTTATCTGTGCTCGATCTGAGCTTCCTGCCGCTGCTCATACATCACCGACAGCAGAGAGGCTGCAGGGGCGAAGAGCACAGAGGAGAAGATGGAGTTTGTGGTGGGTGCTTCGGAGGCCACCATGCAGTCCCTCCTGGGCAAGCTGGGCGGCCTTCTTGCTCAGGAGTACACTCTGATCCGTGGCGTCCGCGGCGACATCCAGTACATCACCGACGAGCTCGCAAGCATGCAGGCCTTCCTGGGTGACCTCGACTCCACCCAGGACGACCATGATCGCCGGCTCAAGAACTGGATGAAGCAGATCCGCGACATGGCCTATGACATGGAAGACTGCATCGACGACTTCGCCCACCGCCTCCCTCATGACTCCCTCAGTGATGCAAGATGCTCCTTCATAGTGACACTATTCTATGACCTGTAGACTTTTTGGCCTCGCCGTGAAATTGCTTCCAGGATTGCTGAGCTCAAGGTCAGGGCGCAGCAGATCGCCGAGCGGCGCAGCAGATATGGAGTGGATAATCCAAGCTCTGGAGCAGGAGCAGCCCATGCCGTCACATATGGCATTGCTGAGCATCTGATGGCGAGCCGTCAGCTCATCCACACGCCCAAGCCTGTGGGTGTGGAGGAAGACATGAAGAAGCTTCGGCCTTGGCTAACAAAAGTATCTCATCGACCTGCTGTTATTTCCATTGTCGGATTCGGTGGGGTGGGAAAGACCACCATTGCCACAGCAATGTACCAAGAATTCGGGAACGAATTCACCTGCCGAGCGTCAGTCACGGTGTCGCAGAACTATGATGAAGATCAAGTCCTAAGGGATATTCTGGGTCAAATCAAGCCACGGGACAGAGAGCAAGAGCAAAAAGACCGCAACACAGGCACATCTGCACAGGAGAACCTAGCTGCTCGCATGAAAGGCTTTGCAAAGCGTGTTGTGCCTGTGACACTCTGCAGGAAACAAGGCAAAGATGGCACTACTAGTTGGAAGATAGAAACAATGGGCCACGACCAACTAATTCGAGAACTGCAATCGCGCCTGAAAGGAAAGAGGTAACATCTAAATTATTGCTTTGCTTTTAATTAGTAGCCATATTGTAGACTCTGTGCAGCATAATTGTAGTAAATCTGTTGATTCTCAGAATATTCTTGGTAGATTCTAATCGTCTTGGTCAATAAAATGCATTTGATCTATTATGTTTTTTTTTAAAAAGAAATGATCACCTTCATCAATAAATTTGCATCAAAATTACACATATATGCCATCATGAATATGTTGTTGTTGTTGTTGTTGTTAGTGATGGTGGTGTTAAATAACTAAAATATGATTAAAATTAAGTCTAGTCTGGTATAGAAAAATATTCAATAACCCATAGAGTGTCATATATATGTTTTTATATTCCACATTTCTACTACTATTAAATTAAATTAAATGTACAAATAAATATTGAGTGCCACAACAAAGACAAAGTAAACATGAATATGTTAAAATAAGTATTATTTCTAATAATTATTAATTGTGAAAAGATTTCTCTTAACCATGTACAACGATATTGACAATTCACATTAAATATTTCAAATACTCCATGACCATGAACTTATTTTAGTAGCAATAAAACACTATTATGAAATATTAATAGTGGTAATTAAATTTTAACCTCATGTTTTTTTGGTAAAATAATACTACTATACATATAATCATTTGATACTAAGTGTAGCCTATGACATAGAATCTATATTTTAATAAAATACAAAAAAGTTGAAATAAAATATGCAATAACCACTATAGTGCCAACTTATTATGTGGATTAAAAAATTAAAACAACTAAAAAGATCAATGGAGATAGCCAAAATACAAATTCATGATGCCACACAAAGGAATACAACTAGAGCTGATATAAATTCATCTTATGTGCGCACTACATGCTTGAAAGGACGAATTGCCCAAAGGGGGAGTGTTAATTAGACTAAAAAATTTAATCCAGCAACCTTAGATTGTGCAATTTCTACTCAACACTTGCACATACAAAGCCTAGAAGTAAAAGAGGACAATGATAGTAGGTCCTTAGAGCTATATATAAAGCTAACAAATGAGAGTCAAACTTAGGGGTATGCTAACTCCCTAGTTAGGAAGTTGCCGACCAACGGACCCCAACCGATCCCACAAGATAACTCGAGGGCTATACCCATCGGGTACACGCTCGAGCACACCCTCTAGAAGGAGTCGGGGAGAGCCCGAGCACGTTTGTGCCTGTTGCTTGAGGCTCGGGGGCTCATTAGGGCCCTGGACTACCGAGCGACTGTGGCCTAAGCCTGACTCTCACCCAGCACAAACCTAAGCCATGGGAAACCTGCCGGGTGCAATGCCCGCCTGATCAATGGGCGTGAGGCTCTATCAGCCACTCCTCCGACATAGCCACACATCGAGCTTGACCAATAGGACAAGCGATGTCATCAGTTCTAGGGGCAACGAGATGCAGGGCCCACTCGTTAGCCCATAAGTGGAGGTTCCTTCCCAGTCAAGGAAGCCTTGAGGGGAGGCCGCGCCGCAGCAGATGGCCTCGAACGGTCAAGTGCCAAATGATGGTAGCAATGTCACATGACGACTGTAGGTCCATCTACTCGCTATGCGATGAAGCCAAGGTCCATCCATGCTACAGTAGCACATCCCGGACAACTTTTGCAAGGAGCAGCTCAACACTACAAGAGATGAGGCCTTCTATGACTAATCTCCTGTCATAGAAGGCCCATCATTAAAAACTTTCTGTGACAATCACAAGCAACTTTTGTGACAAATTTGTGATATCTAACAATTGTAACTGTCACAAAAATTGTCATAGATCAAAAATTGTCGCAAAAATTGACACAGGTTGTCATAGAAGGTCTTTAATGACAGGGCTTCTATGATAGGAAATAGCCTTCAAATCGTCATAGAAGGCGTCATCACTTGTAGTGCAACTATGAGGTGGGTGGACTTCCCTGGCACTTACCACGCCTTACTCTGGAGGCTATGTTTCATGAAGTTCATGGTTGTCTGTAACTACACCTATCTCAAGCTTAAGATGACTGGCCCCAATGGAGTCATCACCGTCAGTGCCAACTTCCAACATGCCTACTACTGTGATCAAGACTGCACCGCCATGGCAACCGCGCAAGCTATGGCCATGGCAAAGAGGAGGCGCTAGAAGGGAAGAAGGCCAAGAAGGAGGTGTTGCTTGACCGACCAAGCTCTCATAAGGCGTCTAATCCTACTCGCAGCTATAGATGGCCATAAAGCCCATGGCCCGACAGCATGACACATGGCTCGGTGTTTTGCCTCGGTCCAAACACAGCACGGCCCAACAGTCATCGTGCCCGTGCCGGTTGTGATAGAACCGTCTAAATCACATGGCCCACAGGCACCTGTCATTGTCACTAATGACCTCTGACAGCCGGGCCCATGTCCCAAATGATCTAGAAGGTCCTGCCGGGCTACATTAGCGCCCGATTTCCTCCGACAGGATCCCATTGCGAAGCCATTACAGAATTACAACATTTCATAACGAATTACATCAGAGTAAAAGCGCGGAAAGATTATAAGGTACTTAGATTACAAATCATTTGTCCAAATTTGATTAAAGTGCAAATATTACAGACCATAAATAAAATAAGTAGCAATTGAATGACGATACAACATAATTAAGTATTTAATGATAAGAACCCTGCCCATGGGTTCAACCTTACTCCTCCTCACTTCCCTCCTAGACCACTGTCACACAGCAGGGGGCGAGACAAACCTCCGACTGCTGTATCCCTGCAACATGGGGTTAACAAACCTTGAGTACTGGGGTACTCCGCAAGACTTACCCGACTAAGAAAAAGGAATGAGACTCAGGAATGCAGGCTGGAGGGAGTCAAGGTAAGGCTTGAGCAAGAGTCAAAGATTTTACAGAAAAGCATTACTATCCCATTTCAATATTTTACTCAATTTTATTCTAATCATAATACATAATTTCCAAATTCATTCTCATATAAAATCATACTTTCAAATTTTTTAATCATTCTCAAAACACCTAGTTCCGAACCACTTTTCAGTTGTAGGTCAAAGGATCAAGTCTCCATATCCGAGGAGCAACGACGATTCGAATCGATTAGTACCCAGCTGGGGATCCCTATCCACACTGCATATGTAGCACTTAAGCTTGCATATACCAACTCCGGCTACCACGGCTTTTCTACCCCTGAACCGGTCCTGCGCCACCCGAGAACACAGTACTCCTCTCCTCTCTAGGCATGCCGGCCACGAGGGTACACGCTGCTCTCGCCATCTCTCCACTCCCAGTGCGTGGTTGTCGGTTCAAGTAGTAGAGCCACCGGAGTCAGAGCTTTCCGTAGTATGTGGCTAGTTGCAAAGTCTCGATCACAGCAGGCCTACAATGAACGGTCTCTAATTCTTTTTTCGCTGACGACATTGCATTGGGACTCTAACCCAAATACAAGTGTCTCAACGGTTTTCAAATCCCTTTCCCGCCGATGGTCAAGCATTGGGACTCTAACCCAAATTCACAACCAACGAACAGAAAAATCCCTTTCCGACGGTTACGATGCATTGGGGCTGCTACCCAAGTACACAATTCCCGCACGGACTCATGTCCCTTCTTCCTTTCTCATGTTTCATAGTTATCACATTCTCATAGGTCAAAAATATCCTTTTTATGCAAATCTAAATCGGTTAAGCAGGACTAAGCATTTTTGAACATTTTTAATTTTTAAATAGATTTTCAAGGGTATTATATAGCAAGGCAGGTAATACAACAATATAGGTAACAAACAACTCCTAACAACCTAATGCAATAATAGACTCAAGTCATAAATATTTTATAAAACACAAGGCGGGGCTGAATGCACCGGGGCTTGCCTTGGATTGCGTACAGCGTCGGGTCGGGCTCAGTCCCGCAGATGTCGAATCTCTGGACGACTTCCGGAGTGACATTCTCGGCCGTGGCCTCGACTTGGATCTCCTCGGGGACGGGCACTACACGTATGCAATGATGTATGCTTAGCATGGTACGAGGACAATGAATGAAATGCTTATAAGTAAAACATTTAGACCTTGAGTACAACTTTCCTTCACGGTAAAGTTATAAACGTTTTACGGAAAGTAAAACAGTCTTTTCATACTTTTGTTTTATTGATCATTTTAACGGTCATAGAAAGCCGCTGCACAGCTTTATTACAACCAACAAGTGACTTCATTACTTTTGTCAAGGATCACTATGGTGAAAGATCTATGAACTCAATCAATCCAAAATCACACCAAACAATAGGGATTATCTGTTTAAATTAATTCTATTATCCCATAAACCCCATATTTAATTAACAAGTGTCCTAACAGTTTCCAATTGAGCCCAAACTTTCCCAACAGATAGGTTCTACCCTAAAACAGTGCCATATAAATTTTCATGATTTTTGGATAAATCTGGAATTTATTAAAATTGCCCAAAGTTGCATTTGTTAATTAATATGCTGATTTTGAGTCCCCACAGAAATTGTCCAAATCTTAGATTTAGTATTTTTATAAAATACTACACACTTCAAAGAGCATACACAATTATTTTCATGATTTTTAACTCAACCGAAATATTCCTATGAAAATAACAAGTAACAGAACTATTCATCAGAAATTAAAATGGAAAAGCCCTTTTAAATCCCCGGGAAAATGGAAAAGGGATTTCACCCGGGGCGGCCCACGAGCGAAACAGGCCGGCCCACTCGGCCTGCCCGCGCGCGCGCAAGCGCTTTTGCAAAAAAACCCTCGGGTTAAAAGGGAATCAACCCGCGGTCCGACGGTAACTATTCATATGAGTCATCCATTATGCAAATAACCCCCCGAACTTTGGTTTCTTCTAACCCGAGGTCTCTCTCGCTCTCTCACACGTGCTGACCCGATGCCCGCCGGCTTTGACCGGCGATACTTCGCCGCCGGCGAGGTCTCTGATGAAACCGATCGCCCCAACACACTCCCAAGACCCATGCGCGTACATCGAGCTAGGTTTTGAGGCCACTGGGACCTAGGATTCGCCCCAGCCGCAAGCACGGCGGCTCGGCCACGGCGGCACGCCGTACTCCGGCGAGGTCAAGGCAGTAGCGTTCAAGGTTAGGGGCGTAATCGACCCAGGAGCTCACCGAGGGTTAGTTAGGCTAGGTGGTCGAGCTTGAGGCGGTACCGAGGCGCGGGCGTGATGACGACAGCGGCTGCAGCGAAGTTCACCGGCGGCTCGCTTCCCGTTCCGACGACCCTGAGGGACCAAACGGAAAACTGCCGCGGGCATAACCATCAACATGAACCAGAGAGTTTGCAACACTAGGCCGAGGAAGGAGAGGCTCACCGCAGCAAGCTAGACACGTGGGGGATGGCTGCGGTGGTGCTCTGCCGGACCCGAAGACAACGACGCGCGTTCCGAGACCCTCGAAGCACGAAAGCTGGACCACGGTGACTCAAATGGTGTTCAGGGATCCAGAGAGGCTAAAGACAAGAGGAATTTGGAGAAAGAGGTCTGAGGACGGCCAATTTCGGCTCGAGACCGAGGCGGGTGCGGCGGTGGTCGGAGTAGAGAGGGGGCAGAGAAGGGTGCCGGTGCCACTTTATGCCGGTCAGAGGGGGGGCAGGAGCGGCTCAGGGTGATGCGGGGTCCCCCTCACGCGCGGCCGTGCCGGGGGCAAGATCCCGGCTGGCACGGGCGACGTGGCGCGCGCACGGCGCGGTCGGGTGGCCACCGCTGTTCGCGAACAGTAGGGAGAGGCAGGGCACTGTAGCCCATTCAAACCCCAAACATCGGTTTTTGTTGAATTGCGACCGTTTTCGTGTATCAACTTGAAAAAGTGTAAACATAAAAGTTGTAGTGTTCAAAATTCTAAACAACTTTGATTTTGGGACCATGTTCAGATTTTGAATAATTTTAAAAATATTAAAAAGAGGGTAAATTCACTATTTGAAATTCATTTCTAATCCTGTCAATTTTCTGGATTTTTCTCAATAACTTCAAAATCTTCAAAGATAAAAGTTGTTCAAAATCTTCAAAGATATATACTCCCTCCGTCTCAAAATAGATGTCACTATGGGAAGCGTGCTGGTCAAATTTTCTCAACTTTGACCGAGTTTCTAGAAAATGCGGGCAACATTTATATCTCCAAATAAATATATTATAAAAGTATATTTAAAGATCTATCTAATGATATTAATTATATATTATAAATATTAATATTTGTGTATATATACTTGGTCAAACACAAAAAGTCTTTGACTTCTTGGAAAGTGAGAATGACATCTATTTTAGGACGGAGGGAGTATATATATATATATATATATATATATATATATATATATATAGTTATTTTGATCGTTAAATCTATTTTCATAATATGCTTATTTGAAGATATAAATACTTCTAATATTTTTTATAAACCTACTCAAATTTAAGAAAGTTTGAACTGCACAAATACCAAAGCGGCTTGGAGGGAGTATATCTCAGGACGATCTGCGCTCCAATTATGTATTACTCAAAATAACAAACCAATCAATTGTATATCTCATTAGTTTTTTAAAAAGGACATTCAGGAGGAAATATGCATTCAGCGAATAAACAAAGCAGACATAAATATCAATCGGTCAGGTAAATTTAGCTGCTCACGACGTCTCATGCAACTGACAAATGAACTAGCACGTTTTTTCTCACTTGGTATTTTATTTGATTTTTGTTCACAGGTATATCTTTTTGATTGATGACATATGGTCTGTAGAAACATGGGAGAATATTAGAAATTGGTTGCCACATGAAAAAGATAGTAAAGTAATTGTGACGACCAGATTTCAAGCTGTTGGTGCGTCGTGCTTAGAAGCAGATGGGACTGGTTATCTGCATACCGTGAATGTTCTTAGTGATGATATGTCTGAAAGTCTATTTTATCGTGGTATTGCTGAATCCCAAAGCAGCAAACATAGTGTAAGTGTGAATACAGGATCTCAAGCTGCTGGTGTGGAGTACTCCAAAGGACATGGAACTTATAATCCGCATTCAGCCGATATTGGTACCGGTGCCAATGCCAATGAAGCACTTACTGAACTTGTTTCTGATCCACAAAGCAGCAATGGTAGAGAGAACAGAACGGTCCATGAGGAGATATGGAAGTATTGTGGGGGGCTGCCTTTGGCCATAGTAACGATGGCTGGCCTTGTTGCTTGCAACCCAACAAAAAAGAATGACCATTGGAATACAGTTTGCAAGTCATTATTTCCAGAGCAGTTTGCTCCCCTTACCCTCGATAGGGTCACAAGAATACTTGAGTACTGCTACAATGATTTGCCTCCAGATCTCAAGACCTGCTCATTGTACTTGAGCATATTTCCCAAGGGTTCCAAAATTAGTAAGAAGCGTCTGACGAGACGATGGATATCTGAATGTTTTGTTACAGAGAAGCAAGGGCTAAGTGCAGAGGAAGTTGCAGAAACATACTTTAATCAGCTCATAAGCAGGAAGATAATACGCCCTGAGGATCACAGCAGCAATGGGAAGGTAAAATCCTTTAAAGTTCATGACATGATTCCTGAGTATATTGTGTCCAAATCAAGTGAAGAGAACTTTATTACTGTTGTTGGTGGCCACTGGGTGATGGCAACTCCTAGCAACAAAGTCCGTCGGCTCTCCATGCAAAGTAGTGGTTCCAAGAATGCAAATTCAACAAAAGGCATTAACTTGTCCCAAGTGCGATCACTTACAGTGTTTGGAAGCCAGAACCGGCGACTTCCTTTCCGTTCATTCAATAACGGAATAATTCAAGTGCTGGATCTTGAGGGTTGGAAGGGTATGACGGACAACTATCTGAATGACATATGTAAAATGCTTGTGCTCAAGTATTTGAGCCTCCAGCAAACAGAGGTTGCTAATATCCCATCAAATCTGGGGAAGCTTGAGTATCTGGAAACTCTTGACATAAGGGAGACAAGAGTTGAGATGCTTCCTAAAGCTTTTGGCCAGCTCAAACGTCTTCGTAGCATGCTTGGAGGGAGTAAAAACCCAAACAAGGCGTTGCAGTTGCCACTTGAGAAGAATAAGGAACCGATGAAAGCACTTTGTATACTGTCAGGGATTGAGATCAACAAGAACTCAGCAGCTGTAGCAAGCCTTCATCAGATGACAGGGCTAAAAAAGCTTGCCATTTACAAGCTCAATATACAGGAGGGTGATAAGATCTTCACACAATTACTCTCCTCTATTGAGTATCTCTCTAGCTGTGGCCTGCAGACTTTGGCAATCAATGATGAGGGCTCCGACTTTATCAACTCACTAGACTCTATGTCCACTCCTCCAAAGTACCTCATTGGACTAGAGCTATCTGGCAAGATGGAGAGCCCCCCAAAGTGGATTAAAGATCTCAATAATCTCTACAAGTTGACACTTTCTGTGACGATTCTTCGTACTGATACTTTGAAGCTCATCCAGAACCTACCTAAATTATTCACTCTCACCTTTACACTCACTGCAGACAAGGATGATCGGGACATAGTGGACATCATTGAGGAAAATAAACTGCTTACTGATCGGGAGATCATTGTTCCACCTGGAGGATTCGAGAGTCTCAAGCTGCTTCGCTTCTTTGCAACTCTCGTGCCAAGGCTAAGCTTTGCAGTTACAGAAGAAGAGGTAATGCCAGCACTCGAGAGGATTGATATGCGGTTTCAAGCCTTCGAAGGGATTTATGGCATTGAGACTCTTAAAAGTCTCCAAGAGTTGCATCTCAGTGTTGGTAATCAAGCGGATGAAGTAACCAAGTTCTTGGTAGACGAATTGAAGGATAGACCCAAGTACTTGGACAAAGAATATGCTAGCAAGTGGCCAAAAATAATCAGTGACTGAAGATATTCGAGGATATCACTGTCTTTCCGTTTAGTTGCATCGTCTGGTACTGTATTCTTATTTGAAGGCTATTTCTATTGATCTACTCTAGCTATTCACCATCACTCTGTTTGTCGTTTTCGTTTGAATTTCAGTCTGACAATCTGTCTTTCCCTTTCAGTTTCGTCAGTTCTGTCAGTCGAGTTATTGTAAGCTTGACGCATGCGATTAGTTCATGTGGAGGCATGTCCAAGTCCTGTGCGGCTCTGCGTGGTGGTGGGGATCATAGTGATGTTCGTGCCGCTCAATCTGGAGAGTAGCTCCTTGTAAGTTTCCTCTATATTGCAAGATAAACAATAGAAAACGCTGCCAGTTGACAGCACCAAAAACACCGAGTTCATCGAGCTTTCCTAACTATGTCGTTTCCAGTTAGCCGGGGGTGAGAAATCCCCGGGGAACCCCAACAATTCCATCAAATGTATTGCCCGGTTGTAGACTGAACAAAAAAAAAAAACTTCATTTATGCTACTATTGGAACCTGTAACTATTATTTGCGATTGTAATTTGTGCTTTTGTGGCACTATTGTTTTCATTATTGATGTACTTATGCCATTTTATTTCTGATGTTTCTTTGGATTGTGGATATTTTCTTTTGCCATATGGGTAACGTACATTTAAATAAATTGCATATGGTTGAACCTGTTGTTGCGCGCGCTGAACCAATTGTAGTGGAGGATTGACATGACGCAACTACACTTGGCTAAGTTGCTGGCGATTTTAATGGTGTAGACTGCCTTCAAATGCACTTTTTCCCCTAGGTATATTTTTCTTAATAACTAGGTATGGGATTGGCAAATGAAGAGTACGAATTAATTAGTAAAGTGGTTTTTGACGGATGCTGCTTTGCTTCAGTTGAGTGTTGTGCTGCTCTATGTGCGGAGAGGCGACTGATGAATCGAATCGCGAGCGTGATGGTGCGAGGGTTCTGGGCTTCTGGCTCCGGCCATCCGCTTGTATCCCTGTATAGATGTCCAAACGTGCCACCCGGGTACGGTACGGTACGGCACGACACTGGCACGGTGAGACATGGCACGATGGTACGGCACAACACTGGCAGAGCTTAGACCCCTTTTGAAATGCACGATTTTCATGTATCCCGTTTTGACTAAAAATAAATAGTCTTGTGTAAAATTCTTGATATGATTTATGCAAGTGAATTCCTGTGCGTTCCAAAGAAATCTCTACTGGGTGGGGTTAGGGGAGGGGGAGGATTTGTCAAATACTTTGGTAACGTCGGCATGTGTATTCAATGAAAGGTGAATTAAGGTTTGTCAATAATTCTACTCACATGTCGTATATTCTGGTTTATTAAAACTTTTTTTAAAAAAAAATTGACTAACTGTTCGCGCCCCACAACCGAGAGAAGCCGCAAGTGGAGCAGAACCACCGCTGGCCCGGGCTCGGCCAGACCTAGCAGCCGCCAGGCCAGCCAGCACGGGCCTCGACGCTTGCGCCCGGGGCGCGCGCCCAGGCGCCAGTGGAGCAGTATTATACAGATTTAATTTATTGGCGCTAGGCAGCAGCAAGGTATCACCAAATAATGTAGAGGTCAAGTGGCACGGCAGACAGTCCAAAGTTGAAACAAACGCACCGAAAAGCAGTCCCTACAACTCTTCAACACAGCATCTTCACCTGGGACGCGAACCGGTCCATGGCCGTCCGCGGCAGCGCGATCGGCACGGCATGGCGTCCTCGCCGTCACCGTTCGTGATGGCGAGATGAAACTCAGCACGAACCAACAGTGCCCCCGCGTTACCACCATACATGGGCTCGCCCCACCCAAAGTCCGCGCAGCTCCATCAGGTCGGCGGTGGATCGCACGTACTCGACGCTCACCGCGGTCTTCTTCGCCTCCTGTACCAGATCCACCGCGTCGCCTAGGGTGCCTCCGCCGCCCCGCCGCGGTAGCCACCGCTGCCGGGTACACGCACGCGTTGCCGTCGTAGCCCGCAGGCAGGTCCCTGACGCTGGCGGTGGCGGCAATGAACGCGCACGTCCTCGTCCGCGGGGGCACCAGATGAACGCCGCAAGCGCCTCGAAGGTCGTGGGCTCGTGGCCTTGCTGCCGCTGCGCCGCCGTGAGGCCCTTCTTAATCGTGGCCACGTGGCCCGCATCACCATGTCGTCGCCCACATCGGCCGGGTCGTACTCGTGCCTCGTGGTGAGGGAACGATGGCTTTGGTGGGCTGCGAGCTCGCCGACGGCGCGCATGAACTGGACGATACCCCATCCGTCGCGCCGGGGCATTCCCTTCCTGACTGACCCTCCCGCACGCGCGCAGCCCTCGGGCTCCGCCGGTCTCCGGCGATGGCCCCCTTCTCCACCGCCGCGGTCACCCCGGTACGTGCCCGCGGCTCCTCCCAGTCATCCCCCAATTGGTTCAATTCTCCGGTTCTGTCTGACCGTGCGTGGCAGCGCTCGACGCCTCGTTCCGCTGGACTGACCACGCGTCCCGCTTCTCGCCTCCCTCCCTCCTCAGCCTAGGGTGCGCCTCCTCATCGGTGGGGAGTTCGTCGAGTCGCGTGCCGACGAGCACGTCGACGTCAGCAACCCCGTGAGCGCTGCTTCCCTCTCCAACAGATTTTTGATTTTGGGTTGATCGATAGATTTTGGAACGGACAACGGTGGATGTGTGACGGTGTATTTGCAATGCAGGAGGTGGTGTCGCGGATCCCGCTCACTACGCCCGATGAGTTCAGGGCTGCCGTAGATGCCGTCACTACGCCTTCCCCTGGTGGTCAAGACGCGGCAGCGCGTCATGTTCAAGTTCCAGGAGCTCATCCGCGCGAACGATGGTGCTTCCTTGTTCCGTTAACGTCCTTATCATGTCATCCTGATGTTATCTGGTCTTTTTTTCGTGACTTTCAGTTGCCTCCTTGTTACAGGACAAGCTTGCAGAGAACATCACTACGGAGCAGGGGAAGACACTGAAAGATGCTTTGGGGCGACGTGTACCGCGTCTAGGTTAGTTCCCATATTATTGAAGCACGCACTTGGTTTGTCTTATTTGGTTAGACAGTAATTGTCTTAAAGTTTCTATTTTTCCCGTTAAAAGAAAATTTGAAACATCTCTTGAACTCAGACTTTACTTATGCAACAACAGGCACATAAGATTACTTATAGTTGTTTATAATTGTTTGTGTAGTCTCACATGTTTTGCTCATGATTTCCACATCTGGATTGAATGAAAAGGCAATATAACTGCTGATTTATTTATTGTAATCCAAAAAATACTCTGCTCATATGCTTTAACTGTTCACCTTTTCTGTGATAGAACTCTTTTCTTATGTTGACCATTTACTGTACCACCTTGATTTTAAACTCCTAATTATATAGAGGTGGTCGAGCAGGCTTGTGGAATGGGAACACTACAAATGGGCGAATATGTATCAAATGTTTCTAATGGGATTGACACCTTCAGCATTCGGGAGCCACTTGGTTGAAATTTGCTTGTATTAAAATAGGGACAAATTGATTTATTTATGCAATTGTTGGTATATTAACCTAGCAAATAATAACTTTTAGCAATTAAAATAAATTATAGGATTTAGAAACATGATTTGTTGCATCCATGCTGCTCAATGATATTTTTATTTGATTTGCACTTTATTGAGATTTGAAAATATTCAAATGTATTTGGAAACCTCCCCTCTTCCTTTTTCACCCGCGTGGGCCGAAGGCCACCCGAGCGTCGGCAGTCCGGCCTATCTTCCTCGCGCAGGCGCCCTTTTCCTTTGGCTACCATGTGGGGCCTGCTGCTCAGAGTCGTCCCCTTCCTTCCTCTGGAGTCCGAGCAGGACTCGATGTCCAACCTACCGCCGCCGGAATTTTCGGACGAGTCCGTCCTGAGCACGCCTCCACCGGCCCGTAAAAGGAAGCCGCGACCCTCTCCCCTCCCCTCCTACTGGCACTGACGCGTCGGGCCACGGCACAGCGCCGTCTCCTTCCTCCGGACAGAGCCCGAACCGAGCACGACTGCCGCCTCCGACCGTATCCTAACCACCGAATCTCCCGAAGTCCGGATATCCTACGCCTCCCTCGCGCCCCTATATAGGTCGGCCGAGCTCTGCCGTCCCTCCCCATAAGTTCCCGAGCAAGCCACGCCCTCCAATCTTGCCCTAGCCGTCGCCCCGAGCTCCGCCGCCGCCGTCGATTTCTCCTCGGAAAGACTTCTCCGTCGAAATTAGTTGTTCTCCAAGCTTCGCAGCAAGGTCAGGAACCTTCCCGACCCCTTTTCCCTCGGTTTTGTGCACTATAGCCATGATGCCGAGCTTCGCAGCCTCCATAGTTCCGCCACCTAGCTCGCCGCATCCTCCCCGAGCTACCTCTGTGGCAACCGAAACCATAGATAGGTTCGGCTTGAACTCCTCTTGCTTCCCGACCAGATCCCAAGGTGTGCCAAGCTTCCTAGCCCCGAAAACGCCGTCTCCGGCCATCTTGCCGGTGAGGAATCGGCCGGGCGCCGCCCGACTCCGACGACCAGAGCCGCCCCTCTCTTCCCGAGCTACCTGCGCCGTCCACGGCCGATCCAACGGCTCACAGTGGGAGATACCTTTTCGACCGGCACTTTTGCAAAAGAGCCCCTGAGCTTTTTAATGTTCTAACCTGCGATCCTTTGGCGTATTTCTCAGATTACGCTTTCCTACTTAGAAAACGTATTTCCTCAGTTTTAATTCAAAAGGCGTTTTCAATATTTGCAGATTTGCCACTCAGTTTATTTCGGCCATATTTTATTTATTTTAGCTCCGATTTGATCCGTTCAAGTCTCGTTAGATTCGTAATTTTGTAATCTACCTAATGATGCTACTGTTACTCATATTTTCAACTTTTAAAATTCGAAAATTAGATTTAATCTATTATTTTATTAAAGTAAAACTTGTTTATTTCATAACTTCTCCGTTTGAACTCCGATTTTCGTGATCTTTATATCGTTGGAATCGTAGAGACGCGTAGATGATTTTTATACACTTTTCAATCTATTTTTCTACTGTTGGTGTACTGTTTCTAATATAGATCTTGTTTGCTTCGTGTATGATTGCCTCGATGATTGTGTGGTGAGTTTATGATCGAGTTCAGACGGTGAACAATAAGTTGGTGATCAAGAGTACACGGAGGATCCAAGTTCTCCAGAGCACTTTGATCAAGGCAAGTATAGCATGGACCATCCTTGTTGCCTATTCACCTTAATCATTAAATTCATGATGCATGTGTCTACCTTGGTAACCCTAATATTTATTCCTAAGTTTTGATGACTTGATCCCTGTTACCTATGAGATTGCATTTGAGTAGTGATGCTAGTGCTAGATGATGCCATGATCTTATGAACTTGAATAATTAATTATGAGATAAAGATTAAAAGGTGCTTTTTAGCAACATGGACTAAGGACTTAACTGTAAGTATGACACCGGGACTTACAGCGCAACCATGAGGGTCATATGGCTCTGACTTTAGTCAAGTATGAAGTTACTTGCTATTATGTTGTTAATCTTGAAAGGTTCCTTGCCGAGCTGGTTGTTTTGCGGCTCCTGTCTTTGTGTGTACTGCTGCGTGTGTGTGCCACTAGAAGGAGGGCTCTACCACCCCTTGCCATTGCGCCTGGATTGATTAGTGGCATGTTACGAAGGCTTTTGAAAGACTTCATAGTGTACCCTGCCGCACTTCCTTGGTGAGGTGACATGGGAGTCATGACCCTTGGCATATGGGAATCACGACTCATGGTGAAAGTGTGCAACCTCTGCAGAGTGTAAAACTGATATATCAGCCGCGCTCATGGTCACGAGCGGCCTTGGACGTCTTATAGGAACTTAACTAATTTAATATTGATTTATTTGAAGTTTCTGTTGATGTTTATTCCATATTAATTATCATGTTTATATGATCATGCGAATCTTATTTCCTTGGTATATTCTATTGCTACTACTCAATTGCTAAAATGTGATCAACTAAAAGCAACCGCTGTCAAACCAGTGTCAAGCCTTATTTGAGCCTCATAAACCCGTGCTATTCTTGTTGAGTACGACATGTACTTACGCTTGCTTTATTTTTCATATTTGGATAACAATCCCGGATGGGTAACAGATGACTATGATGATTCTTCTGAGGATTACTAGGATTGTGGTTCACCAGTCAACTACTTTCCTGTGAATTAGACTTCCGCGAGAGATTATAATTATTAGACCGCTGCTATTTATGTAAAGACTCTGTGATATTATTCGTTATATATATTGAACCTTGTGATGGTACTATGTAATTTGTCGCTTATGTGTGTGATTGATCTCTGGGCGCACATAAGTTGGTTCATTCAATTTTATCCTTAAAATTGGGGTTTGCGCAGGGATATGCCCATTTAATTTTCCTGCTATGATTCCCCTATGGGCATGCCTGACCTTAACCTTTTATTCCCTGTCAAATTGTTTGCAATAGAAGGCTGGCACTAGTGATCATTTGAATTATGTGACTGTTTAACCCTTTCATTCTTACTTCAATATATAGGACATGACCTGCGCTGTTCTCATGAGCATACTATTCTAGACACATTATTTATTCTGCTATTTTCCATTCACATAGTTCAACTCAAGAGAATAGATTTTGTCCCTTTGAATGTTTCTTCTCTCCAATGGCTGCAGATGTTTCCCATAGCAGTCACATGTGGCAATACTTTTGTTCTTAAGCCATCGGAAAAGGACCCAGGTGATTTTTTTACTTTATCATTGATATTTAATCAATCACTCCATCCGTTCCAAATTGTAAGATGTTTTGGCTTTTCTAAATACGTAGCTTTTGCTATGTACTTACATATACACTATGGTTAGATACATTGTAAAAGCAACGTATTTAGAAAAGACAAAACATCTTATAATTTGGAATGGAGGGAGTACTTAATAAAATATGATCTTACATTCAACTAGTTCCAATCCTTATTTAAGACAAAAATAGCAAGCAGCATAAGAATTACCTGCACCCCTCATTGCCAAGCCAACTAGTCACTGGACAGATCGTTTTATCTTTATCCAGTTTCATGACAAAATTTGTTATTGTCATGATATCTTTGAATTAAATCTTGAAAATGTACATGGCTGTATGCCTACTTGCTAAGCTACTGTTGCAGATTAGTAACTAAGTTGCATGTTTCTTCACATCTAAATTCTAATTAGGGGAAATGTACTCATATGCACATTCTTTTTTTACTGTAGGGGGAATGTTTCCTCTCTCCAATGGCTGCAGATGTTTCCCATAGCAGTTACATGTGGCAATACTTTTGTCCTTAAGCCATCGGAAAAGGACCCAGGTGATTTTTTCCTTTATCATCAACATTTATCAATTACTCCCTTCATTGCAAATTATAAGACGTTTTGGCTTTTCTAGATATGTAGCTTTTGCTATACATGTACATGTACACTATGTCTAGATACACTGTGAAAGAAACACATTTAGAAAAACCAAAATGTCTTATAATTTTGAATGGAACGGAGAGAGTACTTAATAACTACTCCCTCCGTCCCCAAAAAAGTGTTATTTTTTACTTTCAGACATCGTATTTGACCATTCGTTTTATTCAAAAATTTTGTGCAAATTATAAAATAAATAAATCATTATAAAGTATCTCTAGTTACAAAATAAGTCATAGTAAGATAAATAATATTTATAATTTTTTTAATAAGACAGATGATCAAACAAAATGTCTGAAATTCTAAGACGACACTTTTTTGGGACGGAGGGAGTAGTTCCGATCTTTATTTAAGACAAATAGCAAGTAGCATAAGCTGATAACCATTCCCTGCACCCCTCATTGCCAAGGCAACTAGTCACTAGGTAGATCTTTATACCTTTATCTAGTTCCTTGAAAAAAATTTGTTATCGGCATGATATATATGAACTAAAACCTAAAAATATACATGGCTGTATGCCTACTTGCTTAGCTGCCATTGCAGATTAGTAACTAAGTTGCATGTTTCTTTATGTCTAATTAGGGAAAATGTACTCGTATGCACATATTCTTTTTAACTGTAAGGGTATGAATATGAGTACTCATTTTAATATGTGGTGTGTATCTGTTGCATCCAAATTCAATATTTGAACAAGTTTTATAAGATATCGCAAGGAAATTATTTCTGTAGTAGCAGAGGGCTGCTTACCAGTTACCACACTTGCTCATGAAAGGGTTAATGTAGATTATATATAGGTTGCACTGCAGTTACTTTTGAACAATGGAAACTGAGTCTTAGTATGACACTTCTTTAATTAATGTAATAGCATTGATACATTAATAAAATGTGAAGAGCTGAAGATGATGCATTACAAAGCAGCAAATACTATACAAAGTGCTTCAAGTTGCTTTAAGTTCGACTAATTTGGATTGGAAATCTTACGGTATGCTTTTTTTTTAATTGTTATACTACTCCAGGGGCTGCTATGATGCTTGCGGAGCTAGCAATGGAAGCTGGTTTGCCTAAGGGTGTTTTCAACATCGTTCATGGTACCAATGTATGGTACTCTGTGCTACCTTTCTATTTTCGATAATCGGGGTCGGCTGGCTGAAAATAAGCACTGATTTCGGTTGTTGTTGATTTGTTATGAGAGGAAAATATTGTTCCATGACCGAAAAGAAGCATTGATTTTGGCTGATAAGCTCAAGCGAACAGAGTTCTCATGTATTGCTGGTGCTGGTAGTGTAGAAATGAGAACTGCCAATTTTTGAGCAACGCTGCTTAATGTACTCTGTAGGATTGTTTGATCTTATTTTTTTCCCTTTTTTTTTAAAAAAATCTGCTTTCCTTCATATCTATTAAGTTATTTGGTTCTAATTGTACTTCACCAATGCAGGATGTTGTCAACAATATTGGTGATGATCAGGATATTAAGGCTGTATCTTTTGGTTCCAATACAGTAAGTTAATCTAGTGACTTATCTGTTTCTCTATTTTGTTGTACAATTTTTGCATCAATAATGTGTTGGATATTTTGTTTTGCATAATATGTCATTAAGTTACTAATCACTTTCATCTTTGTATTTTGTTTTGCATCAACCTTTTCCTTTTCATCTTTGTATGTTAATATGTTAATCCTTAATCTATATTAAAAAAGCCATTGGACTGCTCAACATGTATCACATGTCTAATCTTTTTGTTTTTATCGAAAAAGCAGGAGAGCTGCGCATCACTATATTAAGAAGTAACAATGGGAAAGAACCCATACAACACACCCCAGGCCAGCCAAAAGGCAAGCCCCAGGAACACAAAGCTCACACTCACACAAACTGACGCCAAAGTTCCCTAGTCCTTAGGATACAAGCGCGCCTGCGTGTGTTTTAAAGGACGACCAATACCAGCACTAGGATCCTAACTTTCTGAATGGGGGGCAGTCAAGAGGGAAATTCCTTGAGCCCCTACCAAAATACTATAATTTTCGCTCTTCTCCAGCAATGATCAGAACTCTTGCATTTGAATCAACTTTTATCGTAATGCTTCAAAATCTAATCAATTTTGATCTCGACATAATTTATCTATTTTGAATTTATCAAGATTCCAATAAGAGCTATGCATTTACACAATTATTTCTGTTACTGTATTTATGTTAACAACATGCTAATCTGTTGTCATAATATTATAAAGATGCATTTATAAACTCTAGTTGAACTTTTTACATTATATTTACAAGCATATACTATATTGGAATAATAATTCTTCTAGTGCTGAAAGCTAGTCCCTTCCTTTTCTCAGTTGAGCAATACTTTGTGATTTCTCTGTCTCAGGCTGGTATGCATATATATTCTAGAGCATCTGCGGCAGGCAAGCGTGTTCAGGTGAGTTTGTATCTCTGCTGACTTCCAGTCAAAACTTTTTTATTTTCTACCTTTAAGTAGCATGACCCACAGCATATTTTCTGTTTCTTTATAGTGCAATATGGGAGCAAAGAATCATGCAATTATTCTTCCTGATGCTGATAGAGATGCTACATTGAATGCCCTTATTGCTGCTGGGTTTGGTGCCAGCAGGGCAAAGGTGTATGGCATTGAGCACTGCTGTTTTTGTTGGTGGTTCAGAATCATGGTATACCCTATTAAGATGACTTTCCCCCCCTTGTCTTCTGAGGAAGCACAACTAACCAAAATTTTTCCTAGGGAGGATGAATTAGTCAAACGTGCAAATGGCCTTGTTAATTCAGGAATGGTTGATGATGCAGACCTTGGTCCAGTGATCAGCAAACAGGTATGTTTTTGACTGCCTCCCATTTTGTGTTATTTGTATTATGCAACTTATGGATACAGAGTGTCAATAACTTTGTGAATGTTAGTCACATAGAATTACCTCTTTTTCCCCAAAATACAAGAGCTATTTTTCTCCATATGATCTGACTATTGAAAGATTAAGAAGAGAATACATTGCATCCTCATTCCTCTAACTGAAAGTTATTGGACTATCTGTATCTGAACTTTGGACCTTGATGATCAACTATTGGTAAAAAGGGGATCCAAATAAGTGTGCTGTTCATTGATTTACCCTTTTGAACTTGGATGGGTCACAATTACCTTTGTTTCCAGAGTAAAGTTCAGGTGATGTTTTTCATTGTCAAAAAGTGTCTGTAAAAGTGTAAATAGGGTTCTTGACTTCCTTCTACGACCTGAATATTGAATAGAATTCTACTGGTAGGTGGTAATCAGTGCTAACACCAAGATGGACCTATCGTATTAAAATTAAGTGGTTTGGGGATTAGTGAGTGACATTACTTTATCATAATGTGAACTTTGCTTAGTACTTAAGCACCTAGTATCGAAGCTGATCTTTGGCCTCAACTTAGTTCAGGATTCAGGATTATACAATGTTTCTTTGGCATATAATGATATTCGAGTTATCCAGTCTTGTTAGTATTTAAGAATGCCTGAAGTATACTAGCTTTTGTGTTTGTCTGTAAAACTATTATCAGCTTGGGATTCATACCATTATTGCAGTTAGTAGGTTGCTGATCAAAGTGAATTTTCTGTTTGTTGCTGGGATCTCTTTCTTGCTGTCTTACTTCACTGTCTATGAAGTTTCTAGCTTCGTAATTGATGGCTTCACTAAAATCAGGCAAAGGATCGTATCTGTAAATTAGTCCAAAGTGGTATTGACAACGGTGCTCGTATATTGCTTGATGGAAGAAAGATTGTGGTAATTTCAATAATCCAGTTGCTTATAGCCTGTCTGCAGTTGTACCACACCTTGTTATCCTGAAATCTCTGTAATGTGCAGGTTCCTCAATATGAAGATGGAAATTTTGTTGGTCCAACCACTACGGGAAACCGGCGCTTTGCCGAGTGCCTGGATCTTTGCCGAGTGCCAAATATTGCGCACTCGGCAAAGGTCTTCTTTGCCGAGTGCGGCACTCGGCAAAGCCTTCTTTGCCGAGTGTCAGCCACTAGCCCGTGATCACATGTGGAGATGTCTGGGTTTTTGGCATTCGACGTCGCAACTAGCTCGAAACCTCCTCAATTTTTTATCATAGCCTCTACATACGATAACACGACATCTCGACAAGTTTTGTGATTTTCGGACTTCGTTTAAATTTTATATAATTTAAATACAATCCGAGAACAAGCGGGTCGCCATGTTCCGCGAATAAGGCGTTCAAATTTTTCAGTGAGTTCCTGGATACGGCCTCAAAAGACACCCTTCAACATGAATATCATTTTTTGGACAGCTAAGTTTCATTATTTCGTGAACCCGCAGTTCAAACCAACATTTTCCGGAAAAATTCAAGAAAACAAAATAAACTAAAGAAATATATCAAAAGCAATACAAAAGTCCCAAACCTCAACATGTTGTTTGTGTTGGTGTATTAAACATCCAAAAAAAATTTGGGTGCAAAAAAAAAACAAATCGGTTTGCCGAGTTCCTTGGGTTGGCACTCGGCAAAGTTAGTGCATTGTCGAGTGCCTAGGGCTGGCACTCGGCAAAGCCAGTGATTTGCCGAGTGCCCCAGATCTGGCACACGGCAAAACCGGGGCCAAAATTCAAAATCAGATGGGCCGCGCCTGGCCCCCTCTCACTCTCTCGGCTCTCTCTCTCGGCTCTCTCTCTCTTTCTCTCTCCCGTCGTCGCCGCGGCCTGCCTTCCCACGCCACCGCGGCCGCCTCCCTGCGCCACTGCAGCCCCCAGCCACCGCGCCCGGCCCCATCCGCCGTGCCCGCCCCATCCGCCGCCGTCGCCGCCACCGCCTCTCCCGTTGCCACCGCGCTCGCCCCCGGCCGCCTTGCCCCACGCGCCTACCCCGCCGTGCCATGCCCCCACCCCCTACCCCCAACCGCGCCGACGCCCTCGCCTGCCCGCCGGCTGCCTCGGTCCTCACCGGTGGGCCTGTGGCAGTGCCGTCCCCGGCCTTCCCGGGCCGGCCATCATCCCCCCGCGCCGGGCAGTAGGTAGGAGCAGGTAGGAGGAGGAAGAGGAGGGAGGAAGAAGGGGAGGAGGAAGAAGAAGGAGGAGCAGTAAGAAGAAAGGAGGAAGAAGGGGAGGAGGAAGAAGAAGGAGGAGCACGAAGAAGAAAGAAGGGAGCAAGGAGGAAGAAGAAGGGGGAAGGAGGGAAAAGAAGAAGGGAAGGAGGAGGAGGAGGAGGACGAGGAGGAGGAGGAGGAAGAAGAAGAAGAAGAAGAAGAAGAAGAAGAAGAAGAAGAAGAAGAAGAAGGGAGAAGAAGAAAGGGAGAGGAGAAGGACCGTCGATCTTGTTTGTCCAAGCCGTCGTCCGCGCCCCTCTCTGGAGAAGAAGGTAAAGACTCCGGATGTGGGCCATGGTGCCGTTTATGTGTTGACGACCTTCGTGCTGGAATTGTCGATGTGTGGGCCATCGTGTCCGAAATGTGAACGTCGGCCTTCGTGCCGACAGTTTTTCTTGCAGGTTTTGGAAACGTCCCCGTACAGGGGAGGTGCTGCCGAATTTTTGAACTAATAGCGACGTGTTTCTTCTCATGTAGAGCAGGACCCGTCGGAGAGGACCCAAAGCACTTTGTCGGCGTTGTTGGTCTGCCTGCACCGCACCGACACGCCACTGTCTTGCTAGCCTGACTCCACTAACACCCTAGGTATAACCCTCTCCTCCTTTGCATGCATGTTTTATATGGTCACTTAGCCCAGTTAGGCGTCTCCCGTTCGAAAGAGATATGGTTCGAGGTATGCAGATCTTTGCATATCTGTGACCGTATCTCTTTCAGACTGTCCACGTTTTTTGGATGGCCCACGGATGCGTAGATGAGGTTAGTTTCCATGGTTCGTTCCGGTCCGAGATAGACGTTCGGCATCACCTCCCTGTAGTTCTCTGGATACACACTCTCCCTTACAAGACGTTTATCGGGAGAACAGTGGGGAGGTGCTGCCGAAATTCTTTCTTGGATAGGAGCGAAGCATGGAAACTGACCTCATCTACGTATCTGCGGGTGAGATTAGGACCTATCCTCATCTATTAGATGGTAGGCACATCGAGCAGATGCACCATGGTTATATTACTCGCTTATATATGTATATGCCAGAGTAGGGAGAACCATGATTGGATGTACACGGGCCACCCAAGTTTGACCCCAGAATGGATGACTAAGACTAATGCTTTCTTAGATCATGCTTTTGGCGAGGCTGCTAAAGGGTCGAGTCGGATGCCGTGTCCCTGCCGCAAATGTGACAACCATGTAAGAAAGATTAGGAAGGCCGTGGGGGAAGATCTTTGCAAGTATAGATTCATGCCAAACTATACCTGCTGGATCCACCATGGTGAAGCCGATCGTATTAGACAGGAGGTGGTGAGACCACGCCTTGAGGCTTTTGATGGAGATGCCGGGGTAGCAGACTGGATGGATGACTTTCACGAGGCACGGTTCGGTGAAGGATTGGAGGATGACCCAGAGGAATCCGTAAAGGCGTACTATGCTATGCTGCATTCGGCCTAGAAGCCCCTTTATGAGAAGACAATGGTTTCGCAACTGGATGCCATTGGACGCCTAATGTCGTTCAAGTCGCAGTGTAGCATGAGTCGAGGCCACTTTGATGGTATGTTGGCAGTTTTTGGATCCCTGCTTCCGGTAGGTCACATGCTGCCGAAGAACTTGTACGAGTCACAGAAACTTTTTCGTGCACTTAAGATGCTGTATAAGTACATTCATGCTTGTCCAAATGGGTGCGTCCTATTTAAGAAAGATCACGAGCAAGCAACGCACTGTCCAAAGTGCAAATCCTTTAGGTATCTGGAGGTCGACACTAGTGATGGCAAGAAGGAGCAGCTTGGTATCCCCGCTAAGGTCCTATGGTACCATCCTGTCATACCGAGGATCCAACGGATGTACATGACAGAGAAGTCTGCGAAACATATGATATGGCACAACATATGGCAAAAGATACAGTCCTGGCAAGATGGTACACCCATCGGATGGTGATGCATGGACCCACTTCGATAGCATACATCGTCGTAAAGCTGAGGAGGCTCAGAACGTACGTGTAGCGCTAGTCAACAAATGGGTTCAACCCCTATGGATTGCTGGCGGCCCCGTACACTTGTTGGCCCGTGTTCATGATCCCCCTCAATCTCCTCCCCGACGTCATGTTTCAACCCAAGAATGTTTTCTTGTCGCTGATAATTCCTAGACACTCGGGGAACAAGATGGGAGTGTTCATGGAGCCTCTCATTGATGAATTGATCCTTGCTTGGGAAAAGGGTGTACTTACATACGACTGAGCTACAAAGAATAACTTCACAATGCATGTTTGGTACCACTACTCCCTAAATGACTTCCTAGCATATGGCTTATTCTGCGCGTGGTGTGTTCACGGGAAATTTCCATGCCCAATATGCAAGACAGCTGTGAGGTTCACTTACCTGAAGAGGGGTGGCAAGTTCTCTTCGTTCGACCAGCATCGTCAATTCCTCCCTCTTGAGCATGCATTCCGACGAGACGTCAAGAACTTCAGGAAAGGGGTTCAAGTTACGGACCCTGCACCTCAAATGATGACCGGTGCCGAGGTCTGTGCTCAGGTAGAGGATCTCAAAGATAATAAAGAGAAAGGTGGTTTTATTGGATATGGGCAGGAACACCAGTGGACTCATAAATCAGGCTTGACTAGGCTCCCCTATTTCGATGACCTTCTTCTTCCACAGAACATTGATGTAATGCACACAGAAAAGAATATCGCCGAGGCACTTTGGGCCACACTCATGGACATTCCTGATAAGTCAAAGGACAACGTTAAGGTTAGACTGGACCTGACAATGATGTGCGATAGACCAAGGCAAGTGATGGAGCCTCCCACGCCTGGCAAGAAATGGAAAAAGAACTCCGGTTCGATTTCGTATTGAAAAAGGACCAAAGGAAGGAGTCACTACAGTGGATCCAGTCGCTAATGTTCCCTAATGGGCATGTAGCGAATTTGAGAAGGGGAGTGAACTTGTCCACCATGCGAGTGTTAGGGATGAAGAGTCATGACTTCCACATATGTGGCGCGTGCTGGCAGAGTTGAGCTTTTTCTTTCGCTAGCTTTGTGCCAAGGAGTTTTCTCGGGACGTCATTGATGACTTGGAGAAAGTGGCACCTGTGTTGATCTGCAAGTTGGAGAAGATCTTCCCACCCGGCTTCTTCCTGACGATGCAGCATCTAATTTTGCACCTGCCGTACGAGGCACGAATGGAAGGGCCCGTGCAGTTCCGTTGGTGCTATACAATCGAGAGATGTCTAAAGATTCTTCAGAAAAAGTGTAAAAACAAAGCCAAAATTGAGGCTAGCATGGCAGAGGCATTCATTCTTGAGGAGGTGTCAAACTTCACAACATCATACTATAATGACAGCCTTCCCAGCGTGCACAATCCTCCCCTTCGTTACCACGCCGAAGAGAGTTCATCGAACCTTAGCCTTTTCAAAGGGAAACTCAGAAAGGCAAGTGCACCGTGCACCAAGAGCTTAAGGCATGATGAGTGGCGCATTATCATGCTTTTATGTGTTGTTGAACCTTGACGAAGTGAAGCCTTATGTGCAGTAAGTTCTCAATGAGCTTGGTACATACTGCACCAATACCTTATGCGTTATCCTCCATGTATCGACCCCCTTGTCTCTTATTTTTTCAAGGAAATTTCTTAATACATACTGGACAGGGAATAGGGCTCCTTCCCCTCAAGAGGAAGATACTCTTCTCAAAGATGGTGTGCCCGATTTCATTTCCTGATTCGACACGAAGGTACCTAGTTAATTCTTTGCCTTTCCCACTACGATCATAAGAGCGAGTAATGTAACAATCGATCTGGCCTCACCTTGCAGGCCCTGTAAAGATAGGGCAATGGATGCTGAGTTGAAAGGGCTAGCCAAAGGCTTCGCCTACAAGGTCAAGACATTCACTAACTAATACCGTGAATGGCTATCACTTTCACACAAGCAACTACGAGCGGAGTCGGCCCAATCGGAAAACCACAAATACCGGACTTCGTACGCCCGGCACCGATGGGCACGACTAATATGGCATAGTAGAAGAAATATACGAGCTCAACTTTGAGTGTTGCAAAGCTTCGTAATCCAGTCGTATTCAAATGCCATTGGTTCGATTCTAACGTGACGAGAACAACCCCTGAGATTGGACAAGTCGAAATTCGACAGGATTCTGTATATCAAGGAGAGGATGTCTAATATTGTGGCTCAATAGGCCACGCAAGTTTATTATCTCCCATGGGTCTGCCAAAAAGACCCCAATCTTATGGGTTGGTACCTTGTGCAGATGGTATCGCCTCGCGGTAGACTACCTGTCCCAAACGATGAGTATTATAATTCTGACCTCCACACACAGGAGTTCTATCAACCAGAGGAGCCTAGAAGGAAGGTTTGACATAGACATGTTTTCGCTGATGGGCATGGAAGTAGACAATGACATTGATCGAGGGGATGGAGATGAGGACGAGGGAGAAGAGGTGCAAGATGAGAAGGACTTAGAAATGTTTGAGCGATTACAATTAGACGATGACAATGATGACAACGATGGAGACGAGGACGAGGGAGAAGAGGTGCAAGTTGACAATATTGATAGTGATGATGACAACTATGATCCAGCCGCTGCTGATCGTGATGAATATAACCGTGCTAATTGGTTTACTCTATGATATTGCAGGCACTCGACAAAATACCGGGCGGAGGGCAGGGCCGTCATGCGGTCAACTCCCTCTACATGAGGGACCGATCACCACCCCATGCTGAGGACGAGCCTTTGCCGGAGCCGGCGCTGAGGAGGTCGAGGACCGGCCGCACCCGTGGCCGTCCAAGGACACGCGTGGAGCCGACTCCTACCCTGCCGGTGGACGAGGACGACCAGACGGTGGACCTCCAGACAGGAGGGGGTGACACCTCCTCTGACTCGTCGGACCACGAGGAGGGAGCGACCGCGACAGTATGGGGTTCCACTTCCACTGCTACTTTTGGCTCTACCTCGTCCGGAGTCTACTTGCGCGGGCCCTCGAAGCTCCCGGCGCGGCCGATCCCACAGCACCAGCGTCCGTTGATTCGCCCCCAGGGCGACGAGTACATTTCATTTCACTACCTATTTCATATGACATGTCGACTCTTAAAGACTAACAATTGTTCTTAATGACTTTTGCAGCAACTGGGAAGTTTTGTCCGGGAAGGGTCGGCACATCAATGGCACGTTGGCCCTTCTGATTCGGCAGCGCTACCCTGGGATAGGTCATCCTACGCTGGGGTGCCTTCACCGCCCTAGACGTGGGACCACTTCCACGCCGCTGAGGACAGCGAGCACGGCACCATAGCGGCGTGGATCAAGGCTGAGTTCTGGGTGAGTCTACGTCACAGTAAATTGGTCAATACTATGTATTCGCTCTAAAAATAATTAAACAATACATGATGTCTGCGTGTAGGACTTCTACAGGTGCGACGCTGGGTTTGAGGCCCAGGCAGCGCACGTGCAGGACAAGATCTGCAGGTCCCGATTCTCGGACCTGTACTACGAGACGCGGCTCTAGTGCATCATCAACTACAACACCTGACGTCCTTGGACAGGTGGTGAGGAAGAGCGAGGCCAAGAGCATGACGCTCACGAGGGAGTAGTACCTCTTGGTAAGAAGTACTTTCATGAACAATAGGTTGGTTTCATTTCATCTTCTGACATATCAATAAGTTGATGGCATGCAGCAATGTCCTGATTAGGTGCGCCAGGCACCGCCTCTGCTGGGAGGCCACTGTGGACAGGTGGCTCTTGGCAGAGTGGGCGGAGAAGCACAAGATCCAGTCGGAACTGCCTGCCTACAGATGGGTGGGGCGCCACACCACCAAGGCAACCAGAGCCTCAGCACGTACGACAAGACATGGGTAAACTTTTTTGTGCTTTCATCTTTTTTATGTTCTAACACTTCAATTCTAACTACTTGTAATCGTCTTTGTGTTTTCCTCGCAGTCCCAGGCGCACCAGGGCCAGGAATGCAATGAGTTCATGGCATACGCCCTGGCACACAAGGGCAAGGCGATGGCCCCGGACGTCACCTACAACCCGGCGGACGGCCCCGAGGCATACACCAACGCCAACGTCCACAGCAAGCTTAACGAGTACACCTCTATGGCTTGCCAGCACCATAGGGAGGACTTCAATCCAGCCCACCAGCCCCTGAACACGGACCTCTTGATGAGGCCGGGAGGAGGGAAGCAGCACGGCCGGTACTGGATGGCGGACAGCACAGTCGACTCCTCCTCTGTTGCCAGCCTCGCTGATATTCGAGCAAGGAGCACGGACTCCTCCCTCCCCATACGCCCTCGGACAGCCGAGCTCACAGCAGCAGATGGCAGAGCTCCAGGTTCCTACTCACAAACTCAGTCGTTCATTGCTTTTACACATGTACCTTACTTTTGCATTGTTTAATCTTTGCGGGTGGAATGTTGCAGGAGAACGTGCGGAGGTTGGAGGCCCAGCAGGCGGCACAGGCGGAGGCCCAACGACTAGCCTTGGAGGGCCACGCGGAGGCCGATCGGCTGGAGATGGCTGATGTGCAAGCACAGAGGGCGGCCGAGGAGTAGAGGATGCGGGACATGTTCAGCTTCATGGCGAGCCTGTAGGCTTTACCAGGTGTGGTCGTGCCTCCATCGCTTCTCGCTCCAGCTGTGCCTCCTGCTCCTCCTGTTCTAGGGACTCTGGTTAGTATGTGAACCAGTTGATTCCTGTAGCTTTTGCGCCCGTCCTGCAGATACTCATGATTTCGTTTCTTCTTTGTGCAGCCACAGTCGGCGGGTTCGGCCCCGACTCCAGACGGTGGCCCTTCTCCAACGTCCAGGTGGCCAACTGCCCCTCCTACACAGTCCGAGAACATGTGGCCTGGACTAGGATGGCAGTAGGTACCTCTCTTCATGTTCTTCGGACTTGTTCAAAACCCAGACTTGTGATGGATTATGTATGTGATGACACTAGAGACATATTTATATGTATGTGATGGATTATGGATTATATACGATGGATTATGGACGATATGTATGTGTGATGCATGATGGATGGATGATATATGTGAATTTCGTGGATTATGTATGATTGGATGATGAATGTGATATACTATGTGCTCTGTGTGATGATGTATATGATATATATGTGATGTGTCTCTTTGTTTTGATGGAAAGCAAAAATCAGAAAAAAATAGCATTTCTGACCTCTTTGCCAAGTGTGGCACTCGGCCATGGCTCTGACACTCGGCAAATCTGAAAAACCTAAGACCTAGTTTTCCAGGCAAAGAATTTTTAAAAAGAAATAAAAAAATCTTTGCCGAATGCAACGGCCAGGCACTCGGCAAAGAGATTTTTTAAAAAAACAAACGTAGCATTTTCTTTGCCGAGTGCAACGGCTAGGCACTCGGCAAAGATTTTTTAAAAAAAATAAAAAAAATCTTTGCCTAGTGTCACCTGTGTCGGCACTCGGCAAAGAAGCCGTTAAAGTTGACGTTTGGAACTTTTTTTGCCGAGTGCGGCACTTGGCAAAGCCTTTGCCGAGTGCAATAAGGTCTTTGCCGAGTGCCCCAGGCACTCGGCAAAGAACCCGCATCCTGTAGTGAACTGTTCTGGTTGATGTTAAAAGTGACATGGAGTGTTACAAGGTAGTTTTCAGAAATTGGTTATGAAATTTAACTTTGCATCTCAGTTGTAGGATTTAGGGTCATGGAGAAGCAGAATTATTTGTAGGATCCGCTGTTCGTATCTTTGAAGAATTTTTAAGATATGGAGTGCAATAAACTGAAGTGGAAACCTTGAATATGTTCGACAGTTGACACAACCATTATTGGGAGACATTATCCATTGCGAAAATGCACATTCTGAGTTGTATAATGCTGATGCGCCATGTAACATAATCCCTGATTATGACTGGAGAACTAATGTTCCTCAGCACCCCACAGGCCACAATGGCTCACAAACCATCTACTTTGCATTATGCGCGCGTATACAAACTGCGATTCTGTTAGTTTCCACCTTCAAGCCAATGCTTCCCAAAATCCCCATAGGTGGATTATCCTTTTGTGGTGGATGGAAGCACAAATGCATGCATGTACTTCCTCCTTTCCAATTTGCAGGTCGTTTTGGCTTTTCTATAAACATAACTTTTACTATGTATCTAGATATATCGTATATCTAGGTGCATAGCAGGAGCTATGTGCCCAGAAAACCCAAAACGACTATAATTTGGGACAGAGGGTGGCACTAATTAACAGTTCATCAGAAAATTTATTCATATTTCTCGGTGTCAATGGTAGCTGCTGCATACTTCTAAAGCTGTATGAATTGTCTTACTCAAATTAAATATTTTCTCAAATCTCAAAAACAAGCTTGGAAAGATTCTACACAATGGAGGATCAAATATTGCTGTTAGTTAGCAAGTCATTTCCAAAATAAATCAAGGGAACTTATCTTGATGAAGGTATATTGATTGAACCTTGCTAACTTATTGAAATAGGAGGAAATATTTGGTCCAGTGCTTCTGTTAATGAAGGTATCCTGAATTTCTTTTTTCCTTTACTTTCAGCATCAATAGGTTATGCTGCGCTGCCACTACTGATCTTTTTCTTTCTCAAAATTTCAGGCAGAGAGCCTACATGATGCTATCCAAATTATAAACAGAAACAAGTAATATCTTTCTCCTCTATGCTTGTATATCTGAAGCGTTCCTTGTAATCTAGTATAGTATAAATATTTATTTGTCCTTGTCTGCAGGTATGGCAATGGGGCTTCCATATTTACAACATCTGGTGTCTCCGCCAGGAAATTTCAAACAGACATTGAAGCTGGCCAGGTATAGTATGTCTCATTTTCAAAAGATTATCAGCAGATTGCATTGCATATACTACTTGAAAAAGAAAAGAAAAGAAAAGAAAGAAATGGTTCCATTCTGAATTTGCTAAAACTATGAACCAGAAGAAAGGAATTGACTCATGCAGCATGTGTTATTATTCATAACGTCGTTATAGTTTCATTTGCAGGTGGGCATCAACGTGCCGATTCCAGTACCCCTGCCATTCTTCTCTTTCACGGGCAGCAAAGCTTCATTCGCTGGAGATTTGAATTTCTACGGTACACTCTTCTCAGCTTAACACCAGTTGATCCTTCCCCAATAGTCACAATGCATGGCACTAAAGCAGTTATATTCACAAGTAACTAACACGATGGCATGGAATGTTAGGCAAGGCTGGCGTGCAGTTCTTCACCCAGATCAAGACGATCACGCAGCAGTGGAAGGAGTCGCCGGCGCAACGGGTCTCCGTCTCCATGCCCACCTCGCAGAAGTGAAACGTCAAGGACCCTCACCGACTCTCCAACTCTTCACTCTGGACATTGAGATGCATGGCCACCAGTTGTCCTGGTGATTGGTAGGCACGGCAGCACTCCATGCATGGCCATGATACGATTGCCCTCTTTTGTCGGACACCATGCATGCCCATTCAAAAGATCCAATTACCAAGATTTAGATACAAGCGCTGCCCATTGTGCTGTGTAAATGTTAAAGAATACTGTAAAAAACCCGGGTCTGTAGCATGTGTAAACCCACAATAAGAGCAGAAATAAAAATGTAGCCGTGCTGGTCTGTGGTATTTGCCTTTGTGATTTTCACTCACAATTATGGCCTTGACAACTGGCAACATACATCTCCGGTCGTCTTGGCCAGTTGGGGGCTGGTGCCTATATAAATATTCAACTGAGCCCCACTAATTTCTGGATTATTAAACTGATTGGAATGCAACAATATTTTAAAAGCAAGTTTCTATTCAATCATGAGTCATGACCTGCATGATACAAGGCGTATGAGGGATTTGAGGCGTATGGCATTCTTTTTTTTTTCGTGAACGTGGATGATTGCACGTGGGCCTAGGGCATTCGGAGAACAAGCATTTCATGCTTTTGCCCAATTCATATGTACAACTATGCAAGATATGTCAAAGTATGTGATACGAGATGCTACATTATGTTCAGAGTTGATACAAATCTTTACAACAAAGGCCCTGTTTAGTTTCCAAACTTTCCCAAACTTTTTTCAGATTCCGTCGCATCGAATCTTTGGACGCATGCATGGAGCATTAAATGTAAGTAAAAAAATAACTAATTGTACAGTTTGTATGTACATGTCGAGACGAATCTTTTGAGTCTAGTTAGTCCATGGTTGGACAAAAGTTATCAAATACAAACGAAAGTGCTACAATACCAAAATCCAAATTTTTTTCGCAAACTTCCCCAACTAAACGGACCCAAATTGAAGATTCAGAACTGAGTAGACAATACAGGTTTGGCAAACCAAACACACAATAAACATGTCCTGTTTTGTAGACAAACAAATGGTTGTAATAAATATTAGCACAGTACATAAATGCTTAGCATGCCTCTGAACAAATGGAGAATGATGTGGATGCATTTGGAATAGAAAATCTGCAGGAAGCAAATCAACGTGGATGATGTGGATGCATTTGGAATAGAAAATCTGCAGGAAGCAAATTAACGTGGAAGAAGTCTGGAACACTGGTCTGTGTAGTCGAGGATTCAGCTTGACCTGCCACAGTAAGAAAGCCAGGAAAAGAAGGTGCTATTAGTTTAGCGCTCCGTTAGTAAAATTCTACGACATCATCAGTTCCAAATTATAAGTCAAATTAACTTTTTTACCCTTATTAATTTTTATTCTATATCTTAGATATAATGTATATGTAGTTGTATATCAAAAGAAATGTATCTAAAGAAAGCTAAAAAAAACTTACTACTAGAACAGAGCGAGTGCCGCTTTACTTGTGCCAGGCACGTTACTTGTGTCTTCGATCTCGTTCGCCTCGCTGCTGTGCGAACGAGATACCTCATTGGTACCTTGAGAAGTCTCCGCAATATCTGGCCTCATTGGTACCACCATCAGCTGGCCGATTGATACGTAAACTGTTAACTGTTCGTTGGGATGCTCCTGGGCTTCTTTTCTCACGGCGTCGATCATGGCGCTAATGCAGGGGCTGTCTCTTCGATACCATTTACTGCAACTGAAGATGACCCATATGAGGTTCATGAGGTGGTTGATACCCATAGGGTCTGTGTTCGGTACGCCACCGTAGAACTGGAACTGGAATATAAGACACATCAACCTCGGCATAGCTCCTTCCTGGAAGGTAACCCGTGGCACTTGGCTGTCAACAGTTAGGGACTTGAGCTTTGAGAACCCTGCACCGGCAATGGCTATCGGCTTTCTTGGGACAGCTTCGAACCTTAGCGCGAGCTCCTCAAGGTAGGGCATCTCCTGCAGAATCTTGAGATCCCGCTCCTCTAGTGTGCAGATCCTGATGTCCAAGGAGGAAATATTGTTGAAGTGGTCTTCGATCCACTGCGGGATGTGCATGTGCTTCGTGCCCACCACTAGTCCGCCATCACCATTCGAACGAGTTGTTGTTTGAAACGACAGGATCTCCCCTACCAGCGATGACACCAGGTCCCTATTCTTCCATGCTGTGTGGACGCACTTGGGCACTCCCTCCAGTTTTGGAAGCTGACCAGCTTCAAAGGGTAGTATTCCAATTTCCGCATCTAGATTCTTCAGTTTATTCAGTCCCCCCGATTTCCCTTGGTATCTTCCTCACATTCGTCCCCTGCAAAATTAGAGCCTCTAGTTGCTGCAGTTTCCCAATCTCCCGAGGCAGCTTTGTGATTGTTTTAACATTAAACAAATCTAGAATTTGCAACCGCTGGAGATTGCCGATCTCACGGGGTAGCTCTGTGATCCCTGTTTCATTCAGGTTCAATGTCTCCAAATGCAGCAGCTCCCCAATGTCCCTAGGTATCCCTGAGAGCTGACGGTTGCTACTCACGTCCAGAGTCTTCAGATTCTTCAGTGTCCCGATGATCTCCCAGACCTGCTCTCTGATGTTTGATCTACTGATGATCAGAGTCTCTAATATATGCTGCAGGTTCCCCATCTCCCTAGGCAGCTCTGCGAGCTCTCTGTTCGTACTCACGTCCAGAGTCTTCAATTGCTTGAGGTCACCGATCTCAGCTGGTAGTCGTCTCATCCCTGTATTCCACACCTCCAGTTTCTCCAAATACTGCAGCCTCGCTTATCTCTGCTGGCATCTCATTAATCCCCAACTGCGGGCCAAACCTGCCGCCTGATGACATAAACAGGTGCCTCAGACGGAGCAGTCCACACATGTCCTTCGTATGTTTATTCTCAAGAGCCACACTGCCCTGAACATCCAACACTCGTAGGTGTTGCGGATGCTTGTAGGGGACTGTCAAGAACTGGAAGGGAACGTGAGTCTGCATCTGCCTGACGAGAATTCGGCAATTGGCTCTGGCTATCTAGTTGGCTAATGGGCCGGTGTATTCAGTAGGATTGTGGGCGTGCGTGCTTATTGGGCCGCAACTTGTACTGATAGTATATAACTGGATTGGAGTGCTGTATGAGGTATCGATGAATGCCATTCCAAACAAACTCTCTCTGAAGAAGATACAGTGTTTTCTTCCCCGTCACGTCTTCTTCTCTGCTCTCATTTGTTCTCTCCGAATCTCTGATTCTTCTCTCCGATTTCTGTCTGATTTGTTGATTTCTTCCGGTAAACGTTGAAGATCCTTGCGGATCCTAACATTTGGTACCAGAGCTCGGTTCAGTTTTTGGCAGATTTTTTTTTCGTTGGTGTTCGTCCTGGCGCCAGGACGCAGACCGACGAAATTTCAGACGACCATGGCGGCATCGCTGGAAGACCTCTCCACCAGATTCGACGAACTGGCGCAGAAGCTGAACTCCTTTGCTGATGCCGCCAAGCAGTTCGCAGGACTCCACGACATGGTGAAGCAAACGCTGGACTCCGTTCACGACATCCGTGCTCGCCAAACAGACGCCGACATGGTGATCGCCGAATTGTCCCAGAAGACTGAGGAGACGACGCGGACGATTCGCGACACTGCGTCACGCGTGGATGGGCTCTATCGCCGTGTTGATTTGCTGGATGCTTCTCACGCTGGACCAGTTCCTGGACCTGGTGTTCTCGGTGGAGCACCCTCTGGTTCCACCAGGATGATTGGGGGAGCAGCTGCTCTTCCCAGCGGTGGCACGCCGCCCGTCGCGGCTACCGCGGTCGGACAGCACATACCTTGTGTGCTCGACCGTCCTGCTGTTCTCGCCGCGGCATCTCCATTTACGATGCCCCAGGCGGAGCGCCTCAACGGGCATGGCGAGAACTGCGGTGGGTTCCAACGAACCTGGCCGCAGTCAAGCGACAAGGGTACGTCCGATGGCTCCTTCTCTGATCCTACTTTGCGTCCCCCACCTTTCCCAAAGCTTGAGTTCCCTATATTTGATGGGTCCAACCCTAGACTGTGGCGTGACGATTGTCTTGTTTATTTTGACATCTACGCGGTTCATCCATCGCTCAAGACGCGCTTTGCGGTGCTCAACTTCAAGGGGACAGCGAAGACTTGGTTGCACATTGTGGAGCGTCGCGGCCGAATCACTGAGTGGGATGAGCTCTGTAAATTGGTGTTGGCTCGTTTTGACAAGGATCAGTACCCTCTCATTCTGAAGCAATTTGAAGCTATTCATCAGACTTCGTCAGTTGATGCATATGTGTTGGAGTTTGAACAGGGCGCTCACAGTTTGCTTCTTTATAATCCCAATTATGATGAGACGTACTTTGTGAATCGTTTCATGGCTGGTCTTAAGGAAGAAATTCGATCTGGGATTTTCCTGCATAAGGCTCCAGATGTTGACACCGCCAGTGCCTTGGCATTACTACAGGAAGCTGAGTTAGCAAGGTCTAAAGGGAAACAATATCACCGTGCTGTTAGCAAGACATTTTCAGAGAAAGCACGAGCTTGTGATATTGACAAGAGTAAAGGTACTCTGGAGACCGAGTCATCTGAGGATAAGCTGGCTGCTCTCAAAGCTTACAGACGTCAGCACAATTTGTGCTACAAATGTGGCGGCAAATGGGCCAAGGATCATAAATGTCCCCCTCATATTCCCTTACATGTGGTTGAAGAGCTATTTGATGCCTTAGAAAGTCCAGAGATGGAAACTAGCAATCCCGATGATGAGGTCGAACAGGATGCCGTGATGGCCATTGATCAAAGTACAGCTGCCTTGCAGTTGAGGAGAAGGACAATGAGGTTGTGTGGAAATATTGGGAAAATGGCTGTCTCTATTCTTATTGACTCAGGCAGTGTTAGTACATTTATCAGCGAACAACTGGCTGCTCAATTGTCAGTTCCAAAGTTGGATTGTCCAGCTGTTCAGTTCACCACTGCAAATGGAGGTCCTATGATCTGCAACAAAAGGGTGGCCAATTTGCAGTGGACTTGTCAAGGACATACATTTTTGTCTGATGCTGGGATCTTACCGCTATCATGTTTTGACATGATCCTTGGGCAAGACTGGCTCGAGACAGCTAGCCCAATGTGGGTGGATTGGTCCAAGAAGAAAATGAGGTTTACACATCTTGGCCAACGGATAACCTTGAAAGGATTATGTTCAGAATCAGGCAAATGCTCTCCAATCTCCTTGATCAAGTTACAAGGATTGCTGAATCGTCAAGCTATTGCTCAGGGTGTTCTGTTGAGACAAGTTGTGTCGATTGATTCAAGCACTGCTACTGACACTCTCTGTACAGTGCAGTTGGGAGACATACCAGTGGCAGTTCAGTCTCTTATCGGTCAGTTTGAGGATGTCTTTCAGATGCCTTCAGCTCTGCCTCCTCGGCGTGCTTTTGATCACTCCATTCAGTTGGTACCTAGAGCGCAGCCAGTGAATATTAGACCATACAGATACTCACCCTTGCAGAAGTCTGAGATCGAAAAGCAAGTTAAGGAGATGTTGGACAGTGGGATAATCAAGCGTAGCACTAGCCCTTATGCTTCTCCTGTCTTACTTGTCAAAAAGAAAGATGGATCTTGGCGATTTTGTGTGGACTACAGAGGTTTGAATGCACAAACAGTCAAGAATAAACATCCAATGCCTGTAGTTGAGGAGTTACTGGATGAGCTCCATGGTGCCTGCTGGTTCACTAAACTGGATTTTAGAGCTGGGTATCACCAGATTTGCTTGGAACAAAATGACACTTACAAGACTGCCTTTAAGACACATGAAGGTCTCTATGAATTTTTGGTGATGCCTTTTGGTCTAACTAATGCTCCGGCAACTTTTCAAGGCATTATGAACCTGATTTTTGCATCCTTGTTGAGGAAAGGAGTATTGGTGTTTATGGATGATGTCTTAGTTTACTCTACCACTTTGGAACAACATCTGTCTCTACTGCAGGAAGTATTTGAGATAATCAGGAAACACAAATTTTTTGTGAAACTGTCTAAATGTTCCTTTGCTCAATCTGAAGTGGAATATTTGGGTCATGTTATCTCAGCTCGGGGTGTGGCAACTGAGCAGTCAAAGGTGCAAGCTGTTCGAGATTGGCCCAAACCTCATTCAGTCAAGCAACTCCGGGGATTCTTGGGCCTGACAGGCTACTACAGGAGATTTGTCCGAGATTATGGAGTCATGAGTAGGCCGCTGGTGGACTTATTGAAGAAAGGCGTTGCCTATCAGTGGACATCACTACAGGAAGAGGCATTTCAGAAATTAAAGCACGCTTTGGTTTCTGCTCCAGTGCTTTCATTGCCAGATTATTCCAAGCCATTCACTCTAGAAACCGATGCTTGTGATATGGGGTTCGGTGCAGTTCTGATGCAAGATCACCATCCTATTGCTTACCTCAGTAAGGCAGTCAGTACGAAGAACCAGGCGTTGTCTACCTATGAGAAGGAGTGTTTGGCTATTCTGTTAGCGGTGGAGAAGTGGAGACCTTATTTGCAACATCTACCCTTTGTGATTCGAACTGATCATAGGAGTCTAGCCTTTTTGAATGAGCAGAGGGTCACCACAAAGCTACAGATGAAAGCTATTCTGAAGCTCATGGATCTTCAGTATACAGTTCAGTACAAGCAAGGTATCTTTAACCAAGCTGCTGATGCTCTGTCCAGATATGCACACTCTGATCACATTATGGCAATTTCCACCATATATCAGAGTTGGATGGACAAGATTAAATTGGGTTATGTGGATGATCCTACGGCTATGAAGTTGTTGTCTGAGTTGCAAGAAGAACCACCTGGAGGTTCTGGATTTCGTTTACAGGATGGTATCATTCGACTAAATGGTAAAGTGTGGCTTGGAGATAATAAATTAGCTCAACAGCACATTATGCAGGCTGTACATCAGAGTGGTGTCGGGGGCCACTCTGGGTTCTTACCCACGTATCATCGGTTGAAAACGATTTTCACGTGGGCCAATATGAAACAGCATATCAAAGACTTTATCCGAGGTTGTGCAATCTGCCAACAAGCCAAGGTTGAGCACACTAAGCTTCCAGGGTTGCTTCAGCCGTTGCCAATTCCTGATCAAGCTTGGAAGGTTGTTTGCATGGATTTCATTGAGGGTTTACCCAAGTCCAACCGATTTGACACGATCCTGGTTATCATTGACAAGTTCACGAAGTATGCCCATTTTGTGTCCTTGGCACATCCCTTTAGTGCTAGTCAGGTGGCTCAGGCATTTCTGGATAATGTCTACCGGTTACACGGCATGCCTGAGGGCATCGTATCTGACAGAGATCGGATATTTACAAGTCACTTTTGGAAGGAATTGATCAGGTTGTCTGATTCTCAGCTGCTCATGAGTTCATCTTACCATCCACAGACAGATGGTCAGACTGAGAGGCTCAATCAATGCATCGAAACTTTTCTCAGATGTAGTGTGCATTCTTGTCCTAGGCAGTGGCATAAATGGCTCACTTTGGCGGAGCATTGGTACAACACAAATTATCATTCAGCACTGGGTTTATCACCTTTTGAAGCTCTGTATGGATATGCTCCGCGGATGCTGGCTATTCCGTCTCCTATCCAGTGCCATGCTTCAGATCTTGAGCAATGGTTATTGGAGAAGAATTTGCTGCGTGATGTGCTCTACCATAATTTACATCGGGCTCAACAGCGTATGAAGGTACAGGCAGATAAAGGGCGCTCTGAACGTGAGTTTCAGGTTGGCGATATGGTCTACTTGAAGTTGCAGCCATTCGTTCAAACTTCTGTGGCTTCCCGAGGTAATAGTAAGCTCAGTTTCCGTTACTATGGGCCATACAAAGTCCTGGCCAGGATTGGAGCAGTGGCTTACAAGTTGGACCTACCTGCTGATGCCCGAGTGCATCCTGTGGTTCATGTTTCACAATTGAGGCTTCATGTGCCCGAACATGTCTTGGTTGATGGTGATCTCAGCTCTTTGCCGGATGATCCTAAGGAATCATTGCAGCCACTGTATTTCATCAATACTCGCTGTGTAGCAAAAGGCTCCTCGGTTCTTTGTCAGATACAGGTACAGTGGAATGGACTACCTGATTATCTACTGACATGGGAAGAATTATCTCAATTGCACCGACGTTTTCCTGATCACTCAGCTTGGGGTCAAGCTGGAATTTATGGAGGGGGGAATGTCAAGAACTGGAAGGGAACGTGAGTCTGCATCTGCCTGACGAGAATTCGGCAATTGGCTCTGGCTATCTAGTTGGCTAATGGGCCGGTGTATTCAGTAGGATTGTGGGCGTGCGTGCTTATTGGGCCGCAACTTGTACTGATAGTATATAACTGGATTGGAGTGCTGTATGAGGTATCGATGAATGCCATTCCAAACAAACTCTCTCTGAAGAAGATACAGTGTTTTCTTCCCCGTCACGTCTTCTTCTCTGCTCTCATTTGTTCTCTCCGAATCTCTGATTCTTCTCTCCGATTTCTGTCTGATTTGTTGATTTCTTCCGGTAAACGTTGAAGATCCTTGCGGATCCTAACAGGGACCTTCTCGGCATTTTTAAAAACGACAAGGGACCGGATGTGATGCCAATCATCAATTCCTGACAAGGTATCCACTGCATCGCTGCTTGCTGGCCAATGGTCAATACATAGACGACCGACCGGAGAGGACGGAACGCCATCAGAACTGCAAGTGATGAAATTGTGTTGACGCAACTTGCATCTAAGGTAATTTCGCATCATGGGGTGCAGCCGGGAGTTGTCTTCAATTATGAATGCCCTGCTGACAAGTTCCTTAAAGTAATCTTTCGCTGTCTCTTCGTTGCAAACAAAACCTTGAGCGATCCATCGCCTAACCAATCGGTTCTCATAAAGATAGTGATCCTCAGGGTATATGCTGCAGTACAACAAGCAGGTCTTCAACATATGATGAGGAAGATCGTTGTAGCCAAGCTCCAAACTCTCTACCAATGCTTCAAACCCTGGAGTGTTCTGAATCCCATTTCTCTCGACTTGTTCCTTGATCCTGTCTTGCAAATGACGTGTCTCTATACACAGCGACAGGCTTTGTTGTTCTTGACGCTATCGTTCCTTTGCCAATGCCGAAAACATACAGGACACCGCTAACGGTATACCACCACACATTTTCACAATAGGATGGTCACGGTCAAAACCTTCTCCAACCATGTCAGCGTTCACATCAATCATTTTATTGGTGAGGCCTGGTGCAATGAAATAATAATGTTCAATTTCGTGGACCAAGGCATTGAAATCATCACGCCACTTGTCGGTTATAGCATTAACACGACTCGTCGTGATAATTCTACTGCCCAGATTATTATCTGGAAGAGACTGCTTGACGGTTTCCCATTCTCCGCAATGCCAGATATCGTCAATTATAACTAGGTACCTGTACAAGTTTAAAAAGAAAATATTATTAAATGCACTACGTGGCAAAGACACTCTTTCATTTCCGGTGTGCGTCTTGTACTGGTCACTGCCTCAGTTCCCATCTTGTTGGTAAATGGAAGCTTGTTAGGGAGACTGGAGACAGACGGGACTGGCGTTTTTTTTTTTTTCTAAATATTTAGATAACAAATATTTTTCGTTTTTTACAAAATCAAGGGCTTAGATTCATTTGAGCCATAATGCTTTAATTTTAGCAGAGCACAAGGCCCATCGGCCCATTATTAGACGTATAGTTGAAAAGCAGATTTTTATATATGTGGAGGTAATTTCATGGCCACTGTTGTAGGTTAACGATTTAAACAATTTAGGTTAACACCAGTACTAATAAAGGCTTCAAAAACAACGGAATTCAAGCCAACATTTCCAAAAATATTAGGCACCGCACAAAATACACAGACACACAAGATATGTAGATGTAGCAAGGAGAACACTCACATCACAAAAGATGATAGGACCTCATCATATAACCATCTTACTGTTACTAGTTGGGGCTCCAAAGGCGCCTCCATATTAATTTGATAGAATTCTCTATCGCAATCATCAATAATAGCTTTTTTTTACGATCTTTCATATTTCCTAAAAAAGGTACCTAACTCCTGCCGTTACAAAAATGCATAAAATAACTCATATATTCAGATCTAAATTGCCTACATATTTCATTATGAAAGATAGTTAAAAATATCATTCATAATGTTTTCAAACAAAGTCAGATAAAAACAAATTATATATCGAGATCTATATCTTTATAGCTGATGATTTTTTTTCATTGAGATCATTTAGGGTCCCAAATATCTGTTTGAAGTTCTCATTTTGAAATTCAATATTTTTGAATTGTGCAAACGAGCTTGGATGGAAAAATGACAAGCAAAGTTGTAGCGTTTATGATCTCAATTTCTATTTGAATTACTAACATTTTAAAATTTAAAATTTTCAAACAACCTCGGACGGAAAATCAATCAACAGCAATGTTGTAGGTCTCGATGAGAACTACAACTTTCTAGTTGATGAATTTTTCATTTAAAATCATTTGAGGTCCTAAAAGTATGGCTTGAGTTCTTACAATTGAAAAATAAAAATTTTCAAACGACCTTGGATAGAATATCGACCAAAACTAAAGATGCAGATCTCATTTTTGTTTGAAGTCATTTATGGTCCTTTATTTTAAAATCATGAAAAGTGAATGGGTACGGGAATGGATATGCCCTATAGACACAAGTGACTTTGGAGTGGAGTGGTTAGAGGAGTACGTGTGAGGACACAGGTCTCAGGTTGCGCATATCATGCGAAAAATTGTGTGACCGAAAGCGCTATGTTTGGTTTTGGTAATTGAGACAACTAGTGGACTTAGCTTGTATCTATAGTATTTTGACCCTATTTCAACGCCTGAAATGTGTTGCAATTGGCATGAAATAGTTGCAATAGCAGAAATAGCAACACATATTTATCATTGGCGGGTGTTGCAAGTGCTTGTGTGGCAATAGACTTGCGCAACGCTTTTCAGTGCGGTGTTGCAAATGCGTTTTGGAATTGCAACACCTGGGGCGTTGCAACCTAAGATTTTGCTACGGTTGCATGTATGGCAACAACAACTAATGCAACGCCTTAGACATTGTTGGATCATGCAATGGCAATGTGCCCATATCATAGCAAATGGTGCACTAGCAACGCCAAACATGTGTGGCAACACAATGTATTGCCATGCAAAGCGAGTGTGGCTACAGGACTTATCTCGCAACATCAAGAAGTGGTGGCAACATGTTCAATTGCCACGCCTAATATTTGGTTGCTGTAAGGTGTAGTTGCTATTGCTATGCATAACGAGTGTGGCAACAAGGATTATGTAGCAACACCAAGAAGTGGTGGTAACATGTGATTTGGTGTTGCTGGTACCGGGGGCTTAGGCTTCTTCTAATTTCTACTCGGTTTTATCAGAGGTAGAGATCGATTGGTAGATTGTTGATGTGTATTACCCTCGCAAATATTTGAGAAAAGAGACGCGCTACTTTTAAACTTTTGCATACTGTAAGGCTATATGTGCAGGAATTGGTAAATGTTTTTAATCTCAATCTGTTGGATAAATCTCAAGCAATTGCACATTCTGATGCTATACTACAAAAAATATCTTGTGGAATTGATGAAAATATAAGGTTACTTCCCAAGCTTCCACTATGTTAGGGAATGTGTATGGCTCAAATTGAGATGAGCGTGCCCTGTATCCATTGATAAATCCACGTTTTTTAGTTCATTGTATTAATGCTCTATAGGCCATCTATAAAAGTATAGAGCTTTCTGATATCATACATATTGTATTTTTGAGCCCACAAGTATAGAGTTCAATGCAATGCAACACGTCAAAGGATGAAGTACATGAAAGTCTACACTTTTTATGTCATGTATGTATATTGTACTTTTGAGCATATAAGTTTATATATGTTGAATCCATTGTATACATCAACTCAATATATGAATAAACTAAATTTCCAATGTGTATATTGGTGTACTTTGTGATGAATGCTATTGCACTAATGATGTGCTAAACATGTGGCAACTGGTCGTGACCTCAGCATCCACGTCACTGTAATAATGATGTGGCTACTCAATCCATGACGGTTATTTTTTTCACAAACATTGGGCTCAGATTGGGCTAAGTGGGTCTTGGACTGATCTGTGATGGTCTAAAATCATCATGGATCGCTATAATCCATGACGGTTCACATCAATCCATGACGCTCAATACATGATGATATCTGAAGCCACCACGAGTCCTGTTTTGTGATGGTTATTTAGCGACCAAATTAAAGTAGCCAGCAGCCGACACGGTCATGCACTTGCTCACTGCCCGCATCTTGTCAAGAGCCAGCAGCGACGAGGCATTTTGGCTTCTCTTGCTGGAGGATTGGTCAATCAATGGGCGCGCCATCGCATGGTTCCCACAATGATAGGACGTCAGGAGGTGGTGGCGGGTGGGGAGGGGCAGCAGTTCATGTAAGCCACCGGTCGAGATGATTCGTCTGCAGGCATGGGCCCTTTTGCTGTACCCAAAGCTCACGAAATAAGGTGGTTCCTACAACAGCATATCACAACGACACTAGGATTTTATAGCAACCAAACACACATGTGGCAATAGCAGCGTACTATTGCATCGCTATTCCAATGGTCCGTGCATATCTGTGGCAATAACAACATACTACCTATTCGCATCACTTTAGATATTTAGTTGCAATAAATAGCTACCTATTGCAATGGTCATGATAAATACTACAACGACACAAACTATGGCCATAGCAGCAAACTATCGCATCGCCTTAGAATTTAGTTGCAATACATGGTCTATCTATTGCAACGGTCGTGAGAAATATTACAGCCCAACAACACAGTGGCAATAATTTCAAGTAATAGCAACACTGATCTATATGGTTACAAGAGCACTAAGACAGTTGCAACGAAAATCAATACTAATGCAATGCAATGTCATCATGGCAATATTTTGAACCTATAGCAACACTTTCCACAAAAGGGTTTCTATAGGTCTCACCTCTTACAATGACAAATGTAAATATTGCAATGCACTATTTTTGTGGCAACACAGTCCCCCTATTGCCACCTTTTTGGACATATGTTGCAAAACACCACCCTATTACAACCCAATTTTTGGTGTTGCAAATGGTGTCACGTGGCAATAGGGTCAAAATCTAGTAATGAGGTTAAGTCAACATTTAAGTTAAGCAAGATGGCAACCATGATGGATGATGGTGATGGCCACAATGTAGATACCAAGGATGATCAAGTGCTCAATTTGGAAAAGAAGAAAAAACAAAAACAAAACTCTATGGAGGTCAAGGCAAAGGTATAAGCTCGGGTGTTTGTTTTGCCTGCTAAGATGGCTCGAGGGCATCGGACCATTTGGTTTTGGGTCCGACTGGCTAACCCTAACTAATCCAGAGAGCAATGCAGGGCGTTGGACCATGCGGAACATGGGCGTCAGATGGTATGTTCGTATTGCTCATCTATTTGACGGATGCACAATGAAGCGAACGCTGACATGTGGTAAGATGTGGAGCATCGGATTCCACAAGATGGTCCAACGGTTTTTACCCTCTCTAGACCTTTCTGTATAGCATCGGACCACAAGAGCTTTGGTCTGACCGTGGTGAATTGGACAACGAAGCTAGCCATTTCGAGCGCCAACGATAACTTTCAAACGGCTAGTACACGTGGTAGCTCAGGAATACATCGGACCCCATCGTTGGACTGGTCCGACAGCGTCGGTACAATGGTCCGACGGTCGATGAGGAGGCCTAACAGCTGGTTGGAGCCCTTGGGCTCTATTTAAAGGGCTTGGCCAGCTTGGGGAGGTTCTCTTGTCCATTTTCACAAGTGATACACCCTATAGTGATGAGCCAACTCTCTTGCACTCATCTCCTTCTTTGATTCATCATCCAAGTGAGATTGGGAGTGATCCAAGTGCATTTGCATTGAATTCAGCCATCTAGTGACACTTATGATCGTATTCGCTGCAAGTTTCCTTATTACTCTTTGTGGTTGCCACCATCTAGACAGTTTGGAGCAGCGGTGGATCGTTGAGCGGCTTTGGTAATTGTTGCCTGGCTCCATCTAGTTGATTGTGAGGGGTTGTTGTGCCTGTTCCGCTGGAGATCGCAAAAGGCAACTTTAGTGGAATCAGTGGCTAGTTGGAGTGCCTCTCTGGAACCCTTTCTAGGTTTGTCGTATGATGCCAACATGTGAATCACTAAGTTTGGACTCCCCAAACGTGGACGTTGGTTGCCGGCAAGGAACCAAACCATGGAGATAAATCATGGTGTTCATATTGTGATCATATTGTCTATCACTTGCCCAATTTCGATGTTGCAAAGCACTCTCTCTCTCTTGTACTTTCATAGTTTCATTTGTTAGCTTGATAGTTGCTTGTGTTAGCTAGTGTAGCTTGTAGTTATAACTAGTGGTAATTACTTCTCTTGCTAGGTCACTAAGGTCGCCAATTGTTAGTGTGTGTTATGAGTGATACAACCTAAGATGCAATAGCAATTAGAATTGATAGGAGGCTTGCTTGTGTGAAGTAGTGCTAGAGCTAGTAGTCACAATTAACACCTTCTGTTCTAACCACTTTCTCTAACTTAATTGCGTCTTCAAGGAATGTTTTTTAGGGTATTCACCCCCTCTAACCATCTAGATCCTTTTAGGGACTTGTGACATGCGACCATGCGGCTAGCTGGTTGGGGATTCTGGAGATTAAACAATTTTTCCTATTTTTTGGCCCTTTTTTGGATTTCTTGAAACCATCATCACCAGTAATTTGTGTTACCAACCGGTGGGCCTATTATCATTGCCTGTTCCTAAGCGTTAGTGGTGAAGATGTCATCACTGTTGATATTTCACTGCTAGTTGCCAAAACCAATAGTGATAGGGGGTTTAGAACTGGCTGTAAAGATGTTTCTCACTACTTCAGGAATTTTAACCGAGGCGGGCATCACTACCGCCTCAGACGAAAGGTCACGGTCAATGGATCATTAACTGAGGCAGTTGAAATGCCTGCCTCCGTTAATCAAATAAAAAACAAAAAAAGGAAAAATACCTGGACAGGCCCGCTGAGACCATCCACGGGCCAACCGATCCCATCCATGCGTCGCTGCTACACGTCAGCTCCGGAAGGCCGTGAGCACCTGCTGCTACGCCACCACGAGCACGGGCGGCATGTGAGTGCTGCTCTGTTGGGCTCTCCGGATCTACGCCACCGCTGATCATCAGGGCCGCCACACCCACTGGATCTGTGTGAAGGAGGCGTGAGCGCCGCCGCCGAGGGAGAAGCGAGCGCTGCAGCCGCAGGATGAGCTCGTGCAAGCCGCCGCCTCTAGAACCAGCCACCTCCTGGTGAATCCGGCTCCCTGTCACCGGATCTGGCCTTCCTGCTACCGAATTCGGTGACGACCGTGCCCGTGCCACCTAAGGAGCACTACCGTCTCGCCCAGAGAAGAGGCAGTTTCGGGAGGAGGGAGACCCGCGCGCCAACCACCACCATCGTCCCGCACGCCAGCGGCTGCCTCCTCCTCGCACGCGCCGGCCCTCCGCCGCCAGGGGGCGCGAGGTGGCCGTCGCTAGGGCCTTGCCGCTGTTGGTGGGAGGGAGAGAGAAGAGAGAGAGGCGCCAAGGAAGGGGGGAGAGAGAGAGAGGCACCGATGGATTGGAAAGAGAGAGGGAGAGTGAGAGCCGTGGGGGAGACGAGAGTGAGAGGGTGAGGGACTCAAAAACCTAAGTGCCAGTATAAATATGGTCGGACAGGAGCCAGATATGGGCTTTGGCTGTGGGCCTTGGGTATATTTTCCGAGGCAGGCCTCCACTAATAGATTTATCCGTAAATTGATTTTGGGTGATGGTTGATTGTGACCGCCTCGGTTAATAAAAACGACCGTCTCAGTTAATCCCAAGCATTAACCGAAGCAGGTTCAGATGTCCGCCCGCCTCCGAGGCTATTTTTCAAATGCCTCGCATAAGTTTTTCTATAGTAATGTCTGTACTAGTGTATTTTAGTTTACTTTTAATTGCAAACATGCTTGTTTGTTGCAATAGGATGTACAACTTGTCGTTGTTCACCTAGACACTTGCAGCTTAAGATTTATCAATGATTTTGCCACATGTTTCGATTTGCCTTGGGTTTGATTTCTAGACTGCCTTAACATGTGTTGCTCTAACTCATATGGGCACCGAAAGGTTAGAGATTTATCAATGACCGTGTCATGCATTTTAAATTGATTTTGAGATGGGATTCCAAAGCGTAATGACTCTGCTAACTTGTACAGACATGAGAGAGAGTGCCAGATCATATAGAAACACTCGGCTATTCCAACTCATTTTAAAACTGAACTTCACACTATGCTAGAACAGGCCACTCTAACCTGTACAGGCATGGGAGCGACTGGTTCCGTTAGATCCCGTCAGACTGTTATGACTGATATCAGATCAGGAAACTTTCCTTCCTTTAATATTATTATGTAGAGAGAATATTAGAGATGTGTAATTTAAACGCACATTGAAGTGGTTATTTAGATTATTATTATAGTTTTTAATAGCACAATGGGATAACTTAGAAGCAATTTCCAAGTTGCTTGATCATATTTCATAATGGTATATGTGTAAGTTATTGGCAGATTTATGTGTTTAGCTAAGATTTTTTTTTTCATAATGGTACATGAGTGTGTAATTTAATTAGACATAAAATTAGAGCAAGGTTACACTTTTTTAATTATTTTTCAAAATGGCAAATATTGATTTGTTTAGATAAACCTTAAGAGATCCAATGGCTATATATAGTGATCAAAGTCTACCAAATTGATGACTTAATGCTTACTTTTTTGTGATTATTTGTAGGATTCTTTTCAATTAGTTATAGCAAGATAGTAAATATTCTATTTGCGGATGTAGATATTAGAGTGAAGACGTAAACATGCGCACCTCTTATCCTTGAGGAAAGTGGATATGATGGCGATCAGATGTTTATTATTCTTGGTTGTTCGCTCCTATCCCGCATTCAGACCCTTAGTTTTTGGTGCTTGACGCCAAAGGGGGAGAGAGTATCGATTTAGGGGGAGCGGAGTGAGATATGTGATTTGGATCTTTTGTGTGATATATGCTACACTACATGCATTCATGTTTACTTTTCAAGCATTCTATTTTATGTGAGATATGTGTGATGATCATGACATGTGCTCTCTACTTTCATATATATATATATATATATATATATATATATATATATATATATATATATATATATGTGTGTGTGTGTGTGTGTGTGTGTGTGTGTGTGTGTGTGTCGTGAAACCTGTTCTTTCTTATTTGCTAGGCTTTCGCTTTCTACTCCCATTCAAATGAGCTTTGTTATTAGTTCTTGTGCTTAATTCACATCCTTTGGGTACTTGTCGACTTGATTCATATAAGCATGCCAAACCCCTTTTCTCTTATTGTCACATGCTTATATGAGTCAAGTTTTGTAAAACCTTAATCTCTAAATCTTATTTGAGGATATTATCATCAATCACCAAAAAGGGGGAGATTGAAAGCATCTATCCCCCTAGTGGGTTTCGATGATTAATAACAATGGAAGATTATTATGACTAACGTGTGTTTTATAGAGGCAATTATGAGATAGGCCATGATAATGGTGTTTGGATGTCTTTTATGCCCTCTAGCGATGGAGATCGTTTCGATTTTCAAAGGATGGACAACAAGGTTACGGACGGACTAGTTCTAAGTGCCGATTGGAGTTGAGAGGCACTTAGAGTAGTTTAGGACTTTGTTTTTTTTTCTTTGGTCGTACTATTAGAAGGGTATGAACGGGTAGCTTTGCGTCTAAGAGTTTAGGTATGGTGCACACTTGTCAAACTTAGCTCTAGGAGGCTCAGAGAGAGTCTGGAGACCAAGTGGAACAAACTTCGTTTTGGAAAGTTTTCGATTCGGTGAAGTTTTGAACCACTTATGTCGACTGGACGCTGCACCGGACCCTACCCGGGCGCGTCCGGTCAGTGTTGGAGTGCACAACAGCGCCTGGCACTTGCACCGGACACGCGGTGAACACTGTTCATGAGTCCGGTCAATACTACAGAGAGAGTGGAGTGACCGGACGCTCGACCAGATGCGCTGCTCGGTGCGTCCGGTGAGCGACCAGAGAGGTTCCAGAGACGATTTTCTCTGACCGAACATGTCCAGTGATGGCTGACCGGATGCCCGTGCGTCCGGTGAGTTTGAATCCGCAGTTGGAATAGTAGCCATTGGAGCTGACCGGACGCTGCAACGGACGCGTCCGGTGCATGCGCAGTCAGCTATTTTTCAGTGAAACGGCTAGTGGTTTTTGTTGGTGGGTATTTATACTCCTTCCACTCGTCTATGTAGAGTCTCTTGCCCATTTCAACAGCTGAGCAAACCCTTTGGAGTGTGAGAGAGAGCAAGAGCCTAGTGAGGTTGAGAGATTTGCTAATCCAAGAGTGAAAACCTCATTAGAGCAAGATCAAGAGTAGCAAGTGTGCATCCACCCCATCTCCTAGGCTTGTCATGGTCAAGTGAGAGTTTGTGCTTGTTACTTTTGGTGATCGGCATCATCTATATGGCTTGGTGGCGATTGGGAGTTCGGTGATCATCTGGTGGAGCTTGTGGATGACCCAACTCAAGTTGTGAGCGGCTGTGGGCGATTCACCGTGCCGGAGTGGCAAAGAATCAGCCCGTAGAGAGCACTTGGTCCTTGCACGGATCAAGGGGGAGCTTTACCCTTTCGCAGGTGCTCGAACGAGGACTAATAGGGAGTGCCAACTCTCCGATACCTCGGGAAAACATCGATTGTTCCTGTCCTCTCTTTACTTTTCACAATTCACTTTGAGCAATTTACTTTCCTAGAATTGCCATATTAGATAGGAACCTAGGGTGCAAAACTTGTTTTAGGCATAGAAATCACTTGTAGGCACTAGGGGTGAAATGGGTTAGCGGTAGGTTGAATTGTGTTGCGAAAAATTAGAATTTGCCCAATTAACCTCCCTCTTGGGCATCTTGATCCTTTCACATATTAAAGGAAGTGGGTGAGCAAAACATAACAATAGAGGTGGGTGCGCAAGACATCTTAACATGTAGTTTTACTTTCAGCAAGTTTTTTATATAACATAAACATATATATAGACTATACTACTCTATTTTATTTTTTCCATGGTAGTAGATGTTGGTAATTTAGTGGTAAATGAAAGGGGATATTTTAATTTATTCTTAATATATAGCAAATATACATGTGTGTTGCAATGGCCGGGAAATATAACTTGCTGCCGGTTACCAGGACACTTGAGGTTTATGATTTATCTATGATCATGCCACATGTTTCAATTCATCCTTGATTCGAACTCCGTACTATGCATGTGTAGACATATATTGCTCTAACTTCAGGGCCAGTCTCAATAATTTCTAAGGCCCTTGGGCAAGACAGACACTAAGGGCTCGTCGAAAGGTATAATACTATTAGTAAGAGTTAACTTGCAACATATACTTAGGTCATGGAAACACCGACAGTACATTGAAAAAGCTAAAAGAACTGTAAAATAACTATTATATAGTTACCTCAAATGAAATTATAGTGTTTCAGAGCTTTTTTAAAAACCACTTTTTTTAGGCACCCTTTTATGATTCAATTAACTGATCTTCTTGTTTTCTTTTTTTTTTTCTGAGCAACAGAAAAATGTTTCTTAGGCAACAGCTAACATGTTAGAAAAATAGGTTCAACTAGAAATCTGGAAAACTAGAACCCTATCATGGTAACGTGGAATGAATTAAATTTAGAACAAATTGCATGCAGTCTTCGGCCTACAGGCCTCTTGGATCACGGCCCTATGTGCCTTGATGAATCAAACAAAAAATTAGAACAAATTACCTGCAAATTGAAGTTGTCAAACCAAATAGTCTGCAAGTGCATGCCGCCCGCTGGCGGCATCCGCTGCGTTAGCTACTCGCAGCCGCCCGCTGGTCGGATACTATCACGGATTCAAGAGGACCGCCAGAACGCTCGCACGCTGCCGCAGCACGCTGTCATCGCGACGAGTGAAGTCGCAACTCAGCGAGTAGACAGGGCCGTGCGGCAGTGCGTGAATACGAAGCGCATAAACCTAAGCAGACTAGCTGGATACATACACATGGGTACATCGAATACTAGTACAGGATCGGGTTGTACTTCCGGTTAGGAAGGGGCTTTGCTCCCGGTTTTTCAGCCGGGAGTACGTTTTCAGGAGTAAAGGCCCCCCTTTACTCCCGGTTCCCGGTTCTTATCACGGACCGGGACTAAAAGTCCCTCCAGCCTAGTCGCCCTGGCAGGAACCTTTAGTCCCGGTTCGTAAAGGTATTTTTTCTTTTTTGGCTCATTTCAGCTTTTTAATTCATATTTGGGGTTTAGGATTTAATATAGGTATTTAAATACGCATTCTACGCTAATGTTATATGCATACACGTATCAAATGAAAGCATGCATATGTAAATAATTAACCCAACTATATAGTTAGGAAACTATATATATCACATGTATGATTGAATATACACATAATGTACATAAAATATACACACGTTTGTTTATCCGTCCTTAACCTAGAATTACAAGCCGAGACAATTATTTTTCGCTGAAGTAGTGCGCTCCATCGGGATTTAAGACTTGATCATTAATAAAGCCTGCTATTGTCTCTTGGATGGCTTTGACGTTGTGCTGATTTAGGGTCTTCTGCCTTAACAAATCAGTCTTCAATTTGAGTTGAATTGAGAAAAAAACATGTATTAGTATGCATATATATATATATATACCACTAAATATATTTTGTAACTTACTTTGATCCTCTCAACAGGAGTTCTGTTAGAGTGCACCTTGAGGAACTCGCACACATAGTATCCACATAGGTTGTTTCCCGGCTCCTGCTGCAGACACCACTATATATACGAGAAAAGAATTCTCTCGTCATATAGTGATTTGAACTATGACAAATGAAGATGTTAGACACTACATATAGTAAAGTGCTACTTACTACGGGTGTGACTATTTGCAGCGGCGCTTCGCACTCGGGACGATGTTTTGAAATGAATTCTGCCCAAACACTGTCCAATATATCCAATTAAAGAGAGAGCATGTATGTATAAACATATAGTAGAGTTTAGGAAGATCGAGTGAAATTAGATTACCGTTGGATCATATCAATCATTAGTTGCTATCATCCCAGCTCCTTTTTCATAGAGTCAAAGATCAATAACTGACTGGTGGATAGCTTGATGACCTATCAAGATCCAGTGATTGATGTATAGGAAGAATATCATAATCATAACTCGATAAACTACGGGCCAGGGCCACGTATAAAAAATGACATTATAATTAATAACACTCACTCAGCCGCCGTACGGGAAGAGAATCATTGTCTTCTTGCTTTGTTTCTCTATCATCGTCTTGAGATTCGTCTCAGCTTCAACTACCCAATTAGGAGTAACTGGGTCTTTGAATACGATATAAGGATCAATGAATCCAATGGTATCGTCCCTTCTTTTTTTGATGACCCCTATCTCATATCTGCAAATATATATCGAAGAACATATATGTAGTGTGAGCTAGGATATATAATTGTATAGACAATATAATAACAGGCGCGGTGCTATAATGATTTACAGACAATAGCAGCTCAAGAGTGACTTGTCGAGCGAGTCCTGGTGGCATAGCTGGTGTAATTCACTGAATTCAATGAACATGGTGTCATCGCCACGGAAGAAGTCCTCGTTGCGAATTTTGACCAATATGTAATTTTCTTTCCTGGCACACGCATCTAGGTACCACTTGTTCAACAAGTACATTTGCGTGCCTAATTCTGCGTATTTCTCAGGGTTGTAGAGTGGCTTGCCATGTTCATATTTTCTTCAGGTATCAACAACTTGTGCACTCTCGATGTGTCCACTTTGAAAGAGTTGCTGAAAATTGAGACCGGTAGATAGCATGAAGTCACCAAGGCCATCCAAATTGATATTTGAAGGCACGGCCTCCATGTACGATTCATTTGAACCATATGGATCACTTACAACTAGGGGTTCAATCTGCTTCGATTGTTCCCCAAGTTGTGGAACATCTTTCCCTGTTGTCTTTTTCTTCGACTTCTCAATAGTTTTGATGAGGGTTCGGTCATAGTTTGATGGCGGCGAGGGCTTACGACCTTCACACAACATTCTAGCTTTTTCGTCCACCTTTTGCCTCAGTGTATTTGGATGCATGTAAAAGTACGGCTTGGGCGGGTTTGCCTTCAATGCTAATCTTTGTTGTTTCATTTTCTCAAAGTAATCAACAACCTCTTTTCTTGCCTCCGCACTTTTTTGCTCTTCAGTCATGGCAGAAGGCAATTTTTGAGGGATAGTTTTTGCCTTCTTCTTCTTCTTCGGCGGGGACGAGGACTTCGTTCGCACCCTCTTAGTGGATATTTTTTTGGACATTGGAGGGGGCAGAGCCGGTTATGGCGGAGGGGGCGGAGGAGTCGGAGACCTCCTTTGGGGTGGCGGAGATACCTGAGGCGTCGGAGACCTCGCTGGGGGTGGCGGAGATGCCTGAGGCGTCGGAGACCTCGCTGGGGGTGGCGGAGGTGCCTGAGTCGTCGGAGACCTTGGCGGAGGGGGCTGAGGCGTTGGAGACCTCCTTGGAGCACTGTGGTGGTCTGGCGAATGAACAATTGAACTTAGCTGCCCCTCCAACCTGGGTGATCAGTATAGCAAATAAACGAATGTGAGAATTAAATCTGACAAGATTAATTATTACTTAATTATTTCTCATGTACGTACCTCCGGGGAAGGAGCCGAGAAGGCGACGCCCTAGGAATGACGATGTAGCGCTTGCGCCATTGCATGAATGCATGCTCTACTTCTCCTAAAGTCTTCTCCCCATCACCTCCGGGAATGTCAAGAGGCACATCGCTGAATCCAGAGAGTACCCTATCCACCGACACCTTAGCATATCCAGGTTGGATTGGTTGCCTATGGATTACCTGCTCAGTGGCGACAGGGGAAACAACAGCTGTAGCCACTAGGACTGTGGCATTGTCCTTTGGAATGTGCAACTCACATGCTGTCATATGTTGTGTGACATCATCCACGGGAAAGCAAAGCCCTGCATCTCCTTACGCTGTCATGTCCGTGGAAGCACAACTACTTTTCATTTGATCAGGGGGGCTAATGTTGACCTCAGGTCCCATCGCTGATGTAGACTGTCCCTGGGTGCTCAATTGTCGTTTGATCTCCTGCATTTCTTCTTGCATTTTCTTTTCCTATTCTTGCGACTGTAACACAAACTCCTCCAGACGGCGGAGCCTCTCGTTCTCCTCGTCCTTCTTTCTCTGGCGGCTTGTGTACGTTCCTCTATCCTCAGGAAAACCATGCGACCATGGGATAGCACCTTTGCCTCTTGTTCGCCCACCGTGCTCAGCACTTTCTAGGGCATACGTTAATTCATCTTTATATCTGTCGGGCTTGAACGCACCGCTAGCGGAAGCATCTACCGCAAAAAGTAACCTTTCTGCTGCCCTTTGGATTTGTTCGCCATACACTACCTGCCTAGTCTCCAGGTCCAGCCTGCCACCATGCGCGAAAAACCAATTCTTGGCACGGTCGGGCCAATGGAGTGAAGCCGGCACGAGCCCCTTGGCAACTACATCTGCTTCAATCTTCTCCCACTTGGGGACGGCATTGTTGTAGCCACCGGATCCCATGTGATGGTGGTATGTCTTCTGACGGGCATTCTGTTGGTTCCTCCACACCCGTTGTTCACCTTCTTCTGAGGTCTTGAACTGTACAAACTCATCCCAATATGGCCTCAACTTTGAAACTGGGCCCGGAGCGTTGAAATCCGGCGTCAAGTTCTTCTTCACATAATCATTATATAACTTTTTCTTCTAAGTCTGGAATTGTGTTGCCATCTTCTTCATAGCCTAACTCCTCACTAGCTCTTTTAAAGCATCATCGGCTCCTTCAAGTGTGAAATGTGCCATGATATCATTCCAAATCAAATTCTTGTCAAGATCGGAGACATAACTGATATGAGGAGCGTCTTTCTTCTGTTTCCACTCTCGAGCACTGATGGGGAGCCTGTCCCTTACAAGGTACCAACAATGATAAACAAACTTCTTGACGTTTGGTCCAAATGGTTCTCCTGTCTCTCTGTTGAAATCAGAGATTATGAAGCGGCCCTCCAACAGCTTTGCCGGGCCTCGTACATTTCGACTCTTCGTCGTCGTTGTCGATCCAGAGGGCTATGGATTTAGAAAAAAATAGTTCAATAAGTATATTGCTCATCACTGATAATTTCATATATTTTACATGTTTATATACATGTATACATATATATATTTCATTTATTTATACCTCGCTGATAATCTCTTGCTCATCGTGAAGGTTTAAGTATTGTGTCGTATCATCTACCGTCTGCTGGTTATTAACTTCGTCGTATTGACCTCCAGCGATCATATTCATCATGACATCCTCCATGTTTTGATTAGGTTCGGCCATCGGGACTATATATGAAATTGAGATATATACGAAATTAAAATTGAGATACATATATATACGAAATATTGATATACATATAAATCCTAACCCTAAACCCATATATATAAGAAATTACAAGAAAACCCGGCTAAAACCCTAACCCTAAACACTTATACATGAAATTGATATATATTAAAAAGTATAGGTTCCCTTAAAATTTTTTCGCATAGGAAGATTTGGAGCACCATAATATAAGTATGTAAACATACGCAAACTGATAAACATATATGAACACAGACGCAATGTGGGTTTTTAAATATTATATATATATATATATATATATATATGAGAATTGAGATACATGAAAAGAAAAATTGAGATACACAAACCCTAACCCTAAAACCTATAAATATCATCATTTATATAAATCATGCATATACATTATATATATACATATATTTGAAATTGAGGTATATACATATACTAAATTGAGAGGGGAACATGTATATCACACTTATATCAATTTCACAATATTTCATATACATATACCAATTTCAAATTTAATATATACATATATCAATTTCATAATATTTCATATATATGTTTCAATTTAACATATATATATATATATATAGATATACCTATATCACAATTTTACATTTTAATTTTTTTCTCTCTTGGCCGGCGGCGCGTCTCACCACGGCGTGCGGGGTCGAGGGCAGGGCCGGGGCCGGGACCGCGTCGAGGTCAGCGGCGCGGGGCCAGTGGTGCGCTGCACGGGCGCAAGCGGCGGTGGCGGGCGGCCGTATGTGGGCGCAGCCGCGCGCGCGAGGTCGAGTAGTCCGGGGCCGGGGGCGCGATTGATGCCGGCGGCGCGCGGGGTCAAGTCCGGCGGCGGAGCGGGGCCGGGACCGTCGATTGAGGCCGGCGGCGAGCCACCTTTAATATATATCAAATTTCACATTATTTCACATTTTTTAATTTAAATTAACATATACATATATCAAATTCACAAATTAACATATCAATATATATCAATTTCACATTAAATTTCACATTTTGTTTGTTCTCTCGGCCGGCAACACATGCACATAGAGTAGAGGATCGGAAATGAGGGCGGCACCACGCGCGCGCGCGCGTGGCCGGCGGTGCGCCTCACCTAGCTAGGCGGTGGCCGCGTGGGGTACTGTCGAGGGAGGGGCCGGGGCCGGGGCCGGGCGTCGGGCCGTGGGCAGCTCGGCCGCGCGGGGTCGAGGGAGGGGCTGGGCGGCATTGAGGCCGTGGGCAGCTCGGCCGCGCAGGGTCGAGGTAGAGGCCGGGGGCGTCGAGACTGATGGCGGAGCGTGGTCGAGGCCGGCGGCGCGGGGCAGGCCGGTGCGCACACGCAGGCGCGGATGCAGGGCGAGCAGCGACGGCGGGGCCGTGAGTGTGGGCAGCTTGGCGCTGGCAAGGGCGTGGAGGTGCGGACGAGCGGCGGCGGATCGTCGGAACGCACGGACGAGGGCGTGGAGGCGCACGGAGATGAGCGGCGGCGGCGACGGCGACGGCGATCTCGATCGATTTGCTAAGTGTTGAAACTACCGAAGGTAAGAAAGGACTGCGGCTTTTATAGGCGGTTACCAACCGGGAGTAAAATACCTTTACTCCCGATTGGTAACAAGAACCGGGAGTAAAGGTCCAACCTTTACTTCCGGTTGGTATTACCAACCGCGAGTAAAGGTCCCTTCCCGCTCGACTGGCTACTGTTTTTGGACCTTTACTCCTGGTTGGTATTTACTAACCGGGAGTAAAGGTGAATTTTTCACAGTTCCCGCCAGTTGCCAATTTAGCCTTCACTATTTGTATAATTTATTATAAATCAGATTTAATGTAATAATTGCATAATAAATTAATTACTTAGAATATTTTTTAATAAAAATGATCTTTAATCCCGGATGGCTATACAGACCGGGACTAAAGGTTCTGCTGCCGGTCTGTACGCCCAATCGGGACTAAAGAACCCCACAATATATAACGACCACGTCGTCCTCAACCCGACCATCGTTTTTGAATCAATTGAGTTTGGAAGAAAGTCCTAAGTTCAAGGAACATAGTTTTTGTCACTCATATATTTCTCAGTTCTCACCCTTTTCACTCTTCTCTCCACGTGTTTTTGTCATGGCTCCTGGATATTTCACTGGTATGTTTATTTCTTTTTCTTGTTGTATATATGTATTCTATAATTTTGTTGACACAATTTGCTTTGCATATTCTATATTTTTATTCAAAATTTTGGAGTTTATCAGGTTTTCTGAATGGACTTCCCCCACCATAACCAATAGGCTACCATCCTGGCGATGAGTCATTTGCGCCAGATCTTGTCATTCCAAACTTCCAATAATCCACCTATTGTACGAAATATTTTTGAATCTTTTAGTGCGGTTTAACAATATGTACACATTCATTGAAATAATATTTTGGATATATATGTCACAGTTTATATTTTCCTGATAGAGTGGCTCCAATCAGCAATTTCTTTGTTCAATGCGTCGGAGATCGTCAAGAACACGACCCCTGATGCATGCACAGGGTTAGTTGTGGACAAGTGAAGTTAGCTTTCACATCCCTATGAGGGTCCAACAGTGCATGACAAGCTTATCCACCAGACGAGGCGATGGGCAGGATATTTGCCTAGTGCAATGCCAGTGTATCTCTGTTCAGGTGGCACTTCGGGCGCATTTGCATTGTGGTACCTGATTACTTGTACTTTAAGGTAGCAGCTTTGCGTGCAGATCGTCGCCCTGTTGCGGAAGTAAGCAAATATATGGCTAGCAACAACGTGATGGATGTGTTAAAGACTTCATTGATATATGTCTTGCTCATTTTCATTTGTCGTTTTTATACTCTATTACTTTTCTCTAATTCATTTGTTTATCTACTTGCAGCATTTGCTCCATAATTATACCTATGCTACATGTAGCTTGGCCGCCATTCTAGACCAAGCTATGGAGCAATTGGGGTACAACTGGGAGTACCATAGACATCTCGGTCACTTCACTACAGAAGGATGGTAGTACTGCCTAAAACTTAATGGGCTTATTGGGAATTCACTAGGTTACATCTATGGTAGACCATGTCCTTGACAGTTGTAAGGCACGAGAGATCGCAATAGTACGTGCATTGTCCATCTTAGACGATGACCATGGTTACATAATGTGGGTCATTCATTACTATGAATGGATGAAAATAAGAATGGTAGGTTAATTTGAGTTGTGGCCCGTATGTAACATTTATATTTGGATTAATTATGTCCATTTGTATGGTGTTATGTTTGTGTTTCATCATGTCTATTTGCCATGTGATTGAATAAAAAAGTTTCAATAAAAATAAAATGTTGCAAACGTCATTACTAAATTTATAGCAATACCATTTAAATCATTACAAAATAAATATATTCAATATTATATCTAATAAAATTTTATTCATATTTTAGTTCATTTTATCCAAATTAATTTATACAACAATTCAAATTATTATGCGATGGCAGGTGGCAGCAGTGTGGCCTACATGCTGGACTAAAGGTCCCTCCAACCAGGACTAAAGGTTCCCACTGCTCCCAACTACCACCTTCTCCTACTGCTCCCAACTACCACATCCTCACCTTCGCTCGCCTATAAAACTAGCCACCGCATGCATACGGCATATGTGTCCATCTCCATTGTGAGCCAATTTAGTCCTTATTGATCTGTTATATTTTACCCAAATTTGCATCCACCTATATGTATGGCTTCTCTGTGGGAGAAAGCACTCCAAATAGAGATTTTATTATGCCTGGCCAGTGTTGACGGTCGTTAAGTACCAATTTTATACCATCAACTAACACTTAGAAAGGGGCAATAATAGAAACATAGAGGTTATTACTGACAAATTCCATGAGTTTTGGTGAATTGCCTATTTTCCAGGAAATTATCGAGAAAAGCTTAAAAGAAGGATTAAAGTGCATAATTATCACGAAACTTAATCGCGAAGGGAACAAACGTCATCGGCAAGGTAGAAGCGTCTAGAAGGCACCCGAAGCAACCGAGGCCCCACCTGGTAGGTGGTGGGGCCTGGCGGCCCCAAGGGGGGCCGAGCGGCGCCCCCTAGGGTTTTGGCTGCCGTCTTCTAGAGTCTTCCGCAACCTGCCTCCGAGGAGTCATATCAGCCCTATGATAAGTCGGTTTGATCCAACGGCGCACGTTCACCCCACCGGGATATAAATAAACGGGCAGACCCCCTCCCTAAAGGCACCAATTCATTCCTCCTACTTTATTTGTCAAGAGTAGACAGAAGTTAGGGTTTTCAGAGATTAGAAGTAAAGCTATAGTTCTTGAAGTTCATAGTTTAGGCGTCTAGTAAGATTCAAGTAGAGTTGGGTGCTACGCTCGGGATTCCAGATCTGTTCATCTGGAGATCGGTAATTTTATCTTATATCTCATTATGACTTTGCTCTATTTTAATATATTGCTACTTCTTCAGTTCTTAGTTTATTCTATTTGCATATTCGATATAGTTGTGATTGATGATGATTATTGTCATATGATCGTAAAGCGCCTAATTCAGTACTCAAATGAGTTAGGTGGTATGTATTATGTAGACGTGGTGTCTAGATATATTACGTACCTACGGAGACACCCTGACTTGCCGGGTCGTGTGGTAGTCCGCGTAGGTGACAGCTGCGTTGGTTCCTCTGTAGTCCACCCCCCCCCGTACGTAGGACGAGCAGAGCGTGGTCGCGAAGGTGGTGATCCTTATGTCTTAATATCCTCATTAGATGATGCTCCTTATGATGTTTTCTGAGTTGATTATACTATAAATGAAGATGTGTAATATGGCGTAGGCTGTAGACTTTGTATCTAATAATTACATAGGTTTTCCTTTACTTTAGCCGAATCTCAAGATTGTCTTACTACATTAGTGAGTCTCTATATTCTATCTCTGCAATACCATTTAGTTCATTTACCCAGTTATCATTTATCATAGTATTATTGACTTGTTACCGCTAAAGCATTAGAGTTATTGGTTATCGTAGGTTTGCACATTTATTATTAAGTTAATTATCTTTTCAATCACTGTAGTAGATTAGCCTAATGAGTAGAATGTCTATTTATCCTTTTGGCATAAAACAAATCAACAATACTCGGAATACTTACCGGGTGAAGTGCTAACAATGGGAGAATTATCTGTGCGCTTGCGGATATATTCTATAGTATTACTTTTAGGTGGAAAGTATAGATTATTATACCAATGGTTTTTGGCATCATGTTAGGGATGACAACTTAACGTGAAGTGATGTTAAAAATACCAACAGCCAGCGCACACCATATGTACTAGAATAATGTTTTTGAAGATAAAGCCACACCAAAGCTTGTGGAGGTTAGGAGAGCTGGTTGTGTAACGCCATGGTTTACAGGGACTTCTGTATAGATTGCGAACATCCATCCCTCTGGATTCTGCATCCTAGGAATGACATTGGTTTATTGCGGGCCGATTCTGGGAGTGACTAAAAGTGTTTGGCTTTAGTCCCGATTTCTTTGTCCCAGTTGGGAAACCGGTAACAAAGGTGGAAAAAAGCATGTTTTTGTACTAGTGAGTGCAGGACGGATGACGAGGCGAGTGACTAGTCGTGATGGCTGACACCTGTGGACATCGACAAGCGTGAGAGTATATGGAGGCCTACCTTGGTCCAGCGTAGTTGAGGACTGGCTGGTTATGGGCCAGAACATGGGGGACACGTTGGAGGGCGCTACTCGCAGAGGTTTGGTGGTTGAGCCCAAAACCACCCCCGAGGCGGGTTTTCGGGTTTGGACCTCAAAACCTTGGGTAGAGCTTCCGAGGAAGCATGGTGACACTTGGCAAAATCTTAGAGGTTGCGTCAAGGAGATGGCAAGTCTAGGCAAGAAGCGAGGCCATCGAATCAAGTGAGTAGAGAGGGTTGTACCAAAATGCAGAATGCCTTAGAGTTTGGTGGTTCACACAGTAGTTAGTACAGTAAGATGGGCTAGGAAAATGTAATAAGCCTAAATAAATAGGATAGGGCTGCCCATTTCATCCCTCATCACTTCTGTTTAAGACTTGTAGTAGTTTTCTCTCTTCCTCCATCTCTTAGGCAGACAATGATTCGTTGATGATTTTCCTAGTGTAATTTTTCAATCTGTGTAAGACTCAAATCTTTAGGAAGCGCGATCGTAACCGCAGTGATTCGTCTGAGATTTGGTGCCTTCGTGCAAGTTTTCATTTGCTATTCTTTGTATTTTTGTTTTTTTTCCCTCTCCCTTCCCGGCACTCGATCTCCCTCTCCACATGATCTTTTTGCAAATTGTTTGTTCCAGGAGGTGCTATGAATCCCATGAAAGATTTCTATCAGAGGGTTTGAGCCAATTCGGGATGAGCAAGTTCGAACAATTTTGCTTTTGGGAGCTTGTTTTTCGTTCTTGCATAGATTTTCTTTGATTTCGATGTTTTGGTTTGGTTTCGAGCCATGATCTCGGAGGGATAGCTTACTAACCTTGCTGTGATCATCTCCACCAAATTTGAAGCAAATCAGTTGATTGTGGAGAGAGAATGGGTGAGATCACTTTGATTCGTGCTCTGCGCAGGAGCACCAGGCAGGGAAACAGACAAGCATTGTAGCAGTCCGGTGGACTCTGCTCTTTAGCGCCAGTCACCGCCATGTCCGATGTACACTAGACCGTAGGGCACCAGACATGTCCAGTGCACCGGACAGTGAACAATGCTTGTCCAATGCAGCGACAGTGGCCTTGGTTCGTCCGTGTTTCGCGAGTTTGAGTATAGTTCCGTTTCACGAGCAATCTTTTGCATTGGTTTTCAATTGACTCAAAAAATATTTCTCAATATTCTTATCACCGGTTCGATTTGGGTATTGTGAATGGAACATTCATTTCTTCTCTATAGGAATTGGGTGTTCACTTTTCGGATTGTCTGAATCCTGCTGTGTTTTTTTCCTTACCATATACACCTAACCACCTGTTGGCTCGTGGATCTCTCGATGTTTGTTGATGGTAATTATTGTTTATTTTAAACCATCAACCAAAAGTGAAAAAGGGCATAAAATCAATTACCAACTTAGAATAGGGTCTAAACTGACAGAATTTCATGAGTTTTGGTGAATCTGTGTTTTACATGGAGTAAACAAGAAAAGGACCAAAGAAGACCCATATGTCATACAAATATATTGAATTCCATGTGGGCTCGTGTCAAGAACATTCTAGAGAACACCAGACAACAACCCGCAAAGGATGGAGCCCACTAGCCATAGGGGGTTCAGCCGAACCAACCCCCCAGGTCAGCCAAACCACTCCATAAGCTTCTGGATCTTCGCTTCGATGTGGACTCTCCATCGACTTAAAGTTTCAATCCGGTCCGTTGCTCAAGGTCAGTTTGACCCGAGGGCTGAGATTCACCTCTCTGACCTATCTATACAACCCCAGACCCAGGGTTTCATAAGAAGATGAAGAAGGAGAAGAAATTTGTTCCAATAGAGATTAGGGTTAGCTACTCATAGTTCTAGTTTAGACCTAGCTAGCTAGATTTAAGTAAAGTTGGGCTACTCATAGCTAGCTAGTATTCTGGAGCCATTGTCATATGGAGGCTGGTAATTCTGTTGTCTTTCCTCTTGTTATGACTATATTCTATTCCACTATTATATTGTTGTTTATTTTGTTCCTAGTTTATTCTAGTGGCATATTTGATATAGTCAAGATTGATAATGAGTTTATGCATGACATCGCAAAGCGCTTAATTCAATACTCGAGTGAGTTAAGTGGTCGACGTTATGTAGGCGTGGTGCTTAGATATTTTTTGCCTATGAATGCACTCTATGTGCCAGGTCATGTGGTAGACCGCGGATGTGATACTTCCGTTGAGCCCTTTGTAGTCCACTCCCCGTGTGTAGAAATATAGAACTTAATGATTATGATGGTAGACTTGCTTTGTTCTCGTTCTTCCAGAGTAATGTTCCTTATGCATAGATAAAGGGTCATTAGTAGATGAAGTACTTAGTAAATTGGGAATAACATAAGAATTCAATCTCTTAACTAATCTCCTGTTTTGGTTAACTTTAATCATGAGTAGTCTGCACCTATCTCTGTAGCCATATTAGCCATTGTTTATCACATTTATCTATATTTTATCATTGGTTTACCCCTGTTTAAGTAAGTGCTATTTGATTGGTTTTGTCATAAGTAGTGTATTTGCATCTATCCACTCCTGTCTACTCCATACCTCCTCCCTTTGGTAAAAATATAAATCGACAACCCTGGAATACTAGGTTAAAATGCTACCATAGTAGATGTTAATCTGTGCGTTTGCAGATACTTTGAATTCATAATTAGTTATGTTTTATTCTCTCTAGTCACTTGCATTAGTAATAACTCTTAGTATTATTTTAGGTAGTATCCAAACATGTCTCTTATATTCATGGTAGGGATGACAACTTAGTCATTGTAATATATATAGGTTTAAGAGAGGTGGATAAATAATTAACCAAGTGACACATTAAGAAATACCAATAATGTTGTGTCTGTTTGCTTTTTTGTGTTAAAATTGGGATAATGGCCGAATATTTCGAAAAAAAATTTGAGGCTCCCATTTATCCACCCCCCTTTGGTCGCTGATTTCCGTCATTCACTTGCCTTTAATGAACAATCAAATAATGGTAATTTGAGTGCCTGAATGTCCGGACATGGGCGTGACGTCCCAACACCCTCCCCCATACGCGGGCGCTACTCCTCTCCCTCGCCTCCATCGCCGCCAACCACGCTGGCGCGGTAGCGTCTCTCGGGAGTTTTGGCAAAACCCTACCGCGCCACAGGCGGCCCTTCCCTTCCCCTTCCCCACCATCGCCATCTTCACCAATTCTGCGAGCTCCGTCATCGTCTTCTTCAACTCCTGGCGACCGAGCTCCCCTGCCCTGACCTTCCCGGCAGCGTCCATCGCTGCCAAAACCCAAAGACGCCCTGCCTCCATCCCCACCGCCTGATCTACATGCCTCTCCCCAGTCAGCACTTCTATACCTCACCGGAGTTGGAGAAGAAGAGGGGGAGGGCTCGCCGCAACCCTAGGTCACCGTTAGGAGGAGGAGGAGGCCTATCTTTGAAACCCTAGGTCACAGAACCCTAGGTTGCCGGAGTTCGTCGGCGTTCTCCGTGCCACCGCCAGAGGGAGAGAAGAAGTCACAGCGCCCGGCGCGCGGTGCTCGCTAAGGGCGCCTGAGTCTGGACGCCTCGAGCCCAAGCATTACTAAATAAATAAATAAAAATAAATAACACAAGCAATGAACATGGTGCTTTCCTTTTCCTTGAACAAAGTAAGACGAAGTCTGATTTTAATTTTGAGATTGTGTATTGTATCTCCTTTTATTTCACTGAATTTGTAAATAAATAACACTAGCGAAGCAACGAATAGGATGCTTTGCTTTCCTTATTGCGGCTGTCTTTAGTGATGACCACTGATATATATATCATGCTGAGAATATATAATATAATGATATATATGGTATACGCTTAACTTCGCAGAAGAGTAAAGCTACTCTATGCATGGTGTCATTCGCGGCAGTGCAAGCAAGCATGCAGAAGAAAGCATGAAACTAATGCAAATCATGAGTCCATGATCTGGTTTACCACCGACAAACACTAAAGATGCTTATCTAATAAAATAGAACACTAAAGATACTTTGGCACCCACAAGAGTACTTATGAGTATGCATTTCACACAGGCCAAGACTGCTCCACATGGTCGTTTTTCAAAATAAGCACGCCGGTCGCCTCTGCATGAGTCCTGACGGCAAAGTAAGGCATCGAAATATTGTTAAAGGGGACAGTAAAAGTATAAAGATCAAGGGCAAACATAAATTTGAGCTCAAGCAAACATCTTGCATGAAGAGAAACAGAAAAGGCTAATCAGCATGCCACACAAACGGATTAAGTGATTAACTCAGGTAGTGGAAATTTGAACCTTATACGTGACGTGATTAGTAAGTTTAGAGGCATATATGTATATTTGGTATAAGTTTTTTTTTTTTTTTGTGATATGGCAATGTTCAAAGACCAATGGTGCAGACAGGGTTCGAAGGTTTCTCTCAGGCAGTGTGAGAAAATCTATCCCCTGAGATCGAGGCACAACCTCCGCCCGGTCTGGAGTTCAGCTTAGTTAGGTACATATCTGTAATTGTTACACGAACATAAAAGACCTGTTTGTATATTTTTGCGTCTGTGCACTCATTGGAGTAAGCGTATGTGTCTGTGTCTCAATGATTCAAAAAAGAAAAAGAAAAAATGGAAAGAAGAAAAAGTCGCAAAAGGAAAAATAAAAAAATGGAAAGAAGAAAAAGTCGCAAAGGAGACGAGCAGATATATAGTTGTAGTAGTAGAGAAAAAATGGCAGAAAAATATAATAAATGAAAGAAAAAAAAGTAAAAGACGCGCCTGGCTGACCAATCTCTTGCTTCTTCCAAACAGCGGTGGATTTGGATTCCGTCTATACTTCTCATCATCCTCATGAGTGGATTTGACGTGCCTTCCTCCCCTCCTACTCGGCGGCAGTCCCAACTTCCAATCCAGTGCCTTCTTTCATTCGCCTCCCCTGTTTCATGCAAATCAATCCAATTTTGGATGTGACCCTCCATTGGCGCCTTGGACAGTTGGACGGCAGCAACCTGTACCCCAGGAGGGGTAAACGGTTGCCAGCTTAAGGTCTGCCCCCATCATTGTTCTTCATCTTATTATTCTTTTCTTTTGTTATCAAAGTGCTTATTGTTTCCTTGCCGTGGGCCGTGGCAGTTGATGTTTAAGGTCGTCGATCGTTGATGGTTGCAGCAAAACCAAGGGGTCCAAGATCGGGTTTGTCTCTGAGCTTGTTTTTCATGCAATCAGTTTGAAGTATATGCTGTTGATGCTAGACTTTGTGTTTTGTTGATTTCATTTTCGATTTGGGAGATGGCAAAGTGGCCTTCACATTCTTCTATTTGGCCTGGATCTAGATTGGTTCGCAAATGCCAGCCCGCTTTCCTTTTCTGTGAAAGTACGTACTCCTTCCTCTGTACCAAGATTCTATTAGAGGCGCCTCGATCCGAAAGAGCATGCGCCTGGGCGGAGCTACAAGAAAGAAGGGGAAGGACTTTGTCCTTGCACACAAGTAGTTAAGTACTTTGACGTGTATAATATGCGTGAAAGAATTTACTAAGTGAGCTTTTGAACTTGCTTGCCTTGCTTTATTCACTGCAAATCCTAAGCCGGCTGCTTTTGTCTTTCACTTATTCTCTGTTTCCAATTGCTTAATTTCTCTTCCTGGCACTTGCTGGCGTGTAGTTTGACCATTACGTTTTTTCTCTCTTCTCTACTGTTGCAGAATACAGTATAAACATGTAGTTAATCAAGCATCAGCAAAGAAGCAAAACAAAAGCAAGTCTTTACTTTCAAATTCAAAGTAGACTGAAAAATATAGTTTAGTGCTAACGCCCTCTAGTGCATTAAATCGGACATTTGACTAGCCGCGGTACACGGAGCTGCATCCCTACTCATCACCTATATATATAACAAGAATCTAACTCGCGCAAGAAAGCGATTGGAGGAAGGCATCCAAGAAGTATATGATAAGAATATGAGAAAGGTAGTAGCTAAAATAAGGAAAGGGCTTAAGTTGACCCTTAGGGTGCTGTGCGTTGGAAATCTTTTTGATTTATATGAGTTTTTTTTCATAAGCGCGGCTGAGTTGACGTTGATAGACTTGTGCGTGCTCTGCCGCTCGTAACCTTTTTTTCTCCCATCGAATCGAGGAGGTCAAGTTTCGAGAGCAGAGCCTCTCGCTTCTGATTATCAGTCATATCGTCGTCGAGCAGAACGGCGCAGGGAAGGAATCGTCGAGTTCACTGGGAAGAATGGCGTCCATGCCAACGACTAAGGAGAAGGGGACCAGTGGCTCTATACAGATTGACGTCCGATAAGCCCAGAGAGCCTCAAGAAGGCGATCTGGCCAGTCTCCTCCGACTCAAAAGTGTTTGTAGCTATGGTATGGGTCTGGTCTGAAGACCAATGGGTCAGGTCAAAAAAGGGGATATCCTCTTCTTTGGCTACACCAACTAATGTAGTAGATTGCGTTCCCGGAGGACACTTTCTCCATTTCGTCGGTACTGGTAACAACAGATCTTGACCTCGTTCTTTTTCTTGTTATTTTACTTCTTGGAATGGAATTCTTCTCATGATAGTCACACAAGCGAAGGAGAAGAGGATGGGTCCCGAGGGAACTCTTTTTCTTCTATTCTAAGTTTTGATTGCACGAGCAGCATAACAACATAACAGTTTTGTGTAAGGAAGTAAGGAAAGACTCCTTTCTTAAATTTAAGGACTTAATTAGCCTGTCGTATATAACAGATAATGAGTCTCAAAGAGAGTTTCCAATGGGTTACATCAAGTTCCATTCCCAGTATGCGAAATCAGTAAACACGAATATCTGTATATAAGAAACTTCTATTCCAATCCACAATCGGTCCAACAAGTCAACTGTCGTCAACTAGATCAATCAGGAATAAGCAATATGTCGTACCCTATCTGTCATATTTGCTTTTCGGTAAAGGGTACACACTTTTTTTTTTACTTATTAAATTCTCTGTCTTGCTAAACACAAATCCTTCTTTTCTTGTATAGACGAAAAAAAAAAGAACTAAGTAGGTTTCGACCCATTAAAGGAGTCAATGGCACGCACACAAAGCAGGAGGAAATCGGTACCCCGCGAGGCTGGCGAAGTCGGCACAAGAAGTAGGCGGAGTAGAGGCAGCAGTTGCGGGCTCAGGTGTGGCTATAAATCTAAATCAATATTCCCGTCTGGGGTTGGCGGAGTTGGTAGAAAGCACGGTTCGCGATAAGCTAAGATTATTTTTTATACAACAAGCTTGCCCAGGGCTACCACATGCACCATCAACCACATGATCTGGGGACTAGTTTTGCACATTTTTTATTGTACCTTTGGCAATAGGAAGTCTGAACCGACACCCCCTGTCCCTCGGTGTGAGTTGCAGCAACACTCTGGTGGAAGTTATCCACCTATCGATGGTTAGAACCAGCTGAAGCCGATTGAAGCGTTCTTGATACATTATTGCACATCTCAAGCACAAATTGGATTTCATTGAGGAAACATTGCTCCACTGAGGCGCTCCGCGGACGCTTTTTATTTCACTTTTATTCTATGGACGTTGAGGCTGAATTGCACAAATCATGATAGATATTTATTGGGCTTACTTTTGCAAAATGGAGTGGGTACGAAGCAGATATGGATAAGACTTGGATCGGATAAGGCTGCTTCGGATATTCTTCAGTTACCAGTACGAATCGGATATTCCCAACAAAAGATATGGTCAGTCACCTTCCATCAACCTTAAACTTTACTTGGAAAATACCTATCCTCGACTTCCCTTACGAAAGGAAATTCGATGCTAGTTTGAAAAACAAGCTATATTGACGGCAGGGAGCGGCAGAGAATTTCCAATCAAATTGGCAATCCTAAACTCGATTAACCGAGCAAGAGGATGCACTAACGCTGCAACGGCTTTCTAGCTAGTTGCTCAAAAAATCCTATAAAAATCAAGCAAGAAAAAGGTTCTGGCAGGCTGCGTGGGACTGTAAATCCTCTTTCGCTGGCTGGGCCCTTTGGACTCTAAATCCAAACGGAGTGAGTGGTTCGATTCCACTCTCAGAACGAGACTGAACGAAAGAAAATGCAAGTGAAACGAGACGAGAATCTTCGATTGGGAAGTGCACTTAACCCACCCACCTAAACCGGATCAGGAAAAGTTTTTAGTGCATACAATACAAATCTTCACCTGCGAAACCTTTCTATCTTTGTTCTTCCCACTTTTGCGCTTTCGAACTACTGGTTAGGTCATAACCTTTCTTTGATGTTGACACTTACTCTGAGTGGTTTCACACTAAGTATCGTCCCCCTCATACCAGGTCTTGGTCTGGGCCTAACTATGGGCCGTCTCGCACTAATGGACCATACTATAAAAATTATACCTATCATCTCTCTTCGGGCCTGACTAATTCCTCTAAGAATCTCCGTAAGGGCTCCTTTTCTCAGCATTCTTCCAATTCAAAAAGAGGCCGAGATCTATTCATGAAAGGCAGGGGGCGTACCAATACTTATGACTTCACTGATACTGATAAGTCTACTGAGAACCCTGTGTGCCAGATTTGCACTATAGTGGGTCATACAGCTGATCGGTGTCACCACCATTTTTACTACAATTATAAGCCCCCACCGCCTAAGCATCTTGCTGCCTATGTTGCCGACATGGAGTTTGCCTCCCCTGACAGTTGGCTCTTGGACTCGGGTGCAACCAATCATATCACAACTGGTTTTAACAACCACTCGGTCTACGAAGGGGAAGAGCTCATTCAAGTTGCTGATGGTACAAGTTTTCTATTCATCATTTAGGCAATACCTCTTTTTCATCATCAAATAGACCGTAGCAATTGAACAATGTGCTTCATGTTCCAGCAATTCCAAATAATCTGCTTAGTATTTATTTCTCAGTTAACAAGGCATGGAGTGAGGTAATTTTTGAATTTCTATCTGACTGTTGCTTAATTAAGGATCGAGTGTCTCGCCCGGAAGATTCTCCTCAAGGGCAAGCTTGAAGTTGGCCTTTACAAGTTGCCTATGCCATTGATTTCCTCTTATGCTTCTCAGCCTTCTTTTACTGCTTTTGTTGGTGAATGGGCCCCATAGAGAGAGTGTCTCTGTAATTATCTTAAAAGACTAGGCTTGGAAAGTTTTTCATTGTTCCTGGCATTGCTTTCATTTGTCTCTACCGATAGTGAAATCTAATTATCTTAAAAGATACTCCATTCTCTTAGCAGTAGAGTTTTCATTCTCAAAGGACAGGGAAGTTTAGTCATTGTGTCTTTGTGCATTTCATTCGCTCAATACTGAAAGAAACTGAAACCTTTCGTCCCTTCGTTTCTCAAGATAAATAGAAATACTTCTTCAGAGAAATAAAAATACTTCAATCAACCTTTCGTCCCTTCGTTTCTCAATCTAAATAGAAATGCTTCTTCTAATCCTTTGTCAGCAGGATACCCTTTCTATTGATTCAAGATCTTCGCGGTGGCCTCCACTCCACCTAGGTTGAGTTCCGGACATATGCCAGGATGGCTAACGGGTAATTATATCATCCTTTGCTAGCTTTGCCAAAAGTTCTCCTTAGACTGGAGATGGATTTTCACGTGTGAGCCAACAAAGGAAGCTTGTTCACAAGGGAGCTATAGTTCCAGTTTGAATAGTCCCATCATAGTAGCCCTTCTTGAAGTAGGTCTTATCTTTTTCCTAGCCGCCTTTCCATTTTTTAAGCCAGGTTTTCTTTTCTAGTTGAAGTGCTTGACTACCCAGTCCTCGCATCAGGTAACACTCTCCATAGTTCTATAGCCTTCTATCCAGTGGGTTTGAGTAACAGTTCTGCTCCTGGCATTTCTAGTACTTCTTTAATTGGTAAGTCTTTCTATCTAAAAGCTTTTTGGAGTCTAAATGACTACGATGGATATTTGATACTGCTTGAGAAAGTCTTTGGATCAAGTATGTTTAGAAAAAGGAATATGCACAGGAAATCATGAAAGAGGATGCGCTAACGCGCAACGGCTTTCGCGCTAGTTGCTCAATCCGTTGCTTGTTTGGAGAGAGTACCATTATGGTGTAATGTAGAGTGTGTAAGCAGTCATAGGCGACTCTCGAGAGAGCTGTCTGCTTCACACGGCCATGCTCCATTGCTTACTCCTACAGCGGTATCTTTTGAAAAAGAACTAAACTGCTGAATTCAATCATGTCAATGCAATTGCGAGTTTTATCCCTCGTAGAATTCCCGTACCCCAGGCTTGTACTGATTCGCACCATACTGTAACCCCCGGTACCTGTGTGAGAGTATCATCCACAACGAAAGAGCTGAGGCTGTTTGGAAGGATCTCAATGAACGCTTGTCCCATGGAAAGATCACAAAGATCTATAAATAAAGCCGGGCAACTTCAACAAGAGCAATTCTCGATTAGCTCTTCTTTCACAAAATGCAAATCCTTTTGGTATGAACTTATCCTTCGTACTCTCTTCTGTCCGTTTTCACTCCTTTTAGCTACTGGAGCTATTTAGCTTCCTTCTATGCGCTTGGCATAGGCTACGTCAAAACGGAGATACCTGGGATCATCAGGAGAGGAACCTATACTTTTGACATTTCTTCGTTGGAAGGAACAGGGCAAAAGCGAATATGGGTGTCTTCGCTTTTCAACAACTCATAGAAAGTCTAGTTTTTGTTATTCATTTGAAAAGTACTTTTTGTGAATATCATATTTAGTACTCTTTCTTTATAAAGAAACGATTGGTTCGGAGCTGGGCATATTCACTTAATAGAAAGAGAAAGAGCATAGATAAACGTTTCTAACAAAAGAAAGAGATACCTGGACAAAGAGACATGCTTTGCCCTCCCGGATGGATGAATCGGTGAACTGAGAGATGATCGAAGCACAGTGGTTGGTGTGGTTCGTCAGAAAGAAATACGTTGCTTCTTTCCTACTTTTAGGTCCTCGTAGAGATGAGCTTAATTCAAATATGAGGGCAGATGGCATTGACGGGAAAGATCAACGTTCTGAGACTTCGTTGAGCGGGACTTCAATAGGCGGGGTTTCCTAATCGAACAATCAAAGGATTCCCTCTACCAATGCCACGTTGTATGAACCATCACCCTAAAAAAGTAGGAGTCAGGAACCAGAGCCACAGAAGCAACATTAGAAAATAGGGTATCCTAAGCAGCTAGAGGAATCACATTAGGACCAGGTGACACAACGGAAGTAAAATACATTGAAATAAAAAAAGTTCAACAACTAGTAGTAGCAAGAAGAAAAGGTGGATCCCTTCGTACAAGAGCGAAACTTATGATATAAAGCAAAGAACACTTACTTAGTAGGAACTTCCCAAGAGCACTACTCCTTTTCCAGAAAAGTAAATAAAACGAGTGATCGGAATCTTCGAAAAATAGAACTCGAAAGAACGATCGAGGATGTAAATGCACATATGAGATTTCACTCTTTACGATAATATGTGTGTGAAGAAAAAGAAGTTTAAGGATAAAGCGGAACAGACGCTTCTCTCAAGATTTTTCTATTTTACTGAGCTTTGAAAGGCTTGATCGATCCAACCTTGGCTCCGCTTTTCTTTCTCCAGCTTTGGTTTCTTTCTCAGCCACCGTCGGTGTCGTTTTATTCAGTAAGGAGCTTTCAGTTCACGAAGTCAACACCTTTCAGATTGTTTCCATAGTCTACCTGGCTGAAGGTCTGGATAAATAGAAATCGCGGGTAAGTTCTAGATTATAGCCCCTAAAATCTTCGGGTTGGCACGCATCCATGACGGAATGAGCCCGTCACAGTCCGAGTCGCAATCGGAATCACAAGAGGAAAGGGGCTCTGGCTATGTCTGATGACTTTATTTTTGAGTAGTTGCTGAATTTTATGTTCCATTTCATCTTTCTGCTTGTGAGGCACACTGATAAGGATAGATGTTAGGTGGGGTTGCTCCCTCTTGCAATGGAATGGCTTGGTCAATATCACGGTGAGGAGGGAGTGTAGTGGGCTCCTAAAAGACTTCAGAGTATTGTTGCAGTAAGGCTGAAATAGCCGGAGGAAGAGTGTGGTGCCTGCAGAGATAAGATGTTGAGATGCAGAATGAAACCAGAAATGCCTTTGTTGAGAAGCTTGTTCATTATCCTTTTCAGTTGATCAGTGTACGCGTCCTGAGATGTGCAATCCTTTAATGAGAGGAGAGTATCATCTTCTAAGGTAATGATAAATTCTCTGGTCTTCAAATTGAGGGCAAATGGGCTATGTTTATAGAGCCAATCATAACCCAAGATGACATCGTATTCTTTCAAGTCTAGGACTCTAAGGGTGTTGTTGAAGGCATGTTTCTGAATAGAGAATGCAGTGTCTGCTATGATTGCCCCAGATGTAAGTTGGCCTCCCCAGCCACAGCTATTTTAGCCGAATTTTTCTTTTGGATATGGCAAGTGGTTTTAACTGCGAAAGACAAATAAATGAATGTACTTGAACTGCCGGTATCAATAAGGGCAATGCCTGTTTGTCCACCAACAGTGACCTTGACTGAAAATGTGCCGGCAGTGACCAGCCCTAAAACTGCATGAGCCGAAATATGCATGAGATACTCATTTGGAGGGGAGTCCTGATCCTGTGAGATTTCATTTCTTCTTCTCCTTGTACTGCAATCTCTTCTGTGGCATCATTTGGTGTGTAAGTTTCCTGCATGACATTGATAGTAGGGATTAACTTGCATTTGTGACCGGGGACCCATTTCTTACCACATCTCCAGCATTCACCAGCTTTTCTAGCTCTCTGTTGTTGCACTTGGGGAGCCACAGGTTGTTTTTTAGTTTTGTCTGGTGTGGTGGTAGCAGGTTCTGCACAAAAGGTCTGTATGGAGCAGCAGTGATCTGTCTCTGATATGAAGAAAACTATTTCTTAGGTGGGGCACCGCGTTCCATGTCTTTGGCCTGCCAGTACGCATCAGTCAGGGACTCTGGTTGGAGAGGCATGAGTTGGTGTTTGATGTCATGACGAAGGCCGTTGACAAAGCATTTTACAAACCACTCTTCGGTTAGCTCTGGTGTATCTTGTTTCAACATAGTCATGAAATCTTCAAACTTATCAATATAAGCATTGACTGTCATGTTGTCTTGTTTCAGTGCATTGAAAGTTTTAGCAACTTCATAGGGACTGTATGCAGAGAAACGATGAGTAATCATGCGATAGAAATCAGACCAAGAGGAATCTTGCCCAGTGGTCTAATATGAATAAGAAATGGCAGCTATAACAGATATTTTTCTCAATCGCTCAGCTTGAAGGTAGGCCCTTGTCACTAGAACGAAATGCAAGGGTTGGTGGTGTAACAGAACCGACCAATTTATACGAGCACAAGTACGACGATCGCCAATTTAGTAGCAATCAAGTCACACTTGAGCCAATATAAACCCGGTAGTCCGGAAATCTCGAAGGATTTCAAACATTTTAAACAGAACATACTCTAAGGATCTTACAAATTCAGCAACAACCCATCACATGATACATAAGTTCACAACTGAATTAAAACATTAGAGTACAACATAGTCTTTTACATAAATGTAACAGTAGCGGAAATCAACATAGTTTTGAAACAATGTAGTTCACATACGAGTACCACCAGCTAACCGTGTCACAACATCTTACAAAAGCTAAAGATGGATAACGACCTTGCCCCAGGTCTAATCTTCTTTGCCCGCGGGGGTGAAGCAGTTATTGCAATAAGCATAGTAGACCACTCCTTCTGCAATAGTGGGAATAAAACCCTGAGTACTCAATTGTACTCAGCTAGACTTACCCGACAGGAAGTAATAAAAAAAGACTCTCAAGGATATGCAGGCTTATTTGGTGGAGCTCAGAGGATAACAACATTTTGCATAAAAAGCATTACTATAGTAGTTCCTCAACTTATAAATTTTAGATATGGTTTAGCTTCGATTTCAGTTAAGCTATTAAGCTAAGGTTTGCAACTATACTAAACAATCACTTGATATTATAGCAAACAATACAACCATATGATTTCCGATATCCACAGATATCCACCTCATCTCACCATAATCAATATGTTCAAGTTGTTAACCTCTACCTCACCAGAAGATCAGTTCTGTTTCTCACTAATCAGGAGAGATGGCGATTCGAATCGATTGTACCAGCTGGCAAACATGCCAATCACAAACCCTGTCAACCTGATCAGTGGCTTCTTGGGTCACCATTAGATCTTTCTGAATCATATTATATCGCGAGCTTGGCGGGGGCCATATTCTCGGAGACAAACCCACTCACAGGAAGTGCAGGTCCCTGACCTGACTATGGCAAAATGGTGTCTCCGCACATCCTTCCTACCTCCATAATATGTCTATCCATGTCACACCAATTCTCGGCTCAGAAAGAACTACTCGGCTTCGCGGTCAGAACGACTTATCTGGCCAGCTATGTGACGACGTCCTTCAATCTCAACTGATATCTGGTGGCCTCAATCCTAGTCGGCCGCAAGCAGCACCGAAGATAGCATGACCTCAACCATGTCATGCGGCTCCCCGCTACCTAGCCTTGATTCTCTCATTATCATTGTGGCATGGTGGCACATATAGTCAATCATGTGGAATCCATCCCCATCAGCAATAGTCACCACCTATGCTCGCGAAGGACAGGAAATCCCTCGGCTTCTACCGATCTAAGCATGGCTAAGCATAAGATCGAACCCATCCCTTGTCTAGTAATATTTTCAGGATCAAAATATATATATATACTGGACAAGGTATAAATGCAGCAACGGTATCAAATCAACTCCTATACTTAAGTGCACAATTATACGATTTAAGAAAGACTGGTGCATTTATATAAAAAGAGATAGGTGGAGGCTTAGGGATGCTTCGGGGCTTGCCTTTCACGAAGTTAGAGGGCTGGTGGTCAGTGCACTCAGGCAGTTCAGTTTCCTCCTCGGCCTCGGGAGCTTCCGGCACCTCGATCTCCGGGGCACTCCTTCCTCCGGCGGATCAAATTGCAGCAGTGTAACTCCTCTCGGCAATCCTGTATGCATGATATGCATATATGAGAACTGGGAATGCACATGGAATGCAATATAGAGATGCACAACTTGAGCCATGAGATGCATTAGACAACATGTGAGCATCCAAATAATTTATCAAACATTTACTGAGTATGTGCATATTTCTTCTCTAAACAATAACATATACTCATCCCTTCTTAAGCAAGCTATAGAGCAATTTCTCGTATTGCGTAAGAGGTCTACAACCTGCACTAACAATTAACTTGAATCAAACTTACCTTACTACACTTAACTAGTAAAGAAACAATCATGAACAAGCACCTACACAAAGAGTATTAATCTTGCTGCCTTTATACATAAATAAAGTCAGCAACACAAATGTCTAGCAAGGTTGTTGAACTAAAACATCTCAGAAATGCAATGAAAATTACTTGCTAACAACTCATTAATCGATTAAAAGCAATTAATTTACCTAGCTTATAACTGGACCCTTTATTTGCTGTGCCCAGAAAATTCTAGAAAAATTATGGCAGATAGCACACTCCCATATTAGGATACTGGCAAAATTTCAAGTCATTTGGACAGATATAACATGCTACACAAAAATGACAAGCAGACAGCCATTTAAGCAATGGAAAATACTTACTACAGTAAAAGTATCAAACAATAGATTTCCCATTTTTCTTAGCTTCTTTATTACAAAACAAGTCTCAGGAAAAATATTCATAGCCATTACTTATTCCCATCAAACATGGTGAATTTAGCAAGAGTATAGCATGAAAGGCATGTTACACATGACATCATATAAATAATAGTAACCAACCTAGCAAACATATTTTTTTCAGATCCTACTACTCTAAACAAGATTAATGCAAGTGGAATCACTATTTTTAGCATATTCCTATAATTAGTTATGCATTTATCAATTTATAAGCATATAACAGATTAATTATAACTGTACAGAAAAGTTACCACAAAGTCATATTTCATATTTTTTATCTATAGAGCTTAGAAATACAAACCCAACAAAATTTGGTTCACCTCATTTGGACACTTCTAGCTCTAGATATGAATTTTAGAAGGTTTACCAAAATTTCTGGAAATTCATTTTCTCTTTTTCCTTTAAAACGAACCAGACTCAAATCGCTACACACACCCGGTTCAGTGAACCAGAGACGCACCCGAGGAGCTGACCGGTGGGACCTCCAGTCAACACGGCCCCACGGGACAGAGAGGGAGGGAGAGCCGCCGGCGCTGACAGGCGATATCTCACCGACGGCGAGGTCACCGGCGACACCGAGGGTACCAACGTGTTCACGAGAATGAGGCGAACCCGAATAACTTACTTTCGAGACCTAACCCGCACTGGAGCTGGCTCGTCGGCGGCAATGGCGGACGGCGGAGGTCCACGAAGTCGCGCCGGCCGATTCCGGCTGTTACCGGCGAAACTGAGCTTCGTTCCACGACCCTAAAACCCTAACGGTTCTTTGTGCACGACTAATCGAACTATTGCGCACGAGAACAAGCTAACCGCATGTCTATGGCGACACGGTGGCGAGCGGAACCTCGGCGAGCTCGGGTTTCGGCGAACTTAGGGGGCGAACGGCCCAACCAACTCTCTAGGCTAGATCTACAGTTAACGGAGACGCCAAGACAAACAAGAACGGAAGCAAGGGGCTACGGCATTGCGCTCGTCGCTACGAGCAAAGAGCTCGGCGGCACTCCGGCAATGGCGCGGCGGCGACGAACCCTAGAAGCTTTACCTCTCTATCTCAAACGTTGAGAGTAGGTCGAGGAGGTAGAGCGGAGAAAGACGAAGCTATGGTGGAGGTGGAGCGGTCGGAGACGGTGCGGTGGCTGCGGATTTCACCGACGCGCACGCTCGGCGGCCATGGCGACGGCGGAGGGGAAAGAGGAGAGACGAGAGCGAGAGAGAGAGAGAGAGAGCGAGTGGAGGGGCCAGAGGACAGATTGGCGTGTCGCCTTTGGCTTTGCAGGGCGACGGCAGGCGGACGCCGGCGTACGGTCACCACCTGGCGATGAATCACTGCGGCGGTGCCAGCTGTTCGACGTGATTCAAACTGAATCGATCGATTCAGTTTAGCGAGGAGGGCCTGAACCCAGTTTTGATCGAGCCATAACTCATGATCTAGGGTGTTTCAGCGAAAACTTCCCTAATATGGGTCAAAGAGCTACACGAGTACTCCAATCCATATTAGAACACCTTCAACTGAAACAGCTTGGTTTGAGAGATACAAGTCAAAGAATAGAGCTACACTGAAACTAAAAACCACTTCTAGACTTAGCAAATTTCAGCAACTCCAAAACAGCCCCAAATCTGCATAATTTCACAATTTTGACCACCTTACACCCATTTTCATGAGTTGACCCAAAAATAAAGTTTGTTGCTTATAAAATTCTACACAACTTTGATTAAGGGTGCTCTGACATGCAAAGTCTCTAAATTAACTTTCTTGTTTAGTCAAACAAAATAGGTTTAGTAGGGCTTTCTAGTCAACTATGAGCTAGAGGGGTATTTTGGGGATTTCACCAGCATGAACATTGTTCCAAATGTTGACCCAAACATGTTTAAGGCATTTATAACAGTAATCCACCATTACACTTGCATGCTAACACATCTATGACATTGTAGGCATATAAGCAAACATATAGCATATAAAGGAATGTAAGTCAAATCAAATGGTGATGATGCATGAAATGACATGATCAATGCTTGATGTCATGCAAATGTAAGTGTAAAAATAGTAACTAACACTAGGGTGTTACAGGTGGATCGGTGATTTATGATAATACAAGCAAGGACACACCTCTGGCTGTATCTTGTGAGCCAGCCCTTACCGAAGGCATGATGGAGTGAAAGATCGTGACTCTTGGCTATTAAAAGAGCGAGCCAAAGTAAATTCGACAAGAAAGCTATCTGATGTATATTCGTTGGATATGATAATGAGCGAAAATGGTGGAAGCTCCAGCAGGGACCGCTGTTCCGGACCCAACAGAGGCAGGGGTAATTCTTTTTAGTCTAATGAGGCTGGGACAAGCTTTGCTTTTGTGCTGGTTGAAACTGAGGATTAGCTTTGGGTAAGCTACTTTTCTGTTGTCTTGTTGTCAGTGGTCCTCTCATAGGAGTTTATGGAAAAGAGATGTGAATTCATATGAGTAGATTTCTTTGCATGGCATTAGTCAACATAGGGATGGTGCTTGATACAGTCGTTCTACTCTATCTAATAGTAAATAAAGAGGAAATGTCTATGCTTAGGAACTAGCGTAGGAAAGCTTTTCTCTTATGGGAATGAAGGCAAGAGAAATTCACATATAAGCAAGGTCGAAGCTCTTGTGAGTGAGAAATAGGTAGCAGGTAGGAAGCCTGGGGGTTTATTTCGTTGCGTATAGTGCTGGTCATGGGAATAGAGAATAATTATCATTCTGATTGAAGACCCTACTTTTCATTTTCTTTGCACGATGTTGTGCCTGTGTACCGGTCTGTCCTCCCTACTCTACTTTTTGTTATTTCTCTTTATAGACGTTGGGTCGGAATTTCGCTCTCTGTAAGGAAGGGCTGCAAACAATAGGTTTGGTTTCTGTAGGCAGAGCGCTATCCATTTGCTTATTATTGAAGCAGCCAGGCAGCATCTTATGCACGGGCTCTGCTATCCCCTTATAGCCGGGTTTGCCATCTAAAAATGGAGACTCTGATCAAGAGAAAGCACCCCACCATATCTAGCTAGCAGGGGGAGGAGGGACCCCCCTTTTCAATGTGGAGACGCGGAAAGGGAAAGGATTGAGTAGGCCGGAAGCCCATTTTCAAATAGGTTGCCTTCAGTAATCCGAGTACGCAAGTAGGGTCTCAGTGATTATGCTAGAAGGGCCAAGTGGAGATGCTAGTGTTTAATCTCCTCCTATGCAGAGTTTTCATATAGCATCTGCGGAGTCTTCCTTCCATGGTTGATCAGGCGTAATCTCCATAACCTAATGTTGTCACGTCTGAGAGGTAGAAGCTATCTATTCAATCCAATCCTTCTCCAAAATGCACCATGACCGATCCAATTACTATAGAGCCAACAACATCCCCTAAAGCCAATGTCACTCTCATCCTTTTTCCAATTCAGATTGTACTGGTAGCATGTGGAAGCTGTGGAATGGTGTTTGTTGGTGAGTAAAGAGCCCATTCTAGAGATGAAGCACCACAATCTATATTCTAGTTTTTCACTTCGTTCGTTACTTTCCAGCTTCAGGAGCAAGCCTATAGTAGGTAGTAGGAAGGCGAGTGATGGGTAATCTCGGTCGGCAAAGAAAGCTACTAGGGATTGACCTAAAGCTATGACATTGGAGAAGTTCATAAGTTCACACGTCGAAAGAAGAACGTCGGATTGAGACGAGAAAGCAAGTGCAAGGCATTCAATAAGGTAAGGTAGGGTTGGCAGAGAAGAAGGATAGAGAAGAAATAGAAAGAATCGAATACAAAACAACTCCGTTGATTGAATGTCAAAGCCTTTGGCCCTTCTTCTTTCTCAACTTTAAAGCTCTTGCTTAAACCGATTGGGAGTCCTCCATCTCTCTTAAAGTTTGAAGTAATCATTGATTTTTCATTCCAATTCATGTCCTGAAGCTTTGCAAGGATCGAATGTTTTCCTTTTCTGATTGAGCAATCTCCAATCACCTTAACCAAAGTAGGATAGGCCAGTGGGCAGACCAGATATAGAGAATTGTTTCAAAAAGAAAAGAAGAGAAATAGTAGATTTGTCCTCGAAAGCCTGTCTTCTCAGACATCCTGTAATCAAATTGGATCAGGCAAAAAAATAGTATAGTAGATAATGAAAGAAGAGTCCACCCTAGGGGCACAAGGTGGGTCCCCTGTATGCAGGTCGCTACTTAACTTGACAAGCAGTGTGGAAAGTGTTGCTGTGTCAAATCGAGATTGTGTGGGTGTTTAGGTTTCTTATTCAACCATGTGGTTTTCCAGTTTCATTGAAGCTACTTTCAACTAAGGAGAGGAATCAAATCAACGAGAAATACTATACTTGAAATTTCGAGTTGCGAAGGAAAAGCGCGATACAAACTCTCAACTCTACCTTCATGGTGGAATGGATCTGGATCAACGAATGGGTGAAGGAGCTCCCCCACTATGTGGGGTTCCTCGTCCTGATTCTATTAGCATCCGGGTTTATCTACGCGTGTTTGCTTCTTTGGAAGTACACATCGTTCCTCAGACTCGTACTCGCGGTGAACTACGCGAACTCTCAAAAAGTTAGCGGAGTTGCCGTGTATCATGAATTTTCTTTTTCATGGGTGCGCGGGGTGCATTTGAGGGTAGTGTCCGTCATAGACATCGAGGGCAGACGCAAAATTGACTCACTCCCCCAAAAGGGGGAGGAAGAGGGAAAAAAATAAACTTGAAATTTCGAGTTGTGAAGGAAAAGCGCGAAACAAACTATAAACTCTACATGTTAGAGGGAGCTAAATCAATAGGTGCCGGAGCTGCTACAATTGCTTTAGCGGGAATAATCTCTTTCTTATTTCTTTCTTATTTCTTTCCCATGACGACTAGGAACGGGCAAATCAAGAATTTCATTTCGAATTCCTCCTCCTTTTTGTATTTTTTTATATTAAAATATCCTTCTTTGTTATTGTTTCTAAAAGTTACCATTTTAGTCGTTATAGTCTTTTATCGTTTTTTACTCCCACTAGTGCTCCTCGTCTCCCATCTAGATTTTTCCCCCTTTTTTATTATAACTCTCCCGCCGGAGGTTCAAAACCCACAGGCTCTAGCTCATTTAGAAGGGCTCAACTTCTATCTGAGCTTATATGACCAGGATCCGGAGTGGGTTGCGTTCATTCAGCAGGAGCTGAATCACAACACCCCTCTGGAGGACATTCCTGGCCGCCTACGCTTATTTTTAATGGAGGAAAAGATCTCGTGTTTACGACGAGATCTTATCCTCGATTTCATTTCGATGTATAATAGGAGCGAAGCCGTACTTCCCCTCGAGCCCTACATTTTAGAGGAGGCGGTTCGCTCCTATCTTTCCCATATTAACGCAAGTGATAATCTTTCTATTCTCCGGGCAGCTTATCAAGATCTGCAGGAGAATGAAGGATCCATCTTCTTTTTGGAGGTGGTTTCGCACAACCAGGATTACCTAGATGCACAGACCACTTCCAGGAGGTGCCATGAATTGGCGCAAAGGATCCGATGGGATGGAATCGCCCGAAGCCATGCTCAGCTCGAAAGGGCTGAGTATGAGCATGCGCGACTAGTTTTTCAGTATGAAGATATAAAGGGGGGGCGGGGGCATATTTAATCCTATTTTAGTTTCGAATCCTATTTTATTTTAGTTTAGCGGCAAGCGCCTTTATGTGACCTAACAGGACTTTTGAATTAACTCAGTGATTTTGCAGACGGAGGAGAGGAAATGAAAGCAGAAATGGTTCTGGAAAAAGAAGAGAAGAAAAAGCGCTAGTTCTTCTTTTCTTACATACTCATGAAAAAGACCAATAAAAAACTTCTTCGTTTCGTTGGTAGAACCCACGCCAACTCTTTTCTCTAAAAAATAGAGAGATCTTTTGATAGTCTCACTTCTATCAATGCAATGAAAGAACTATCCCTTCCTATTTGTTTGTCCTAATGAGACAAAGAAGAGCCTCCTTCTTTACCACTTTAGGCGATGGGGGTGAAGGGGGGTTCACATACAACTGGGGCAAAGTGGTTTATGATTGAATCTCAGAGGCATTCTTATCATTTGGTAGATCCAAGTCCACGACCTATTTCGGGTTCACTCGGAGCTTTGGCAACCACCGTAGGAGGTGTGATGTACATGCACTCATTTCAAGGGGGTGCAACACTTCTCAGTGTGGGCCTAATATTTCTCCTTTATACCATGTTCGTGTGGTGGCGGGATGTTCTACGTGAATCCACGTTGGAAGGGCATCATACAAAAGTTGTACAATTAGGACCTCGATATGGTTCTATTCTCTTCATAGTCTCGGAGGTTATGTTCCTTTTTGCTTTTTTTTGGGCTTCTTCTCATTCTTCTTTGGCACCTACGGTAGAGATTGGAGGTATTTGGCCCCCATTTTAGATCCTTGGGAAATCCCTCTTCTTAATACCCCTATTCTCCCTTCATCCGGAGCTGCTGTAACCTTGGGCTCATCATGCTATACTCGCGGGGAAGGAAAAACGAGCAGTTTACTGCTTTAGTACCAACCATTTTACTGGCTCTAGTATCCACTAGCTTTCAAGGAATGGAATATTACCAAGCACCCTCCACTATTTCGGATAGTGTTTATGGGTCTCCATTTCACTTTATTTTCAAGGGGAATCAAAGCAAATGCTGCTCTATTATCCAACGGCCCCACCCAGATCTGCTTTCTATCTCGGTAGTCTGGTATGTTTCTAGTCTTGGATTAGGTTAATCAACCCGGAACGATAGTGGAGGAGAGCCTGGATCCAGAGATTGATTATGAGATAAGGTAACTAAAAGAGGGAACAGGTAGGAAAGCAAGAGGTAGGAAAACAAGAGGCAGGAAAGCAAGGAAGGAGAGTCGGTACAGTAGGCTCATACACCAATGCTTTTTCCCTACAACCGGATCCTAGAGGAAAACCTAATGCACAATAGGTAGCTCTTAACTTCGTCTGGTTATGCCCATAAGTCATCATGAATGCGATAATGCCCAAGAGTTCACGTAAAAAACTAGGCTCTAAGGTTAGGATAAGAGCACTCTAATCTAGGTAGATGAGGGAGATCCACCTAAGCCCACCGTCTATAAAGAAGCACACGATCTAATCTAGTCTTATTGTTAGTCTCTCTATAAAGATGATCCATCACCTAAAGGGCGGACTCTGGACAGAAACTGAGGATTTGCTATAGGAAAGACCCTATAAGTTCAGACAATATGCTACATTCTATGATATCCTATTCAATCCCCCGGTTAGCATGCGATGCTCGTCGTGCTAATAAATCCTCTCTTCTTAAAGCCCAAGTAGGACAAAGAAATGCAAGTAAATACCCTCGATTCATTCCTTTTATGCGAGTGGGAAAGCTAGCTAGAAATCAATGACAAGGAGTAGAGCCTAGAGCAAAAGGGCCAGGCGTCAGGTTAGTTAAAGCAAGAAAGTCAATGCTGGTGCTCGCTTATTCAATCCTTTTTTCTCTCCTCCTTTGTGCTAATCACTAGTGCTAAGAACTAGGTCAAAAGGAAAGTCAGCCCTTAATACGGAGTTTTCTACTTGTTCTTACTTGTGTTAGTGAAGCCTGATAGTTCAACTTGCCTGTCCAAAGTCAATCTATGAAAAGTCTTCCTTATAGGCGCACCCAGCTGTAAGAGAGTAGAAGCAATCGGAGTAAATAAATCCCATAGTGAAATGAGCGTTAGATGTTGACTAGACAAAACTAGCTAATACATGTAGTAGGGTCACTTTTCCTTTTTTCTCGGTTATGTGAAAAGGTAGAAAACTCGCTACACTTTATAGGAAATGAACTACTCTTAATGCAAGCTAGTCAAGCTGGATGAGTTGTTAGGAATGGCTCAACCCAGGCAGCGCTAACCCTGTCTTTCCCAAAAAGTATCGTCTTGTTTACTTTCCCTAGGGAGGACAAAGATTAACCAATAGTAGTCCCGAGGATTGTATGAGCAAGGTCCGAACTGTTTCTATTAGTAGCAACATGAGGAGCCCCGAAGGGAGAATAAGAAAGATTAACCGACGCCGCGTTTTCAGAAGAAGCAATTGGATAAGAATCATACGCTGTGAATGAGCAGACGAATCGACCGAGGGCTTACACACAAGAACAGAACCTAACTCTACTTCTTTTTCCTCCTCACCGTGGCTTTCGGCAGTGGAGCGCCCCTTGAGAAGGGATTGGGGCAAAGCCTACGTTGATCTATAAGACCTCGTTCCAAAGGTTTTCCTAAAGAACACATCCTAGTTCAATCTTCGAGCTAGGTGAGTTGCTCCATTACCGATGGATGCGGGATATCATGGAATTTATTGCCAAAAGCTGGCCAGTAGCGATTTAGATAAACTACTTCATCCAATACCAATAAACCCACCTTTACCTTCTCTTTCTATTCTATAAAAAGGCGAACATCTAATCTAGGCCCGGTCGCCTTTCTATGAAGGCGAGCAGCCCAGCCCCCTTGTGGAAATTTTTATATTAAGGAAGCCGTATTTCGCAATAGTAGCTCCAAGAAGCTGGGCTTAGGGTGCGCCTCCTGCGGTCGTTTTAGTGACTCAATTGGCTGGCTTCCCTCAGCTTAGACTGGTGTCGCCACCTCTCCCAGGACCGGAATGATTATCCCTGCCCGATGGGTCTACATTCATCCCTGAATGTCGTCAGGTACTCTTCACTTCCCCGCCATTCTTGTAACCGTCACCTGTAATCCGCGCAGGTGTGTCCGCACCCCCTGGATTTTTTCTCGGAGCAACCCCCCTGGTTCCAGACCCAGGAGTTCACTTTCCCGTATGAGCATTCGGTACATATATAAGTCAGTGGAAGAGTCAAAGGGTCACCACTACTAAGGATCTCCCCCCTTATCTTAGAAGGGTCATCTGAGGGTTCGCCGCGGTTCATTGCTGTGCTTACACACTAGGCTACCCTTCTCCGAAAGCTCCGCGGGACCACCTATCACTAGTCTTCGGCCGGAGGGGTTTATTGCACAAAAAGGCCGGGACGCAGGCTCCCGCAGAGGAAAGCCCAACGAATGTCAGATGCAAAGCCCCGCACCTCATTAAGATCATATTGGCATACTCTCCCAAAAAAAAAAGAGCAGACCCCATTGAAGACGGGAGTGAGGTACAACAAGGCCATTTCCGTCCACCTTCTCACGGAGCCGTACGTGGACGTTACCGCTCATACAGCTCCCAGCCAGCAAGCAGTTAGCTTTCCTCTAGAAGTCATGGAAGTGTGGATAAATCGACATCAAACTCTAGTCGACAGAAGGTTTTTCTTTTTTTCCCGCTCGCAGTAGTAGTCCCAATATTCCAATACTACAGCGTTAGCAGCGTTTTGTCTCGATGAAAAATCTTCTGGTGACCATGAGGATTTCTTCTCTATCCTTTGGACTTGAACGATCCAATTTCGAATCTTGTTGGAGATTCTTTATCTGGCTTTGACGTATGGGGCCCTTTCCCCACTGTTTGATAAAAGTTTTGCATCTTTCCTTTACATCCGAACAGGACGGGCCACTAGTCCCTGATCTGGACGCCGCACCTGGAACTCCTTCTACCTGTGGTTGTGGGGTTGGCGCCTCCTGAGCTGCTTGAGCAGCACCCACAAGGGGGTGGGAAGGAATAAGACTACATAAGAGAATACTCTCTTTTTACTTTATTGACTGGTGTCCCGCGGATCTCTCTCTTTAGGCGCTTCGTTTAGTTCGTTTATAGCGAGAAAGCCCATGCGAGTCAATTAAGTAAGCTGGAAGGCACTTTTGAAAAAGCCTGGAACTTGATCCAATCTCTAACCAATTGCGGCTTGTTAGAGCACCTAAGCAACGATGCGAATAATCGCTTGCCTAATTCAGTAGGGTTTTCATTTGATTTCTATATGATAATATGCAGTAGCCATCCATCCTGGAAAGGAACAACCATAAGTGATTAGAGCGATGCTCCTTTTTTTGCAAAGAGTTGAGTTCTTCCTCTTTCGCGCAGGATAGCCACGGACTCTTCCGAAACATTCAGATATAGGAAAAGCCAGAGCCAAAGCCAACGCGTCAAAGTCAAGTCAGGTTCAGCAATCGACGTAACAGGTTCAAATACTCTAAGCTAGGTATATAGAAGGTATATTCGATTCAACAATCTGAAGTAGTGGAGTTAGCCCTCGGTATACCATACTGTAAGCCTCCACTCTGTTGTTTCCGTAGTATTAGTTTGTAGTTGTAGTTTACGCAGCTCAAGGCAGGAGGCTAGTGGTATCACTCCTTTTACCAAGTAGTAAGCCAGCTATAAGCATTGAAGTAGGCGGGTAGTTTTCATTCTTGATATCACCTTTCTTTACAGTAAGCAAGTAGGTTTATTAGTGGATACCTGAATCCAAGCAAGTAAATCAGCCTGTCATTCCTGCTTTTAGATATAAGTTTGCAAGTCGGAGTGAAAAGTACGAATTGTGTAGCGGCTATGTATTAATTCCAGTAAGTAGTTAGCAAGCCAACTATGAGATTGACTTATCCCCCGAGGATAAACTAATAAATAGGAGCCAAAGTGGAGATATGTGCTCTGGGAGCTGAGAATACGGTGGGAGCGTGTAACACTCCTGTGTTACGGAACATTTAAAACTGAGCATGTCATCATGAGCATTGCACAACATGTATGAATTTTTGTCAATCTTGACCTGCATCAACTAAGAACAAGTTTACTTTTCACTAAAGGCTTGTGCTTAGGGCAATAGAGTGGATTTACTAGCAATTTAATTTTTAAAACCCTAAATTGGACTAAAACTCTAGTTTCAAAACTAAGTAGAATTGGACTTTGGTCCCAAAAGCAAAGTTGTGGATCTTATTAAATAGAGCAACTTTGGTATTCAAAGTTTTTCAAGTTTCCAATTGGAAATTCAAATTAAACTTGAATTACTATATTCAAATTTGAATTCAAAACTTCAATTCAAAAATTATATGGAATCTGAAGATGGTATTTAAACAAAAGTTGTAAAGCTCTCTGAGTTGAACAACTTTGATGTCCATAGATTTTGAACTTGTTCAATAAAAATTTGAGATTTAAACTGAATTGAAAAAGGGCCATTTACCCCCTTTTCTATAATTTCAAAAATATTTGAAATCTGAAAATACTTAAAATACGAAAGTTGTTCAGAATTTAATTTCCCACATATCTTATTTTGGGATATTTTTGACTTGTTACATAAAAACAAAAGTAATTTTGAAAAAACCGAAATCGGGATAATACCTAGCTACAGTACCTAGCAGGGCAGTGCCACCGAGCTGCCTGCCTGCTTCGGCCGCCGCCGCCCTCGGCGACGCAGCGCGCGCGAGCACGTTACCAGGGTACGTGGCAGGGGCAGGGAGGCGTGGCACGCGCTCGGGAACGGACCTCTACCTTATAAGCTTGAAGGCGAGCTCATTTCTTCCTTTTCGCCTGATTCGGCTCGTCACCGACGAGCTCGCTGCTCGTCCAAATCCGCCGTCCCCGTTCACCTTCACGTCGAGTTGAGCCTTCCAATAGGTTCACCATTCTCTTGTGAACTTGTAGAGCCGTTGCCCACGTTGTCTTCGTCACCGGAGTCGTCGTGCCCGGCCATCTTCTCGGGAGCCGGCCGAAACGCCGTCGAGCTCGACCTCGACGAAGCTAGCTCTAACCGGTGATGCTCGCTCCTTCTTAACTTTAGTTCTATGTTCTTTGCGGTCCTGTGAAGCTCACGAGCTCGGTGGTTTCTTCCTTGGAGGGTTGCAGTCGCCGGAACAAGTTTGTTGCCGCCGGAGTTCGCCGCCAAGGTCGCGGTTACAGCCAAGCTCTCTCCTCCGAACCTCTTTCCATCGAATCAGCGCGGGCATCCCACTTTGGTGAGCTTCTGGAAGCTATTAGGGTAGTTGGTTTGGTCGGTAAAGGTTTCGGCTGGCTAGAACGCGGCAAGCCGTCGTCACCGCCACCGCCGTGCCGCCATAACTGCCTGCGAGCTCTTACTGATGTCCTGGAATTCGCTCTAGTCGGCTAGATAGGTCCGGAGGCTTGCTGGGGTCTCATCTTGGGCTTTGCCCTCGTCCGGAGATGCCGCCGCCGGCGAACTCCGCGGCGGGCAGCCACCCCCCCGCGCGCCTCTGCTCTGTTCGCTCTGCTCTGTTCGAGCAGAGGGAAGGAGAAGCCCGAGTGGGCTCTCCTGGGCCTGGCCGAGCCGGCCCAGTACCCCCCCCTTCAAATGTTCTTTTCATTTTTTTTGAAATGAATTATGGATGCTGAATTTTAGGAATTTTGTAGGAATTAATGTATAGTCCCAAAAATTCTGAAATAAATTGTATAGTTTATTTGAGTAATGTAGAATTTATGAAAAATATGAAATTTGTATTTTGAGCACTTTCTGTAGACTATAAAAATGCATATTTTAATTAATAAATAGTACTTCTATGATTTTTATGGCTCAAAATATAAATCCAAAAATTATGAAATTAATTGGGTAGCTATTTTGACCAGTGAGCTACTTCCACAAAAATTTATAGCTCAGTTGGATAAAGTTTTATTATTTATGATTTATTCCTAATTAAGTAATTAAATAAAAATGATGATTAGTGTTAATCACTTAGGGTTTTTGTGATATTTTAGGATTTTGTGAAGACTTAGGATCAGCAAATCCTAACTGGTCCTAAGCACTTTCCTTAGTGTTGAAAGTCGTATTAGTTGCGGCTTTATTAAAAATAATTAATGAATTAATTATGCAACAATAACACTGTTAGGTGAGATCTTGATTACAACTTTACCGTGAAGGAAAATTGTACTCAAGGTTATTAATTTAATACTTGTTTATTGTTAATCATGATTTTTGCACCATCATTAAGCATGCATCATTATCACGTATAGTGACCGAAGGCGAAGAAGTGAAAGTCGAGCAAGTCGCCGCTGCCGAAGCCCCGGAAGTTGTCGGTGGTTTTGACATTTGCGGTTCTGACCCTGATCCGTCCCTCGACGTGCAACAAGGTAAGTTCCGGTGCATTAGCCCCTCCTTGTGTTTTATAAATCTTTATCACCTTGAGTTAAATTGCTGCATTAGGTTGATAGGAGTTGATTGTCACCTATTTGCTGCATTTACCTGCCTTGATATATTATCCTTGAAACCTGATTTAAAGGCAAATGTTTATAAAATGTTTAGCCTTGCTTAATAGTTAAGCTTTTATGAAAAAGATATTTTATATGCTTTGGGTATACTACTATGAACTATTATAATTGTTTGACAGGGCAGTAGACTTGCATTGAGAAAGGAGTCTCAATGTAGTGTCTCTGACTGTCTATCAAGAAAACGAAATGGAATCCATTAGGGACCATTCGTTGTCGGCCTGCTGGATCAAGACTTTGCAACTAGCCACATACTACGGAAAGCCTCTGACTCCGGTCGCTCCTTTACGTGAACTGACAACCACGCACTGGGAGAGGAGAGATGGCGAGAGTAGCGTGTACCCTCGTGGCCGTCGTGCCTGGAGACGAGAGGAGTACTGTGCTCTCGGGTGGCGCAGGACCGGTTCAAGTTTTGGAAAAGCCGTGGTAGGCGGGGTTGGCATATGCAAGCTTAGGTGCTACATATGCAGTGTGGATAGGGATCCCCAGCTGGGTACTTAATCGATTTGAATCGTCGTTGCTCCTCGGTCAATGGAGACTTGATCCTTCGACTTACAGCGAAGAGTGGTTCGGAACTAGGTAAATGTGGGAAAGGGAATTGATGACGAGATAACTGAATGAAACAATCTAGCTTGAGATTAAATGTTAAGCTGATTTAGAGAGCTTTTCTGCAAAACTCTTTGATTCTTGCTAAAGCCTCTCCTTGATTTCCGTCAGCCTGCATTCCTAAGTCTTCTCCTCAATTTTTAGTCGGGTAAGTCTTGCGGAGTACCCCTTGCACTCAGAGTTTGTTAACCGCATGTTGCAGGCAATCAGCAACCCAAGGTCTGCGTTGGACCTTGCTGTATGACGGTGTTCGAGGAAGTGGTCGAGGAGGATAGTGATAGTGAGTGAGTATTTGATCCCTGGGCAGGGATGTTATGTAATATAAGTGTTGTATAAGCTACTTACCTACTGCCACTACTCATATTTTGGTTTGTAATAATTGTACTTAATGTATAATTAAGAACACGGGTTTGTAATCCTATGTAATATTTTAAGTCTTCCGCTCTTGTACTCCGAGTTGTATAATTTGTATGAAATGCGTACTCTGCAATTTCTTCGCAATTAAGATCCTGTTCGGAGGAAACAGGTTTACTCGTAAACCCGGCAGACCCTTTTAGGTTATACGGGTCACGGAGGTCTTTCGGACGACGACAGGTGCATGTGGGCCATATAGCTTAGGAGGTTCTGTCACAGAGCGCCATTGCCTGGAACACTTTTATATGGAGTTACTTCAACCCGTCACACATGAAAGTGCCAATGGATTTCTTTACTACAACTCGGAGTCGAATTGCTCCTTTGCAAGTGGGGACCAGCCATAGAGCTCGAGTTCTAGCCAACTATGTAGACTCTGACTTGAAAAGATAAGTTCAGAAAGAAATTCTTATTCGCTTTTCTCTTTCACTAGTGGTAAAAGCCCATCCTTAGAGACTACTGCCTGACTTTCAAGAACTCACTAGGGCGAGCTTATTATCATAGGGGTAGGGAATTAAGCTTGCTGACAAGATTAGTGCTTACCGGGCGGCTCTTGTCTCAAGAAATTGCTTAGGGAGTTTCAAATCCTACCATTGCTTACCTTACGTGTTGACCTTTCAGCCAGGCGCGCAGCGTTGTAAAAAGAAAGATATCTATTTTCTCGTGCAATCGTCAGCAGGAGAGTCAGAATCGCCAATCAAGCAGGTCGGGAAAGAGTCTCGCACCAAAAGATAGCACATGTTAGTTAGCGAATGAAGAAGCACAGTCTGGCATAGATTCAATACCAGCACGGTAGGTTACCATTCACTCTGAGCCTAATCCGCAAATCATACTTCAGCAGTTACAGCTTTCACTTCTCCTGTTGTTACCTCTTTGGAGTCGTAGATAGCGTTCTTGACTAAGGCCAGTGGCGTCACCAATTGATTCAACTAACCGAGCTTGTACTTTGTCTTTTGTAATTCTGGGCGAGCATAAGTGGACAATCCGAGCAAATTCCATTCACTTATATGTTGAATTAGCAGGCTTCTTTGTTAACTAAAACTAGACACGGGTCAGTGGGGCAACAACGTTCGCGAACTAGCAAGTTTCTGCTTTACGATGAAAGAGCACTTGTTTACAAATTCGGAGAATCAACATAAAACTGAGCCTTCTTCATTGCTTCTGCTCTCGTCTGTTCCCAAAGATTTCATTGTTTATGTCTGCTAGATCTGTTTACATCCCATCCAGTCGTCAAGCAAAGCAGTCTCGAAGCAGCGACCATCCGTCCAAAGCCAATGGGACGAGAAAATTAATCAGCTACGTCAGGTTCGGCTAGATCAGAACCAGGCTGTCGCTGCGCCCCCCAAAACGTTAATTGGCTGGGACTCAAAGGAAGTCAGTTGACAATGCGAGGAACGATAGAGAGAATTACACTCTTTTGGCTTTTCCTCTCTTTTCTATTATTCTCCAATAAGTAGAAAAGTAGAGTGTCTCAACCAGGTGGGTAGAAGACAGAAGCATCTCTACCCTGTGATCTAGTAGAAGGGTATCTGACGACTCTGTAGATGCATATCTTACGGAGCACTCGTAGAACCCTATCTGACTAGATCCGAGACAAGGAAGAACTGGGGAATGCTCGAGTGAACGCTGCCTTCTTCCCCTTTCAGGCTATAACAATGTGCTAGGGTAGGGATAAGGCTCTCGGCTCTCGGGTGCCATCTCGCACCTCTGATTCGGATAAAGGAGAAGGACCACGATCAGAAAGAAAAGGGGAATGCCGAACTGGATACTCTGCTTAAAGGAATAAGCCTCCCTTGGATAGATCGCAGAATTCCTACCAAGATATGTGCGTTACCAGGTGTAGTGGAGAAAGCAAGGACGGAGCCGTCGAGTGAGGATTGGCTGAGCTGCTCGTAGTGGAGTACTCTTTTAATTATTCGCTCTATTATTGCCTCAGGATGTGATCGGGATTAAGCCGCGTGTCGATACCCGGGGGGGCCCGGACTCAAGGGATTCATTCTTTTTCGCACTAATGGAGGACATGAATTCTGGGCAAATTCTCTATGTTACAGTCTATTAAAAAAAGGACTTCTAATATAATAAGAAATTCTTCTGCTAAAGAATAGGCTCGCCTATAAATAGAAGCTTCGGCGCACTCTCTATTTTGCGGGACAAGAAAGAAAGAGTCAAAGCCATGGGTATCGCTGCAAGACTTGCAAGCATTCCTCAAGAAATTCAAAATATAGAAAACGAGAAGCGCGAAAGAGAGCAAAGCCTGGATCTCATCCAGGACCCTATGTTTCTCTCTTTCGTCGATCCAGTAGTTTGGATGAACAATCCAGTAGCTTGGATAGAAAATTATAGAGAGGATGTTCAGAACAGAATCCGCATTCTTGAAATGCGGAAGAGGGAGCTGCTGAGCGAACAGCAATCGCTCATCGTTCAGGCTGCCCTCCGCGGTGACCGTGGAAACTAAAATATAAAAAAGTAGTTACTCGTCTATCTCAACGTAAATGAACGAAGTCACTTAAGTCTTCCTACTACTACTGCTCCTTCTTACTTATTTTCGTTTTTTCAGGATCTAAAGAAGAAGAGGTTTTCTTAGCGGGCGTGAATCCGGTAGCTTCTACTTCTGTTCTGTTGTCTCACTTATGAGGAGCTGGTACTTCCTGATCAAGAGTGTAGTGAGCATAAGTATTGTATTGTTAAGTATTTTCTTTTCAGGTGTGGTGTGTAGAGATATTGCCTTTATGAATAATACTTATGTATTGCCTCTTCTTCTTGTTTATGAATAATACTTATGTATTGCCTCTTCTTCTTGTTGTAGAAGAATACTGATGTATTGCAAAGACCAGTTGTTGTTTTATTTCTTTATTTCTTCCTTTTCTCGAATAGTAGTTGTTAGCTTTGTCTCTAGCATGTTGGTTTGCTTCTAGCATTTAGTAGAATAAGTTGCATTAGCAAGTTCATCATTTGAAAGTGCTTTTTCCCCTGTCTCCTTAGCCTCTACCCTTCTTGTGTATAGTTCGTTTACAAAATTGATTAATGGAGACTCCATTCTATCAAAGAGGTACTTTAAGATCCAAAGCTACTCCACGGAAAATCTATCAACTTATGCAGGAAAGGAATATAGGGAGTCATAAACAGAATAAGAAGTATTTCACTTATAAGGCTATGTATTACAATCCTAGTACTAAATCTATGGTTGACGTAATCCCTATTACGGAATTAGATCCCTTTATTTGCTATAAATTCTATTATATTAGAGAGTCCATTTCTTAATAAAGAAGAAGCTACACCTTTTCGGAACTGAGATAAGGAACCCGGCAGGACCGGTTGCTGGGGGTATTTCACTTGTGTGAGGAAAGAGGGGAGAACAAAGCCTAGCGGGAAAGATTAAGCAAGCAGCAACCATTTCTTATTGGATAGATTCCTTTCCAAACATAGTGAAGTGACTTTGATCAATTCATTCTATTTCGTTGATAGGCTCACATGCACCTTTTGTTTACTTATCTTTTGAATTGATTTACTATGTATTGGCATATGCTCGTAGGGATAGATTCGTCCATCGTAACTTTGATCGTTGCGTATGTTTCATATTGATTGGTACCAGTCGTAGGATTGGAGGAATCCGGTAGATTTCCCGTCCCATTGAATGGAATATACTTTCCCTTTGACCTAGCCCCAAAAGCCGTAGCCGTCCCCGCGTAAACTAATATCCCGTTAGCGTCCTGGTTAAAACCCAAAGCTTTGCTAAAGATACTGGTTCCGTTCCGAGGAGAGGCCCTAGCTAGAGTAGTAATGAAGTGAAGGCAGCAAGCTATTCAACCCTTCTGGTGGGTATACTTCTCTGCTTACCCCAACTTACCTTAATTGCTTTGCTTTAAGGAAGCAAGGAGCCGTTGTTGCAGCTAAATCGATAGGAATAGGATTCGATTAGGATTGGTTGGAAGGGATACCGTTGTTTAGCCGTTACCGTGCTTTGAATTGAAAGGAGGAGCAAGCACGTTCCTTATGCGAGTCATTTCTCTAGCGATGAAAGCATCGAAGGAAAAGGCAAGGGAGGTAGGCAAGCTAAAGTCAAGGAAAGCTAGCTCGAAAGCAAGGAGCCTAGGAGGAGGAGATCTACATGGTGCAACCCGAGGGGTTTGAAATTCGGGGAAAAGAAGGTCACATATGGCTGTTGAAGAAGAGCTTGTATGGGCTCCGAGGCAGTGGTCAAAGAAATTCGACAAGTTCATGGTCAATCGATACCTTTCCATCAATATCGTGGATGGGAGCCTAGGCTTCTGTAACCGAATCCCGTATTGGGTTATACATTTCCTTAAACAAATACTGCATCTTAGCCTTAACGATTTCAAGATACCGTATCCGAGCGTTGGTAACGGCCTATTGTTAGCTCTGGCCTTTATGGATCTGTTGATACGGGGTATATCCAGTAATAACAGGCTTCACAAAATTGACCCCTATTGCATCATTGATGGGATTCCGGTCACTACCGCACTATCGAAAGCTCAATATCCGTCTAATCAAATGAATGCAGTTACTGCGCTATTTCTTACTGGAGAACACCTTTTCTGGTACCTCCGATATCGCTAGGAAAGGTAGGTCTGTTTATATTTCTATCTCCACTTGGTAAACCCTCAGATTGCCTAGTTATACGAGCTGTAACCGAGGTAGGGATCGATAGCAATTGATAGAGGAAAGCCCTTCCGCTACTATATTGGAATGGAGACCCTGCCTAAGCGCCTTCCCGAGATCGGACTCGAGGGAAGGTAAGATATCCCCTGGGAGGTGAGACTAATTATGATCCCTCTCTAACTTGACTATTAGCTTAAGCATCTTCGCTAACCCAGGCTCGCGGAAAGAAGGGGAATATAGCTTATTCTGTCGCCTCTCAAGTAGGTATTCGCAGGATATTGGGACGTATATACTCGACCTTCAACTATGAAACATAGTAGTCGGACTTTCTTTTGTTCAGTCTCGTTCTGAGAATGGAATCGAACCACTCACTCCGTTTGGATTTAGAGTCCAAAGGGCCCAGCCAGCGAAAGAGGATTTACAGTCCCACGCAGCCTGCCTAGAACCTTTTTCTTGCTTGATTTTTATACGATTTTTTGAGCAAATAGCTAGAAAGCCGTTGCGCGTTAGCGCATCCTCTTGCTCGGTTAATCGAGTTTAGGATTGCCAATTTGATTGGAAATTCTCTGCCGCACCCGCTTGCTTTTAAAAAAAATACTAGCATTGAGCCAGGGAAGTCGATTATAGGATTTTCGAAGGAAGATTGAGGGTTGACTAAACACTTATATTTATCCTGAAAGGATGAGTAAAATGATATCAGTCAAACCTTAATCTCAGTGTAGCTTGACGTTTAGGTATGCGTATGCCTGCCTTTCGGCACTTGCCCAAGGTGTATTGTAACAAGCAATCCTAGCCTGATACTAGGATCATGATATGCTTATTTCAGGGATTTTATTGACATTTCAATTCTAGTTTTATTCCCTTGCCATTGCATTGATTAATGCAGGAAGGATATACTAGGTGGGCAGTTTATATCGACAAATGTTGGATGGAGAGTAACCCGCATGTCAAAAATGCTCTTGCGGGCCTACGCAAAGTGTGGGGATCAATTTAAGTCAGTAGCTCCTCAGAAGGAGATGATGTAGAGAGGAATTTGATGAAACAAAAGGTTGGCAGATTGCTTACTACTAGGTTGGATCGGATGTCAACCTGTGGAGGCACCATTTGTTACTATTGGACAAATTCCTTCTTTCTTTCCGAAACGAAACCCAAGTCGAAACTTGGACATACCTCTACAAGTACTTTAAGACTCATTTCACTGCCTCCCAATGAGCTTTCCCTGAATAAGGAAGAAACCTGCTTACTAAAAAAACTGCATGCGCAATGGTTGGCCGAGTACATACCATAGCGTATATCAAGTATCCAACCGCTGACGAATAAGGAATGGAAGCCGCTTTAGTAAAACTAGATCTTGCTGCTGCAGGTGCAGACAGGTATTCTATTCCAAAGGACTGATAATATTTTTTGTAAGGGATTCTATGCAAACATTGACCACTCGTATGGATAGCTTGGTAGCCTCACAACCATCTGCAAGCACTCAAGGGAGACTTCCAGCTCAACCTGAAGTTCACCCTCGTGGTCATTGTGGAGCCATTACTACTCGGAGTGGCAAGACTACAACTGATCCTCTTCTCCCAACGCCACCGTTGTATGTACCACCTGCCTTCCGGCCTAGCCAGCCAATGGCTTCTCCACAGGACCAGCAGGTACCTCAGCAGTCCACTACTACTACTGCTGGACAGCCTAGTTCTTCTACACCACCAGCTATAGCTCCTAATGATCCATCATCAATCAGTTCGACTTCAGTTCCACCTACCAAGCCGAAGCAGCCATTTCCAGAACGGTTTGAGAAGTCAAGTGAAGACAAGCAGTTTGCTAAGTTTCTTGAGATGATTCAAGATGCGCAGATTACCATCCCCATCCTTGATGCTGTCTTACATGTTCCGATGTATGCAAAGTTCTTTAAGGAGCTGCTCACAAAGAAGCGAAACATTAACGAGCCAGAAGTGGTTACTCTTACTAAGGAATGCAGTGCAGCAGATTTTCGCACTACCGGAATGGGTCCTTATGATTCTCAAAGAATGATGAGGGGTAGGTCCCGAGGAAGGAGGCTTCGAGGCAAGATCTACAAACCCTCGGCTCGCTACCAAACTCGTAAGCAAACAGCGGGACGTGAAGCAAGCCAGCTACAGGTGCTAGACGGCTTTCTCGTCAAAGAGCGTTCTATTTCTAGGGAAGACAGTCTCAATCGGCCGTAAAAGACGGATTTGTTTCTAACTGACCCATTTTTAATATACCACCCAACTAGTCACTCATGGGAGGCTTCACTTGTGAACTACAATTCCCGTACTACGTAGTATGATTGGTTGCTCAACTGCCCCTTAAACGAAGAAGACCCCCGGGCCGCCTTGCGAAATACTTACTGCTCAAAAGCGAAGAATTCAAATGCTTTACCTCTCTCTTCCGATGAATCCACTTCACATAAACATAATAAGTGTTTTGGCATGCCAGCAAGCGGTTGATACTTTCGTTATTCAAAATTGACGAAGGGAAGGTTCCGAGGTATCGGAATGTGGTAAGCCAGCTCCACCTAGGGATATCGCCGGACGGTAGGCATCGGTTGCTCTAAAACTTCTCACCTGGTTTTCCTATTGTCTTCTTTCCTTACGAAAGCGGAAAGAAAAGCCGAGTCGAGTACAAGAAAAACTAATAGCTTCCTTTCGTTATCTGCATCTGCTTTCCTCAAAAGGTCTAGCTTTGCCAAAATCAATAGTTTAGTTGGTTGGGTCCTGTCGATCAAGTTATAGGAGCTGCTTGCTATCTATCAAAGGGTAGAAAAATACCACGTTTGCATTGAAGGAATGTCGCATCTAATTGGATAGATCCGCGATTTCAAGTAGTTCGTGCTTCGGCGGCAGGGGACTATAGGCCATGAAAACCCACCCCAGGTATCTCCACCTGTGGATTGAGAGTAAAAACCTGTGAATTTCGTATCTCCCGCTGGCACACGATTTCTATTACTTTTCTTGTTTCCCGTTTCGGAGATCCGATAAAGGAATGGTAAATCGATATCTGGGCTCGAGCCAGGGTACTTATCTTCCCGTCTATAAATCAATGACCAATAAAAGACCAAAGGGGTGATAAATCAAGGGGCGGACAGGAGCAGTTGGAAGTACCTTTGCCCTGGAGGATTGGACCTTTTTACATTTACCTTCCCCCAAAAGGAGTACGAATCGCTACGCTCTAGCTCGTAAAAGGGATAGCTCTCCTAAAGGGGATAGCGATAGGTCTAGGAATAGCATTTCTCTAGCGTATAAGGGCTCGCGGTCGAGGGAAGGTATAGTTGAAGGTATGAGGATGAGGATTCGAATTTCATTCCATTGCTTTGTTAGAGGGAGAGGAAGCTTCGGTTGGTGGATACAATAATTCCAATCTTCTTTGCCAATACTACTACTCTTGCTTGCTCTATCTTATTTCAACTACTACTACTTTGAATCCCGTTTTCTTATCTCTATACTACTTCTTATCTCTTGGATTCCACTGCCAAGCTTCAACAGCTGGTCTTGTCTCTACTTGATTGAGCTGCCCCTGCAAGTCTGACTATGCACCAGCGGCATTGAAGGAAATAAAAAAACCTGAAAATTGATTAGCCAGATCAAAGAAAAATGGGGAAACTCTCACTAGCTGGCTAGAACGATGTTCGTTCTTACCCACAGCCGCAAGGGGCGCTTGAAGGGCACTAAGATCCGCTGGCAAGGAACTGTGAGGAGATGAGATTCTCTTTGCCTTATTTATAAAGTTCTTATATAGAGTTTGGGGCATGCATATAGTTAGGGCATATCCTTTTTTATGTGTTTGTTATCTCGCTGCGCGCCTTTTCGATGATAAGATCATCATTTTTTATCTGACTTGGTTGAGTAATGCATGAGATCAACCTGCGGCCTTGTGAAAGAAAAGTAGGTAGACTGCTATAAATTATTTTTCAGTATTTGTATTGGATTGGTTGAAGATGTTTATTGATTGTCTTCGGCTTTAACTCTTTCCTTAGTAGAAGGATCCGTGGGTGGTGTTGACACCAGAAGTGGCAAACGGATATACCGCAAGCGTACGGTAGTCAATGTAGCCTTCACCGGGAGTATTCCAGGTATCGTATTTTCCACGGGGAACATGAAGTGTTCTAACTAGGTTCAAGACTGTCCAGTGATGAGACAAAGGATCTATGATAACTGGGTAGAGAGGTTCTTATGTAGCAAAGATATCTGGTCTTGGCTTTCTAAGTATAAAGAGGTATACACCTCCTCCCTTTACAAGAGGCGATAGGCGAAACAAGAGGATATATAACTCCTCCTGAGGCAGCTATGCTATTGTATTGATGCCCTGCCGTTTTAATAACTTGTCTTACACACGTGGAGGGATACTAACACCAGACAAGGCTGTCACCACTTGCTGGCACCCACAAACAATCCATGCGACAAGCGACCCACACTGATAAGATATAGCCTAGACACCACGTCTACACTATACTTACTACTCTAATCATTGCAAGGGACTAGAGCACTTCACTATGTGAAGCAATGTGCAAGTAAAGCAAGTATATACTTAAAATACCAGAACCAGAATATCAAATACTTAGAAGGATTCGGATGTAAAACTTACTTGAAGATTCGCATCCGCTGAGGTACACCTTGGAGAAGACTCCCGATAGGCCCGGGGCTTTCTCCTGAAGAATTTCCTCACTCTCTCCCAACTAGTACAGCACTATAGCAGAGCTAAAGCTACTACATAGTGGTTTCTCCTATGAATCATGCTCTAAAGTGAAGGCCTATGGGGGGTATTTATAGGGGGAAGTGGAGTAGGGGCTACTCCACCGCCACATCATCGATCCGTGTGCCCTCCATCTTCCACCGTTGGATAAACCGTCCTTGAAACTGCCTCAGATGAACGGCAGTGGTAAAACCATCACGTGGGAAACATGCAGGAAGTCGGTGAAGCAAGGCGGTGGCCTGGGCCCACCAGGGATGGGTCGGCCAACCCACCTATGGCAAGGTGGGCCCACCACTGTGGTCCCCACTAGTCATAGAGTGTCGCTATGTACTGGTTTTGCCTTGGTCTTGTCGGTTCACGCCTTGATCCATGTGCTTTGATCTTCCACCCTTGATTGGAAACACAACTTTGATCCAAAGGTGGAATTGAGCTGGATGGAGAGTCACATGGATCGTGCCATGTCAGCAGAGCCTTGGTGGGTCCCACAAGTGGGTCGGCTGACCTGCATGTGGGCCCTCTAGGTGCTCCACTCTCTTCTATGTGCTTCCTTGAGTCATATGTTGAAGTATGACAGTTTGGTACCCAAATGGGTGGGTCAGCCGACCCACTCATTGTGCCCATCTTTTGCACATTGTCTCCAGAAGCTATGATATTAATGATTGTAAAGTTGGTTTGTCATTTGGCCATACTTAGTTAGTTGCCCAACCTTCATATGGAGCTTCCGGACACTGAAAAGTACCTGTTATGAGTGCCTACAATCAAATAATGACAAGTACATGTGGAACCAATTTATTTGTACCTAAGTCACTATGTGTTTGGTGTTTTCCACTACTACAAAAAATCTTTTGCGAGGCACTTCCAATTTATTTTTCCGCAGCGGTTAGGAAGGAAAACCGCCTCAGTTAATGCTGGTATTAACCGAGGCGGTTAACCGCCTCCTAAAATCCATCAACAGAGGCGGTTAAAAAATAACCACCACCTAAAATCTATTTACCGAGGCGGACTTTATAAGAGACCCACCTCCAAAAAATAGGCCATTTTCGGAGGCGGAACTCTTAACCTGACCGCCACGGTAAAAAGGCCAAAGCCCAGCAGGCCCAATCGAAGCCCGATAGCCGTGGCGGAGTATATAAACAGCACTTAGGGTTTCATTCTCGATTCATTCTCATCCTCACTTAGGCTCTCTCCCCCACAGTCACAGGCGCCGGCGGCGGCCCTCCCGAGCAACAGGGTGGTGAGGCGCCCTCCCTTCCCTCCCCATCTCTCTCTCCCTCACTCCCTCCCTTCTCTCTCTTACATGGCCGACGAGCGAGGAGGTGGCCCGGCGGCGCGCGGATCTGACCCGGCGGCGCGCGAGAGGAGGTGGCCCGGCCGCGCGCGAGGAGCAACCGGCGGCGGTGCGGGTGCAGCCTTGCCGCGGCGCGCCCTCCCTGCGGTTGGAAAAACCGCCTCTGTTAATCCATTTTGACCGCCACGGTAAAGATTTTTGTAGTAGTGTTCCTTCGAGAAAGAATGTCTTGTTGACGGTTTTGATGGGGTAAAAACATGGTATAACTACCGTCAATAAGATCTCCCACACTTAAGTCTTGCTCGTCCTTGAGCAAAGGTTAGAGAGAGAATGATAACATATGATTATGACATCTTTAAGATATTAGCAGACACAAAGCTTTACTCAGGACATATCTCATACAAGTGGGTTATGTGGTACTATCTAGCATATATCCTTCAGTTGCTGAAAAATGAAACAATTCTCAAAGCAAAGTCATCTTTCCATTTTCATATCCTTAGCACTTAGAGTTTTTGATAATGGTTTTAAAAGAAAGCACATAGTTCATTCTTACTCCTCAAATAGTACTCTCAAGTCACTCAGTTGTGTATGATTCCTTACCAAGGCATATCTTGAGGATGCCTTCTTTGTTTTATCCTACATCTATCAGGTTTATGTGTAGTTCAGGTAGGGATAAACATGACAAGCATACTTGCAATGCATATATTGTAAAGTCAAAACAAGGATCCAAGGAGAAGAATGTCATAGACCTAGATCAAGATGTGCAAGTGTGTGGAAAATAATGCTCCTTTATTTGTATGATCTCTTCCTACTTTAGTATTTTTGAGACAGGGCTATCATTTTTATGAGCCTAGACTTGCTCATATTTTCTTCTTCTTTTCTATGGACTTTCGCATGTCCATCTTTTTTTTGCATAGCCCTTTGTCTCTTCTGTCATATCAACTGAGAGAGATATTCTATGACTTTAAAGCATGGAGCATTTATTTAGTGGACATGAATGGCATGTTTTTGCGTACTTCCAGTGTAGAAGTAGCAGTTGTATATGTGGTGTGTACGTGATCTTGATCTTTGGACTATGACACAGTTCTCAACAAGGGTCAACAAGATTTGACCAAACTCAAAGTAATTGCAAATAGCATGACTAGAAGGGGTTTTGAACATGGTGTGATCATATATGGCTTTGGTAGGAATTTTCTTACTATTGAGGAGTAAGGGACACTATGGGTTTATGACATTTTCAAAGATAAATCTCTAAGCACTTTGAATAGAAAATGTATGAATCATGAGCTAAGAACTATATCACATTTGTCAACAACTAAGTCAATATGATATTCCTATCAAGATATGTGACCCACAAGTATAAGCATATGCAAGAATTAAACTTTGTGATGCTTTCTTTGTGACGTTTACTTTTGAATATCATAAATCATGTCACTTTTTATTTTCAGATGCAAGTCTTCTTGTTTTTGTTTTTATTTTATTTTATCTAAGGAAAGCAAATAGAAAGTAAAAAATGAAAGAACAGAGGGGAGTAGGAGTGGCAAACCAGTCAGGAAGCATGTAGACGCTGGGTTGATGCTGACTGGTGGGTCTAGGCCCCATTGGTAGGGTTGGTCGACCCCACCAAAGGGTCACTAACCCCTCTGTTTGAATCTCCTCTCCTCAAAACGTATCCCTGCACAGGTGTTCTCCGGTTGGGCGTCACGTTTTGGGTCGCCTGACCCATGTTTTGTGACGTTTTACGGCTGTTTCGATCCTGCAGATGTGTCATGCAGTGTGGCGTGCTTGGGGTCACACAGAGAACTGTTGGGAGGTCGCCAAACTCCCCCACACTTGGTTCTTTTCGTCTGGTGACACAGAGACAGCGAATGTCAAGTGCAGGTGTTCTGCTGGTGGCAACACACCAACAGAACTCAAGAGCAATTTTTTTAATTCAACTCACTAATATTATTGTAGGCACAATTGCAATGGTGAAATCAAAAATCAAAAGGGAAATCTAACTAGGTGCCTACTTTATTCTGAAGCAATCCTAATCTAAGGAAAAGGTGGAGCTAGGATGTCTTCTTGGCCGATGGCAGCGGCCGTGCGCTTGAGCTTTGCATTAGTGCTAATGCTAAGCAGTGCGAAACTTGTTTTCCATCTCTTAAGTGCGCCATCCTTATCTCTGATACCGTTTCCTCTAATGCACTATTCCTTTTCTTAAGGATGGCTACAATGCGGAGGACCTTCTCCATATCGCTCTTCTCTTCCCGATCATCTTCAAATTGGCCTGGCGGGCCATTGATCGGGGGTGCATCCGTCCTCCGCCAGATGTTTGAAGGAGAGTTAGGGGAGTCAAGTGACTCCCTCAGCTGCTTCTTCTCATCCGAGTGAGAGGAGGGACGAACACCTTCCCTACACCCAGCCCACCACCAATGATTTTGCAGGTTTTTCAACATGGTGGGCCGTAGAAGGGGTGTAGGAGCTGATGCTCTTCGACGAATCCGAGAAGATGGAGCTGGGGCGCTGCTCCGGCACCTCCGGATCCTTCCCCTTCAACACCAATTGTCCTGTGGTAGGCCTTTTTGGCGTAGTGTACCACGCAGGGGGCTTTAGGAGATCTCTCCGGGGAGTAAGAGATGAAGGTGAAAGGAAGAAGGAGAAGAAGGGATTAAGAAGATGTATGCCAACGTTTTCTTCCTCCGAAATCGCGAGAGAGCATCGGGGGAATGTTGGCACAACATTCTGTAGCGGCTGGATCGCAACGGGACAAAATGTAGGGGTCGGGCGACCCCAAGATTGGGTCACCTGACCACCAAAACTTTGTCACGTGTTTCCCAAGCTCTAACCTTAACGTGGCAAGTTTGAAGCTTGAAAAGTATGGGTCGGCCGACCCACACTTTTTGCCCAAATTTTTGTCACTTCAACTACAAGTCCTCCTAAACATTACCCCACTCTCCAACACTTTATACCATGCCAAGTATGGGTCGCCTGACCCCCACTTTAAAGGTTCGGAGCGAACAGGTTTTGGATTTAGGCGTCACCCGAGGCAAGAAATGGTTTGCCAAAACTTGGCCACCAAAAGTGAGTCGCCCGACCCATGTTTGGAGGCTTCTTAGGCCCACTTTTGACATGGAGACTAGTCTAGGTGTGTTCATTCTAATCTAGTGGCCAGATCATACAGAAATGAAAGAAAGTTAAGACATGTAGATTTTAGTCATGTTAAATCATTAGCAAGAATGAATTCTAGCATGTCACTTTCTTCTTTCATGGTTCATGCTCATGGAAAACTTCTAGAAGGTGGCCGCTTACCTTAGAGTTGAGTTGTAGCATGTAACACCCTAATTTTAAAGTTAATTAAAATCTAGGGAATTTTGATAATATTATTAAGCTCTTATATTTGTTTTAAAATATAGGAGTGGCAATAATTCTTGAATTAAAATTATAAACATGTGCTGTTGCATACATGCTACTGTGCATTGTTTTTGTTTGCCTGTCCTTTTGCTGTGTTTGCTAAGTCTTTCCAAATGTATTCTGAGAAATTCAAATTTGTAAACTTGATAACATATGAAATATTTTTTTTTCTCTAAAAGGAAAGTCCCCTTTCTTTGCTGTTGACCGAGCAGGGCATGCCCTCTCCCCTGTTCTCCTGGCCGAAGGGCCTGTCTTCCTTTCTCCTTGTGTGCGTTGCTGTTAGGCAAAAGCAGAGTGCCAAGGCTGCAGCACGCCTTTCCCTGCTCCTTGCTGAGCCCAGCCCAAGCACAGGCCAGCGAGCACCTCCTCCCCTTGCCTTGTCGGCTGCCAGGTGGGTCCGCAGGGCAGCTCCCTCTTTCCTCAGGTCGAACCCGAGCAGAGTACGAAGCCAACCGTGGCTGCTGTTTTCTTCGCCGAATCGGTGCAGATGCCGCGCTGCTTTCGCGCTGTTCGTTGGACGGGTGCGGCACGATCTCCTCCCTATATAAGCCAAGTCCGGAGCTCTGCGCCTCCTTTTTCGAAGCCCTAGGCCATCATACTTCGCAGCCGCCAGCACCGAAGCTGCCGATTTTCCAATCGAGCCGCAGCAGCCGCAAGTCCGTCGCCACTGCCACAAATCCTCGCTGTCGGGGCTTCGTCGCCTCGATTAAGCACGCATAGACCTTCATATTGAGTTGGTAAAGTGTCCAGGGACTTTCCTTTTTGTTTCCTTGCCTCGGCTCACCATCTAATTGGTGCCGATGTACTCAGGGACTCCGCCGACTGCCGCCACCTGTCTTTCGTCAGTCGTCTCGCCTTCCTGAATCCCAATTGAAGTCGTCGTCAAGCCTTGCGACAAGGTAACGAAACTCCCCGGACCATCCCTTGCCGTTTTACTGCACCCAAGCTGCGCCAGCGTACTCGCCGTTCTTCTTTTCGCCGCCTCCGCTCGCGCTGCTCGCACCACAGACCGTTTCTACCATAACCGATGCCCTAGAATGAATCCCCATTGAGTTCTCTTGCTCCCAGTTCAAGTCCCGCGCAATTTGATGAACCGTAGAGCGAGTTCGCAAATTCCGGCGAACTTCCGGCAATGGCGCCGCCATCCAGTTCATCCTCTCCAGCGAACTGGCCACTTTCCGAAAACCCCCTGCGAGTTTTAATGGATTGAACCACAGCCCTTTGAAACAATCTAATCCTATCCATCCATGATAGATCCGATGGCCCAAGACCATCCATACCCCTTCAGCCGCAGCTTTGCATAAAGCCCCCTCATCTTTTTAATGATGAACCCGCCATCCTTAGCACCCTCAGCTCACGGTGTTTCACAGTTGGGAAAGCGTATTTTCGCCGGCTGCAGTCCAAAAGACGTTTTTTATATATTTACAGTTTTGCCATTATGTTATACATTGCCAATAGAATTTTTATTTCAAATCCGTTTGAATTGATTCGAATTGCGTTAGATTCGTATTTTTGAACTCCACATATTCATGCCACTGTACAATGAGTTTGACACTTTTAAAATTTCGAGTTACTATTAAATTAATTATTTATCTATAGTAAATCTTCGGAAAATCATAACTTTGCACGTTTTAAATCCGTTTTCAGTGATCTTTATATCGATGTGATCGTTGGAATGAGTAGAATAGTTTTATATCATTTTCAAACTGTTTTTACTCTATTGGTGTACTATTCTAATTATTTTCCTTTGTTTACTTCGTGTACTGATTGCCCTGATGTTTGTGTGGTGATTGGATGATCGTGTGAGTAGACGGTGAGCAGTTTGTGGACGATCAAGAATACTTCGACGAGCAGGACCAGTAGGAGTACTTTGATCAAGGCAAGTATAACAGGGACCATCCTTAATGTCCTATTCACAAAAATTACAATTCATATATGCATGTGTCCACCTTGACAACCTTAAAGATTATAACTTAGTGATTTGATCTTGATTCCTTGTTCACCTATTGGGATATGCATTGGGTAGTTTTGCTAGTGCTTTATTAATGCCAGTGATCTTGTGATTTGATTAATGGATTGTGAAATGAACATTTAATATGATTTTTATTACTGTTCAAAAGGGGGTTAGAGCCTTGGGTTGGATGGTTTGGCTCTAATTTCTCTCCATAGGATTTCTAAACCTGATGAACCGGGATTTTCCGTACAGCTGTGAGGGCTATATGGCTCTGGTTTTAAGTCATTTAAAAGATCTTTTCTAGCTTGTTAGAGGTTACCCGAAAGGGCGCAGTGGGGGGTTGCCACCTTGGGTGTAGTACGGCTCCTAGTCTTATGAGTATAGCCGTGAAGGAGTGTGCCATTTAGAAAAGGAGGGTTTCTACATCTCGCTGCCACTCACCCTTGCGGCCCTAACTTGTTAGACTGAACTTTTAGATGGCTTTATATGGTTAGCTAGTGTGTGGGCATCATGAACTCATGCATTAGAAAATCATGACTCACAGTGAAAGTGTACACCTCTGCGCAGAGTTTAATAATCTATCATGATAACCGTGCTCATGGACACGAGCGGCCTTGGTCACATGTTCTGCTAGATGGTTACTATTACATTCATGCTATGATTTTTATTGTTGTTAATATCTTTGCTATTTATTAACCTTATTACAATTGATCATTGGATTAATTATGGGATTTGGAATATCTTGATGCTACTCAATTGCTATAAAATGAATATGAATATTAAAGCTCAATGTAGTCAAACAGTGTCTAGCCTTTTGTGCCTCATGAATCCATGTTGTACTTGCTAAGTATGAAATGTGCTCACTCTTGTTATTACCACCACAACAAATGAAGATTGGAGTGACGACTACCTGGAATGAGTATTAAGCTTGGTGTCTCCCAGTCGACGTGTCCCTGTGTTGGAGCTTCCGCCAGCGTTTCAACATTAGTTATTATTTATCTATTTGATCTATATTTGTTCAAGACTATGTAATAAATGTTTATTCGTATTGTAAACACTGTGATGATACTATTTACAATTTGTCAGCTTATATGTGTGACTATTCCTGGGGCACATATGAGTTATTTATGCATCCTATTTTGTTCTTAAAATATGAGTGTGACATAGCATTGGTCCTTCTCAGTTGCATCGAAGTTCTCATTGGCCAAACAACTTGAGTTTTGACCATGAGGATCTCAATTTGTCTTCATGAATGATCTTATGACTTTCCCGTAGAGATGTTGATGTTCTTGCTACAGGGGTTAGTTCAAAAGTGCAACCAAGCTTCCATGCAAGTATGTTTGATTCAATAATCAAACTTAACACCATGTCTTATTTGATTAAGGTAGTCTATTTAACCTAAGCTCCATGCTTAATTTAAAAAGACTATGGAGGTGTGAACGATCGATACACCCAAACAAAAGCATGCTAACATAGAAAAGGAAGCATAATGGAATAAACAAGATTCATTCTACTAGAGACAAGAGCATGAGTGGTGAAGACAAGAAGCATTTTTTTAGAGGGTTGAAGACAAAAGTAAGAGGAATGCAATGAACAAGTGGAAGAGAAAGTGTCAAACCAGTCAATAAGTATGTCTCAACGTAGTGGAAGTTGACTGGTGGGCTAAGGGGCCCATGATGGGGTCGACCGACCCCTCCATGAGAGCTCCAGCCACTTTGGTCCTCTTTCGACGCATTCTTACCTCTAGTGATGTGTTCCTACACTGATTCTTTTTGCTCGGAATGTCCTTCAATGCCCAAATGTGTTCGAGGGGGTCAAATGTCCCTCCCACACTTGGTGTAAGGTGTGCCCTGAGTTTGGAAACAAGACAACACCAAGTGCAGGGGTTCTGCTGGTGGCAGCACACCAGCAGAACCACAAGTCTTAATACCCTATTCAAGTTAGGCACACAAGTTCATGATGTTAATTTGAAGCCAACTTGTGAGGGCCTAGCTGCAAGAACTCATACCACTACGAGATTTTGAGAACTTATGATAAACAAAAACATCTACAACCTCTACTGTAAAGATTTTGGACACAAGAAGAGTGAAGGGGCTGTAGATCTCTTATTGGGTAGTGGTAGAAAGAAAGAATGAGTCAGGATATTTCTCAAATGAGCAAGGACTTGATGAGAGTATCAAAGGATAACTTCCATGCCTTTTGATGAAATTTTCCATCTCAAGGAGTGGGTGAGCGATTTTCTTCTCATGATATTCCAAATCCTCCTCAAGACTTGGACATGTCATGGTTGTTTGTGAAATCATCTTAAGCTCACCCCTTGGACCAAGAACAGGATTGGATTCTACCCTTGCGTTAATGTAACACCCTAAAATTTGCTTTCACTAAAATAGGGATAAATTGATTTATTTATGCAATTGTTTGGCATATTAACTGGCAAATAATAATTTTTAGCAATTAAAATAAATCATAGGAATTAGAAACATGATTTGTTGCATCCATGCTGCTCAAAGATATTTTGTTTGATTTGCACTTTATTGAGATTTGAAAATACTCAAATGTATTTGGAAACCTATTTGAAAATGAGTTGAAAAAAAAGGGAAACAGAAATCTCACCCCTCCTCTCTTTCGGCCCAGTCGAGGCCCAGCTCCTCTGCCGCCCCCTCCCCTCTTCCCTTTTTTCCCCCGCTTGGGCCGAAGGCCACCCGAGCATCGGCAGGCCGGCCCATCTTCCTCGCGCAGGCGCCCTTCTCCTTTGGCTGCCATGCAGGGCCCGCTGCTCAGAGTCGTCCCCTTCCTCCCTCTGGAGTCCGAGCAGGACTCGATGTCCAACCGACCGCCGCCGGAATTTTCGGACGAGTCCGTCCTGAGCACGTCTCCCTCCGCCCTATATAGGTCGGCCGAGCCCTGCCGTCCCTCCCCACAAGTTCCCGAGCAAGCCACGCCCTCCAATCGTGCCCTTGCCGCAGCCACAGAGCCGCCGCCGCCCCGAGCTCCGCCGTCGCCGTTGATTTCGCCAACGAGAAGTCTCTCCGTCGAAATTGGTTGCCCTGCAAGCTTTGCAGCGAGGTCAGGGATCTTCCCGACCCCTTCTCCCTCGGTTTTGTGCACTGCAGCCATGATGCCGAGCTTCACCGCCGCTATAGTTCCGCCACCTAGCTCGCCACATCCTCTCCGAGCTACCTCTGTGGCAACCGAAACCATAGATAGGTTTAGCTTGAGCTTCTCTTGCTCCCCGACCAAATCCCGAGGTAAACTGAGCTTCCAAGCCCCGAAAACGCCGTCTCCGGCCATCTTCCGGCGAGGAACCGGCCGGGCGCCGCCCGACTCCGACGACCAGGGCCGCCCCTCTTTTCCCCGAGCTAACCTACGCCGTCCACGGCCGATCCAACGGCTCACAGTGAGAGATACCCCTTCGCCGGCAAATTTTGCAGAAAACCCCCTGAGCTTTTTAATGTTCTAACCCGCAGTCCCTTGGCGTCTTTGGTCAAATACGCTTTTGTTTTCGGAAAATGTATTTTCCTCGGTTTAGATTCAAAAATATGTTTTCAATATTTACAGATTTGCCACTCAGTTTATTTCGGCCATATTTTATTCGTTTTAGCTCCGATTTGATCCGTTCAAGTCTCGTTAGATTCGTAATTTCGTAATCTACCTAATGATGCTACTATTGTACATGTTTTCAACTTTTAAAATTCGAGATTAGATTTAATCTATTATTTTATTAAAGTAAAACTTGTTTATTTCATAACTTGTCCGTTTGAACTCCGATTTTTGTGATCTTTATATCGTTGGAATCGTAGCGACGCGTAGATTATTTTTATACACTTTTCAATCTATTTTTCTGCTGTTGGTGTACTATTTCTAATATAGATCTTGTTTGCTTCGTGTATGATTGCCTCGATGATTGTGTGGTGATTTTATGATCGAGTTCAGACGGTGAGCAATACGTTGGTGATCAAGAGTACACTGAGGATCCAAGTTCTCCAGAGCACTTTGATCAAGGCAAGTATAGCATGGACCATCCTTGTTGCCTATTCACCTTAATCACTAAATTCATGATGCATGTGTCTACCTTGGCAACCATAGTATTTATTCCTAGTTTTGATGACTTGATCCTTGTTACCTATGAGATTGCATTTGAGTAGTGATGCTAGTGCTTGATGATGCCATGATCTTATGAACTTGAATAATTAATTATGAGATAAAGATTAAAAGATGCTTTTTAGCAACATGGACTAAGGATTTAACTGTAAGTATGACACCGGGACTTACAGCGCAACCATGAGGGTCATATGGCTCTGGCTTTAGTCAAGTATGAGGTTACTTTCTATCATGTTGTTATTCTTGAAAGGTTCCTTGCCGAACTGGTTGTTTTGCGGCTCCTGTCTTTGTGTGCACTGCTGCGTGTATGTGCCACTAGAAGGAGGACTCTACCACCCCTTGCCATTGCGCCCGGATTGATTAGTGGCATGTTAGCGAGGCTTTTGAAAGACTTCATAGTGTACCCTGCCGCACTTCCTTGGTGAGGTGACCTGAGAGTCATGACCCTTGGCATATGGGAATCACGACTTATGGTGAAAGTGTGTAACCTCTTGTAACAACCCTAAAAATCCACACAACCTAAAAATCCCAACCAATTAAAATTTTTCATTTATTTATTGTGAAAACCCATTTTTCTTGTGCAAGCATATAGGTTTCATTATGAATTTGGTAATAAAGGAGTATAGCTTGCATTTTAATTCCATTCACATAGAATAATAACTTATGCATCATTTGGGATTTATTGCAATTTATGTTTGTATTTACTCGATATTTAAAATGGGTAATATATGTATTTATACACTTAAGTGAAAATAGAAAAAGGAAGAGAGTATAAGGAGAGCAGAACCGGCCCGACGCCAGCCCAAACGGGCCCAACCGGCCCCGTTTTCTTTTCCTCTCTCCTCGCGCCCACCGCACGCACGCGCGACCATTTCATCCGCACCGCTCCCCCGCAGCCGCTGACCGCACGGCCCCGCCTATCAGCCGCCTTCCCCTTCCACTGTTTCTCTTCCACACGAAGACGACGCCACCGGGTCACGCAAATGGCGTGACCGACAGCGCCACGCATGGCAGAGCCCTGACCCCGCTGTCCCCCTCTTGTCCCCTCCTTTCTTGGCCGCCAAGCGAACCCGCGCCCATCCGGAGCCCTAGATCCACTCGAGCCACGGCCCTTCGATCGGTCGAGCGCGATCAGGACCGTTCGCCATTGGAGCTGGCCAAGCTCGCCTATAAAAAGGAGCTCACCCCGAAGCCCTACCCTCATTTCCCCTCGCCGCCACCGCAGCACAGACCGGCACACTGCACCAAACTGAGAGAGAGAGAGAGAGCGTAGGAGAAGGGCGGAGCAGAGGAGGAGAAGCTGCCGGAGCGCCGCCGCCGCGGAGCATGCTGGAGCCGGACACGGAGGAGAAGCCCGAGCTGCGGACGAGGAGCGGCACGGAACTGCGATCGCTCTGCACGGCTTCGACTCGCCACTGCACCGCCATCCTAGCTTCACCGACACCACGGTGAGCCACCGCACGCTATGTCCGAACCTCGCCCTGCTTTTGCCATGGCGTTCCGCCCATGGGACGCGCAGGCACGAGCCTTTACCGGCTCAGGAAGATCACCTGCACCATGCACTCATGCGACCGGCTGAAACCCCCGGACTACAAGCTTGCTAGACCGAGAACGCAGCACGACGCGTTCTCGGCGGAGCGCGCTCACCACCGACGCGTTCCGACGCCGAATCACCCGTTCCGAGCAATCCGACTAGCACCCGTATAGGTTAGAGCGTCATGGAGCACCGCCACGACCCCTTGAGCTAGCTACGCGGATCTAAGCGCTAGAGGAAGCCTCGTTCGCAGTGCGCCGCGACCTCGCCGGAGCGCCGCCGCGGACCGGAGCCAAAAGGAGGCCCTGCTCTGTCACTAGTTCACCACTAAGCGGACGTATGCCCGTTTAGTCACGCCAATTTGACTGAACCACGTCCGGTTATGCCAAAACGAGACCGTAATCACCTTGCCGTCGTCAGCCGCCGCCGGCGACACGCCGCCACCACAACTGAGCACCTTGGGAATCTCGGTAGCCAAAATTGGTAGTTGGTATACCATCGCCATAGACCCTGGAGGCGTATACATCTCCTAGAAGACCTCCTTAGCCCCGCCGGAACCTCCCAGTCGCGGCGACATCGCCGCCGATGACTGGAGCATCTCAATACCGCAACCAGGAACAAAAACCGACCACCTCGGACAAGCTTAGTTGCGGAAGATCGAACCTCCATAGCCCAGAACACCGCGAGGTGCGTTCTCGGGGAAACATGATCACCGCCGACACGATCCGCCTCGCCTAAATCCGTTTCGAGTACCCCCGATCGCCTCGCGCTGCGGAGAGAGGCCGACGAGGTTCGCCAAGTCTGCCTCAGCACCGCCGCGTAGATAGCCGAGCCCCGAATCATGTCTGTCGCCTTGGCTACGTCCGCCTCCACCTCGTCGAGAACCGCCGTATGCCGAGGGAGAGAAGGAGGCCATACCACAACTCTAACCCGCCACCATCTGGTTGGACGACTGCCTGAGCACGCCAATTGGGGAAAGCCGAGCCCTGTCTTGCCGAAATATGGTCATCGCCGCCCTGTCATCGTCTGCCACACCGGAGAGACACCGCCGCCTTAAACAGACGCCTTGGAACCCTGCTAGCACCAAATCTCCGATTCGCCCGAGCCTCCCCGGGAGAGCTCGGGAGAGCAGCACCCTCGGCGCACCAAATCTCCGATTCGCCCGAGCCTCCCCAGGAGAGCTCGGGAGAGCGGCACCCTCGGCGCCCAAATGTCCGATTTGCCCGAGCCTCGCCGAGGTACGCCGAGCCCCGCCGAGCTCCGCCGAGGTACGCCGAGCTACGCCGAGCCCCGCCGAGCTCCGCCGAGCTACGCCGAGCTATGTCGAGCTACACCGAGCTCCGCCGAGCTACCCCCGACCTCTGAGAACCACCCCCGACCTCTGAGAACCACCCCCGACCACCGCCGAGCTCGCCCGACCACCGCCGAGCTACGCCGACGCCCCCCGACCAACGTCGAGCTCGCCCGACCAACCACCGAGCTACGCCGACGCCGGAGACTCTCTGGGAACCAGCATCGAACACCTGGTGGGCGGCCATCGGGTATGTGTTCTGATGAGGCGCCACATGCCGCACTACTGGACCCGCGCGCCACGTGGACCAATCCCGAGCTGCCCCTGATTAACCGACCAATTTTCCCATTTTCAGAAAATAGGATAATCTTCGGAAATTCATAACTTATTCATTCGATGTCCAACAATTGCGCACCATATATCAAAATTCTCAGAAAAATGAGATCTACAATCTAAGACTGTGTTTGTGTGCATTTGGCTCTTTATTTTATTGGATTTTTTCTGAAATACTCTATAGGAGTCGCTGACGCGACTATTTCGTGTTCGATTTCAGAGCCGGAGGAGGATCTGACTAAGGAAGACAACCACGAGTACTTTCAGGAGCTAGGAGACGACTACGAAGGTGCCACGTCCCACCAAATCCTTAGATCCTATTTACGCATTGCAAATGACATTGTTGCTATTGCTTTATGATTATGTATGGATTGGTTGCATGGTAGTATATTTGAATTCCCTGCCTTGATAAGACTTTACCCTGCTATCCGCTGTTAGGTTAGCTGCTGCTTAATTTACTGTTACTCTTCCACTACTTACTACATGCTATATGCTATGTGGTGGAATTGGGATGGTGCATAACTGATTATAACCACTGGGAGAGAGTGCTGCGTGCGTCTTGGGTGCGTGGTAAGGGTTGATGTCGACCAAGTGGGATGTGAGACAAGCCCGTGGGGCAAGTCGTGCCGGGGGTGCAACCTGGGCATCCCCACGAGAGATACCTGTGGCGGGTAATGACTTATGAGGTGGTTCCGGGATGTGCATTGAAGTCCCGTGAGCGGAGGTGCCGTGATGGCACGGGGAGAGTATCCCCTAAGTGGAGATGCCTGCTTGGTCACAACCTAGGATCTGACTAGTGACCGGAAACATCTGGATTCCCTTGCTACTCGCTCGCTTCTGATGGGCGGGAGACGGCTGGACTACTTGGTAGGGCGGTGCCACTACTGCTAGGTTGAGAGGTGATAAGGGTGGACGGTGACGGATGGCAGATTCCCGTACCGTTCTAGATGCGCAGTACCACTGATGGGGCTCGGTACTGCGTCTCCCAGTCTCAGTGTGATGGTGTTGGATCCGGAATGTCCCAGGGCTGAGTGGCAGGGTGGCATCGACCTAGGCAAGCAAGCACCCGGAATTCTGCCTAGATGATTGTACAGCATCAATGATGGCTAATCTTGTGAGTAGTAAAACCTCTGCAGAGTGTATGGTTGATCGATCGATACATAAACCAACTCATTGGCTATGGACCTTTCCTAATGTTTCTGCAACCACTATTAGATGAGAGCATATTCTTTTCTCCCCCTGGATGATGTTTTCCGGCAGTGTACCCGTTGTGGTAGTGTGCCGCTGAGATAGGCCCCAGAGGGAGTTGGGCCTGTCGAATGAGAGTGAGGTGTGGGTATGTGAGGTGTGGTGATGGGAAAAGGGATGATGGTGTTAACTGGTGATAAAACTTGACTAATTAAACATTGATTACAGCTGCATAGGAAAACCTCAGCCTATAGTTCTGCTTGTATAGCCTTGCATCCACTTTCCACAAAGCAAATGCTGCATAGGTGGGCTCCGTGGCCAGTACAAATCGTACTGATAAATTTGCTGTCAGGTGACGAGAATGAGTACGACTTCGAGGGAGATGATGACGAGGAATAGGGTCACGTGCTACACTCAAGTTGGCCGTGAAGGATGAAACGTTTCCGCATCTTCTAAAGCTTCTCTGAATGTTGATTCCGCCAATGTGGCGATGTAATAAGTGTTTATGTAAGACTTAATTACCGTTGTATGGATCCTGGTGTCAACTGAGATATGGGTAATTTCATGGATTGTCCCAAGCAATCTGTTGAATTACAATTCGAGCCTGTGGATTTTCCTTCGCGGAAATCGAGGTCGTTTCAGTTGGTATCAGAGCCATACTTGACTGTAGGACGAGACCCATAGAGAATGGACGTTAGAATAGGAAGCCAGAATCTCTTTCGGTTATATTACCGACCTTGCATTCACTTTTTATGCGATGGCTTATCTAATACAAGGACCTGCTAATCCGTTTCTTGAAAAAAAATTGCAGATGACCAGCCTTGGACCACCACTTCGTCCACTGCGCGATGGCACTGTTGAGATCCCGATCAAATGGCTATCGACCTTATGCACCAGTAGCTTATGGGACCCTGCGTAGCCTTTAGACTAGTGATACCATGAGTTGTCCTGTCATTGGCTATCTGCGCATAGCACGATCTTCTTAGCAGCTAGGATCATCCTTTATATAATAATAACCATGTGATGAGTGACATTTGGATCTTATGCTTCTTATGGATCTCTATGCTTCTTTGGTTGAGTGTAGGATAGCATGAAAAATGTTTTAATTCATTTAAATCGGTGAAAACATCTAACTCCTACTTAAACCACTACAAGATTATTACTGCACTAAGCACGTGCCTAATAACTTCAGATGTCAATGAGACGTTCTGCGCGCCTGGAGAACCGCCAGCCCTCCCCCGCACCTACGCCAGGACGCGGGCGTGGTCGCAACCGTGGACGCCCAGCTGGCAGGCGAGCTGGAGTTAACTTGGAAGAAGAGCTACGCCGGGCAGAGGATGCACCGCCGGTGAACGATCCGCCACCACATGGCGAGAATGTGCCTCCGCCACCGCCGCCGCCGCCGCCACCAACGTTGGCGGAAGTAATGGCACAGCAGACCCAGCTGCTGAATGCCATAGCTACTGGGATGAACAGGCACCATGGGCCACCCCAGAATGACTTCCAAAGGAAACTGGAGGGTTTCCTGAAGCTGAGGCCACCCACCTTCGACGGGACCGACAGCGATCCCCTCGCTGCCGACGATTGGCTTAAAGAGATGGAGAAGAAGCTGGACCTGACCACTTGCTCCGACGAGGAGTGTGTTGGGATTGCTAGCCACCAGCTGACCGGTGCTGCACGAGCATGGTGGGACAACTACACCAGCGCTCACGAGGACCCAGCCCGCATTGACTGGGATGAGTTCACCGAGGCTTTCCGTGACCACCACATTCCTGAGGGAGTCATGGAGGCCAAGGAAAACGAGTTTTGCAATATCTCCCAGGGAGCTGACCGGATCCACGAGTACACCACCCGCTTCAACTGCTTGCTCCGCTACGCACCTGCGTCTTGCGTGAGTTCCGAGAAGGAAAAGATGTACTACTACAGGAAGGGACTTCAGACCAAGATCAGGTTGGCTCTATCAGGGAACAAGAGCTACACTCTGCGTGAGCTGATTGACCGCTGTATTGAGATCGAGAAGGATCGCATGGAAGCACGACTGGAATTCGAGGCCCAGAACAAGGGAAAGAAGCGCCGCTCTGAGGGACCCGCTCGCACTGCTCCACCCCAGAGACAGCGAACGGGTGCACCCCCGCCTTTCCAAACTCGCCAGGGACCTTCTTCGGGAACGAGCCGTGGTGGTACCAACAGCAGCAACTATCACCGCCCCGCTCAGACCTACCCTGCGCCGACTCGAGCTGTGCAGAACACACCCGCCCCCGCTACCAACACGCCAAGGACAAGCAATTGGAAGGCTCCTGCGACAGCCACAGTAGGCAGTGCACCCTTCACTTGCTTCGGATGCGGAAGGCCTGGACACCGTGTGGCTATGTGCCCCGACCTCAACCGTGCACCAGCAGCTGCACAGGGCACACCGAACCGGGGATCTGCTACCCGAGGAAGACTGAACCACATGACTGCTGAGGAAGCTGAAGCTGCACCTGACGCTGTGTACGGTACGTTCCTAGTTCAGGGTAACATGGCTACAGTTCTGTTCGATTCGGGAGCCACATGTTCATACATTTCATCTGCATATGCATGAAAGCATAACATACCTGTAACCCCGAGAGCAAACCCCATCCTAACTAGCTCGCCCTTAGGAACCTTCAGAAGCATTCACATATGTAGGGGAGTGATAAACACAATCGAGGGACTTGACTTTCGAGCTGACCTAACCCTACTACCCTCCAATAGCTTAGATGTCATCTTAGGCATGGACTGGCTAACCAAACACCGGGGAGTGATATCTTGTTCACCTAGATATGTTCAGGTAACCCACCCTTGGGGAACAGCTGTCCGATGTGTACCCCAAACCGAGAGAGTCCAAGCCCTCCTATGTGCCCTGGAGACTAAAGCAGATAAGACCGAGCTGACATTCAGAGATGTGCCAGTAGTCTGTGAATTCAATGACGTATTTCCAGAGGAGTTGCCAGGAATGCCACCAGATAGAGATGTGGAGTTTGTTATAGAGCTGATGCCAGGGACTGCACCGATTGCCAAAAGACCCTACAGAATGTCGGCTGATGAGTTGAAGGAACTCAAGAAGCAGCTGGGAGAATTACTGGAGAACGGCTTCATTAGGCCTAGTGCTTCACCCTGGGGATCTCCCGTTTTGTTTGTCAAGAAGAAGGATGGCACGATGAGGATGTGCATTGACTACCGGAATCTGAATGTGGTCACAGTCAAGAATAAGTACCCACTGCCCCGCATCGATGATCTGTTAGATCAACTGAGTAAGGCCAAGTACTTCTCGAAGATCGATCTCCGATCAGGGTACCATCAGATGAAGATCAGGGAAGAGGATATCCCGAAGACTGCATTTGTCACTAGATATGGACAGTATGAGTGCACAGTAGTCTCATTTGGACTCACTAATGCTCCAGCATACTTCATGAACATGATGAACAAGATCTTCATGAATGAGCTAGACAAGTTTGTGGTGGTATTCATTGATGATATATTGGTTTATTCAGCCACAAAAGAGGAACATGAACATCATTTGAGGACCGTATTGGAGAGGTTGTCTCGCAACCAGCTATACGCCAAATTCTCCAAGTGCGAATTCTGGCTTGAGGAAGTTGCTTTCCTTGGACACGTACTGTTAGGAGAAGGAGTCGCGGTAGACCCAGCCAAGATTGAAGCTGTGAAAGAGTGGGAACAACCCTGTAATGTGTCAGAAATCAGAAGCTTTTTGGGACTTACAGGATACTATCGCAGATTTATTGAGAACTTCTCCAAGATTGCAAGACCCATGACCAACTTGCTGAAGAAAGAGAACAAGTTTATATGGACTCCTGAATGTGAGAAGAGTTTCCAGACCTTGAAGGAGAAGCTCACTACTACACCTGTACTAGCCCTACCCGACATTCACAAAGATTTTGTTGTATATTGTGACGCCTCTCGGCAAGGTTTGGGCTGTGTACTAATGCAAGAAGGAAGAGTGATAGCTTATGCCTCAAGACAGTTGAAGGAACATGAGCAGCGATACCCGACCCATGACCTAGAACTTGCAGCCGTGGTACATGCACTCAAGATTTGGAGACTATCTGATGAGCAACAAGTGTGACATATACACCGACCACAAGAGCCTGAAGTACTTCTTCACATAGGAAGATCTGAATATGAGGCAGCGCAGATGGCTAGAACTCATCAAGGACTATGATCTTGAGATCCATTACCACCCAGGAAAGGCTAATGTTGTCGTTGATGCACTTAGCCGCAAAAGCTACTGCCATACCCTCATCACCAAGTCTATGCCGTCTGAGCTCAGGAGAGAGTTTGACGCGTTCCAGCTCGAGGTAATCTCCTATGGCATGCTAAATGAGCTTCGCGTCGAGTACAATCTCACCTCACGGATCCGTGAAGCGCAAAAGAACTGTCCTGAGATAGACTATATCCGTGGTTTGATGAAGTTGGGAAGAGGCCCCGAATACCGAGAAGATGAGCAGGGAACTGTATGGTACAAAGATAGAATCTGCGTACCGATGGATTCAGCGATACGAGAAGAGATACTGTCAGAAGGGCATGACTCCAAATATTGCATTCACCCAGGGTCAGCCAAGATGTACCATGATCTAAGGAAGCACTTCTGGTGGGAGAATATGAAGGCAGACATTGCGGGGCATGTAGCCCGATGTGACACTTGCAGCAGAATCAAGGCCGAACATCAACGACCAGCCGGCCTACTACAACCCCTCGCAATTCCAGAATGGAAATGGGAATGCATTTCGATGGATTTTATCGTTGGGTTACCCCGCACCGAGAAGAAACACGATTCGATTTGGGTGATAGTCGACCGTTTGACCAAAGTCGCTCACTTCATTCCCATCAGCATTGGCTATGAGGCCGAACGGCTGGCGGATTTATACATAACCCACATTCTGAGACTACACGGGGCACCCACAAGCATAATATCTGATCGAGGCTCACAATTCACGTCTCGATTCTGGCAAGCCTTGCACAAATCCATCGGAACCAAGCTGGACTATAGCACGGCTTATCACCCACAAACTGACGGTCAAACAGAAAGAGTGAACCAAATTCTCGAAGATATGCTCCGAGCTTGTGTGATAAAATACAAGACCAGTTGGGAAAGCTGCTTACCCCACGCTGAATTCTCGTACAACAACAGCTATCAAACAAGCCTCAAGATGTCACCGTTTGAGGCATTGTAGGGGAGACCCTGCAGGACCCCGCTAATGTGGTCAGAACCCGGAGAGAGGGCCTTCTTTGGCCCTGCTAAGATTGTAGAAGCAGAGGAAGGCGTAGCACAGGTCAGAGAAAATTTGAGAATTGCACAGAGTAGGCAAAAGAGCTATGCAGATAGAAGACGTAGAGAGCTTGAGTTCAAGGTTGGGGATTATGTCTACCTCAAGGTATCTCCACTTCGTAGCACCGTCAGATTCCACGTAAAAGGGAAATTGGCACCAAGATATGTTGGGCCATACAAGATCTGTAAAAGGGTTGGAAAGCTTGCTTACAAGCTGGAACTACCGGAGGAATTATCTGGAGTACACCCCGTGTTCCATGTCTCGCAATTAAGGAAGTGTTTGAAGCTTCCCGAGGAGCAAGTTCCTACAGATGCATTAGACCTGCAAGACACACTTGAATACAAGGAACACCCGATCAAGATCTTGGCACGGGATACCAAGGAGACGTGGAACAAGACCATTCCGATGTGCAAGGTACAATGGAGCAATCACACTGAAAGGGAAGCTACGTGGGAGAAAGAATCTGACTTGCGGATTATGTTTCCTTACCTCTTCGATGGGTACATTATCTCTGAATCTCGAGGTCGAGATCCTAATGAGGGGGGAGGACTGTAACAACCCTAAAAATCCACACAACCTAAAAATCCCAACCAATTAAAATTTTTCATTTATTTATTGTGAAAACCCATTTTTCTTGTGCAAGCATATAGGTTTCATTATGAATTTGGTAATAAAGAAGTATAGCTTGCATTTTAATTCCATTCACATAGAATAATAACTTATGCATCATTTGGGATTTATTGCAATTTATGTTTGTATTTACTCGATATTTAAAATGGGTAATATATGTATTTATACACTTAAGTGAAAATAGAAAAAGGAAGAGAGTATAAGGACAGCAGAACCGGCCCGACGCCAGCCCAAACCGGCCCAACCGGCCCCGTTTTCTTTTCCTCTCTCCTCGCGCCCACCGCACGCGCGCGCGACCGTTTCATCCGCACCGCTCCCCCGCAGCCGCTGCCCGCCCGGCCCCGCCTGTCAGCCGCCTTTCCCTTCCACTGTTTCTCTTCCACACGAAGACGACGCCACCGGGTCACGCAAATGGCGTGACCGACAGCGCCACGCATGGCAGAGCCCTGACCCCGCTGTCCCCCTCCTGTCCCCTCCTTTCTTGGCCGCCAAGCGAACCCGCCCCCATCCGGAGCCCTAGATCCACTCGAGCCACGGCCCTTCGATCGGTCGAGCGCGATCAGGACCGTTCGCCATTGGAGATGGCCAAGCTCGCCTATAAAAAGGAGCTCACCCCGAAGCCCTACCCTCATTTCCCCTCGCCACCACCGCAGCACAGACCGGCACACTGCACCAAACCGAGAGAGAGAGAGCGTAGGAGAAGGGCGGAGCAGAGGAGGAGAAGCTGCCGGAGCGCCGCCGCCGCGGAGCACGCCGGAGCCGGACACGGAGGAGAAGCCCGAGCTGCGGACGAGGAGCGGCACGGCACTGCGATCGCTCTGCACGGCTTCGACTCGCTACTGCACCGCCATCCTAGCTTCACCGACACCACGGTGAGCCACCGCACGCTATGTCCGAACCTCGCCCTGCTTTTGCCATGGCGTTCCGCCCACGGGACGCGCAGGCACGAGCCTTTACCGGCTCAGGAAGATCACCTGCACCATGCACTCATGCGACCGGCCGAAACCCCCGGACTACAAGCTTGCTAGACCGAGAACGCAGCACGACGCGTTCTCGGCGGAGCGCGCTCACCACCGACGCGTTCCAACGCCGAATCACCCGTTCCGAGCAATCCGACTAGCACCCGTATAGGTTAGAGCGTCGTGGAGCACCGCCACGACCCCTTGAGCTAGCTACGCGGATCTAAGCGCTAGAGGAATCCTCGTCCGCAGTGCGCCGTGACCTCGCCGGAGCACCGCCGTGGACCGGAGCCAAAAGGAGGCCCTGCCCTGTCACTAGTTCACCACTAAGCGGACGTATGCCCGTTTAGTCACGCCAATTTGACTGAACCACGTCCGGTTATGCCAAAATGAGACCGTAATCACCTTGCCGTCGTCAGCCGCCGCCGGTGACACGCCGCCACCACAACCGAGCACCTTGGGAATCTCGGTAGCCAAAATTGGTAGTTGGTATACCATCGCCATAGACCCTGGAGGCGTATACATCTCCTAGAAGACCTCCTTAGCCCCGCCGGAACCTCCCAGTCGCGGCGACATCGCCGCCGATGACTGGAGCATCTCAATACCGCGACCAGGAACAAAAACCGATCACCTCGGACAAGCTTAGTTGCGGAAGATCGAACCTCCATAGCCCGGAACACCGCGAGGTGCGTTCTCGGGGAAACGTGATCACCGCCGACACGATCCGCCTTGCCTAAATCCATTTCGAGTACCCCCGATCGCCTCGCGCTGTGGAGAGAGGCCGACGAGGTTCGCCAAGTCTGCCTCAGCACCGCCGCGTAGATAGCCGAGCCCCGAATCATGTCTGTCGCCTTGGCTACGTGCGCCTCCACCTCGTCGGAGAACCGCCGTATGCCGAGGGAGAGAAGGAGGCCATACCACGACTCTAACCCGCCACCATCTGGTCGGACGACTGCCTGAGCACGCCAATTGGGGAAAGCCGAGCCCTGTCTTGCCGAAATATGGTCATCGCCGCCCTGTCATCGTCCGCCGCACCGGAGAGACACCGCCGCCTTGAACAGACGCCCTGGAACCCTGCTAGCACCAAATCTCCGATTCGCCCGAGCCTCCCCGGGAGAGCTCGGGAGAGCAGCACCCTCGGCGCACCAAATCTCCGATTCGCCCGAGCCTCCCCAGGAGAGCTCGGGAGAGCGGCACCCTCGGCGCCCAAATGTCCGATTCTCCCGAGCCACGCCGAGGTACGCCGAGCCCCGCCGAGCTCCGCCGAGCTACGCCGAGCTCCGCCGAGCTACGCCGAGCCCCGCCGAGCTACGCCGAGCCCCGTCGAGCTCCGCCGAGCTCCGCCGAGCTACGCCGAGCTATGCCGAGCTACACCGAGCTCCGCCGAGCTACCCCCGACCTCTGAGAACCACCCCCGACCTCTGAGAACCACCCCCGACCACCGCCGAGCTCGCCCGACCACCGCCGAGCTACGCCGACGCCCCCCGACCAACGTCGAGCTCGCCCGACCAACCACCGAGCTACGCCAACGCCGGAGACTCTCTGGGAACCAGCATCGAACACCTGGTGGGCGACCATCGGGTCTGTGTTCTGACGAGGCGCCACATGCCGCACTACTGGACCCGCGCGCCACGTGGACCAATCCCGAGCTGCCCCTGATTAACCGACCAATTTTCCCATTTTCAGAAAATAGGATAATCTTCGGAAATTCATAACTTATTCATTCGATGTCCAACAATTGTGCACCATATATCAAAATTCTCAGAAAAATGAGATCTACAATCTAAGACTGTGTTTGTGTGCATTTGGCTCTTTATTTTATTGGATTTTTTCTGAAATACTCTATAGGAGTCGCTGACGCGACTATTTCGTGTTCGATTTCAGAGCCGGAGGAGGATCTGACTAAGGAAGACGACCACGAGTACTTTCAGGAGCTAGGAGACGACTACGAAGGTGCCACGTCCCACCAAATCCTTAGATCCTATTTACGCATTGCAAATGACATTGTTGCTATTGCTTTATGATTATGTATGGATTGGTTGCATGGTAGTATATTTGAATTCCCTGCCTTGATAAGACTTTACCCTGCTATCCGCTGTTAGGTTAGCTGCTGCTTAATTTACTGTTACTCTTCCACTACTTACTACATGCTATATGCTATGTGGTGGTATTGGGACGGTGCATAACTGATTATAACCACTGGGAGAGAGTGCTGCGTGCGTCTTGGGTGCGTGGTAAGGGTTGATGTCGACCAAGTGGGATGTGAGACAAGCCCGTGGGGCAAGTCGTGCCGGGGGTGCAACCTGGGCATCCCCACGAGAGATACCTGTGGCGGGTAATGACTTATGAGGTGGTTCCGGGATGTGCATTGAAGTCCCGTGAGCGGAGGTGCCGTGATGGCACGGGGAGAGTATCCCCTAAGTGGAGATGCCTGCTTGGTCACAACCTAGGATCTGACTAGTGACCGGAAACATCTGGATTCCCTTGCTACTCGCTCGCTTCTGATGGGCGGGAGACGGCTGGACTACTTGGTAGGGCGGTGCCACTACTGCTAGGTTGAGAGGTGATAAGGGTGGACGGTGACGGATGGCAGATTCCCGTACCGTTCTAGATGCGCAGTACCACTGATGGGGCCCGGTACTGCGTCTCCCAGTCTCAGTGTGATGGTGTTGGATCCGGAATGTCCCAGGGCTGAGTGGCAGGGTGGCATCGACCTAGGCAAGCAAGCACCCGGAATTCTGCTAGATGATTGTACAGCATCGATGATGGCTAATCTTGTGAGTAGTAAAACCTCTGCAGAGTGTATGGTTGATCGATCGATACATAAGCCAACTCGTTGGCTATGGACCTTTCCTAATGTTTTTGCAACCACTATTAGATGAGAGCATATTCTTTTCTCCCCTTGGATGATGTTTTCCGGCAGTGTACCCGTTGTGGTAGTGTGCCGCTGAGATAGGCCCGAGAGGGAGTTGGGCCTATCGAATGAGAGTGAGGTGTGGGTATGTGAGGTGTGGTGATGGGAAAAGGGATGATGGTGTTAACTGGTGATAAAACTTGACTAATTAAACATTGATTACAGCTGCATAGGAAAACCTCAGCCTATAGGTCTGCTTGTATAGCCTTGCATCCACTTTCCACAAAGCAAATGCTGCATAGGTGGGCTCCGTGGCCAGTACAAATCATACTGATAAATTTGCTGTCAGGTGACGAGAATGAGTACGACTTCGAGGGAGATGATGACGAGGAATAGGGTCACGTGCTACACTCAAGTTGGCCGTGAAGGATGAAACGTTTCCGCATCTTCTAAAGCTTCTCTGAATGTTGATTCCGCCAATGTGGCGATGTAATAAGTGTTTATGTAAGACTTAATTACCGTTGTATGGATCCTGGTGTCAACTGAGATATGGGTAATTTCATGGATTGTCCCAAGCAATCTGTTGAATTACAATTCGAGCCTGTGGATTTTCATTCGCGGAAATCGAGGTCATTTCACCTCTGCAGAGTATAAAACTGATATATCAGCCGCGCTCACGGTCACGAGCGGCCTTGGACGTCTTACAGGAACTTAACTAATTTAATATTGATTTATTTGGAGTTTCTATTGATGTTTATTCCATATTAATTATCATGTTTATATGATCATGCAAATCTTGTTCCTTGGTATATTCTATTGCTGCTACTCAAAGTGCTAAAACATGATCAACTAAAAGCAACCGCTGTCAAACCAGTGTCTTGCCTTATTTGAGCCTCATAAACCCATGTTATTCTTGTTGAGTACGACATGTACTTACGCTTGCTTTATTTTTCATATTTGGATAAAAATCCTGGATGGGTAACAGATGACTATGATGATTCCTCTGAGGATTACTAGGATTGTGGTTCACCAGTCAACTACTTTCCTGTGAATTGGAGCTTCCGCGAGAGATTATAATTATTAGTCTGCTACTATTTATGTAAAGACTCTGTGATATTATTTGTTATATATTGAACCTTGTGATGGTACTATGTAATTTGTCGCTTATGTGTGTGATTGATCTCTGGGCGCACATAAGTTGGTTCATTCAATTTTATCCTTAAAATTGGGTGTGACAGTTAAGAGGTTGGGAAGACCAAATAGGTAGATATTCCTTACCTATTATATGACCAAGCTTCTCATTTTCCAAAGCATTCTCCAAGATTCGCTCAATTGGCCTTCCAATAAAAGTGAGATGAAAGGAAAGTCTGGGAAGGTCAAAAATGTGGAAATCTAAGGAGGTCTTTAGATCATCAACCACCATAGGTACACCTTGAAGGATTCCTAAACAATCAAGGACTTGACCATTTAGGAGCCTAAGGTGTTTTTGGGATTGTAGAGGTGATTCTTTGATGAACTTTGAACATGGAAATGAGGAATTTATCCCAAGGCTAGGATCATGGCAAACTTCACTATAAATGCCCATGACTTGACAAGATATTCTTCTTACATGAGTGGACATTTTAGTGATTTCATTAGAATCTTTGGTCTCCTCCAACCATTCTTGACTTACAATAGTGGATGGATTCTCCAACTGTTGTTGTTTCTCATCTTGGTTAGATTTATGGCCCTCATGACTTCCATACCTTGGGTGTCTTAATGAATCCACAGAGTCAATGACTGGATCATCGTAAGACTTAGAAGGAAGAGCACCATTGGGATCATCAGGATCAAGGATGAGTTTATAAATGGGTTCAAAGGACAAGGCGGATGTGGGCATAGAAGGGGAGAGGATAGATTTTTCTTCTAAGCATTTTGACTCTCCTTGAAAGGATACAGTCAGCCTTCCTTTTGAAGGTTCATCCAAGATCCTAAATGTTTCCCTATGTGCCACATGAGAATTCGAGGCAGAAAATGATGCTATTTGGAGAGGTTTCTGAAGAGATTTCTTCTTGAGAGGGTTTGAGCAGTGTCTCTTGGAAGGTCTCTTTTGGATAGGATAATTGTAGGCATTCCCAAAACAAGCAAGCTCATCTAAGAGTTTAGCCTTGCAATCGAAGGAGTGATTTGGAGGATGGATTTCTTCCTCCTTCGACATTTGTAGTTTTTGTGGTTCAGAGTCGATGGCAGAATCTTTGAATGGCAATGTTGGTGATTTGGCTATCGAGATTTCTTTTTGCTTGGGGATTAAATCCTTTTCTTCCTTAGGAGGTTCATTATACACGTGGGTGTGGGGAGTGGTTTCAAGAATTTTGGCAAGAATTTTCTTCCCTTCACCAATGGTACAACGAAGGAATGCTCCTCCAGAAGATATATCAAGGAATTGTGCGGAATCCTTGCTAAGACCGAGATAAAAATGTTGTAACAATGTTGGCTCGGTTATGACAAGATCAGGACCAAGGGATACTAGATCTGTGAAACGGGCCCATGCCACACCTAGAGTCTTCTTCTCATTTTGTTTGAAGGTTAGGATCTCTAGTCGAAGACGAGCAACACGAGAGATTTGGAAGAAAGCTAAGCAGAATTTGGATTGAAGGCTTTCCCACTCTCCATGTGCACTCTCTACGTGTCGAGCATACCAATGTTTAGCTGCTCCCGTCAAAGAGAACGGGAATAGCTTCCATTTCAAGGTATCTCATGTCATGCCTTCAATTTGAAGACATGAACACAATTGCTCAAAATCACGGAAGTGAGTGTAGGGGTTTTCATCTTCTTCCCCAGCAAAAGATTGTTCCTGAACCTTAGCTACGAAACTAGGGCGAAGCTCATAGCTAAGAGAAAGAATGGGTTGTGATGATGGTGGTGGCTCCAAACAAGCGCCCTTTGGAGCAGCAAGATGAGAGATGGTTGATTGGTTCATGGTGTGGAAACGATAAAAATAAAAGAAAGATAAAAGAAGGATAACTCGGACAACTCGATTCTAGTTAAGACAGCTACCGTTCCCCGGCAACGGCGCCAGAAAGCTTGTTGATACCAGAAATGGCAAACGGATATACCGCAAGCGTACGGTAGTCAATGTAGCCTTCACCGGGAGTATTCCAGGTATCGTATTTTCCACGTGGAACGTGAAGTGTTCTAATTAGGTTCAAGACTGTCCAGTGATGAGACAAAGGATCTATGATAACTGGGTAGAGAGGTTCTTATATAGCAAAGATATCTGGTCTTGGCTTTCTAAGTATAACAAGGTATACACCTCCTCCTTTTACAAGAGGCGATAGACGAAACAGGAGGAGATATAACTCCTCCCGAGACGGCTATGCTATTGTATTGATACATAATCGATTAATATGTGTAACCAGACATGACAATCTACATTAAACAAGTCTATGCAGATAGTTATAACAGATCAAGGCATAATCAATTATTGAAAATAGGTCAAGTCATTCAATTCAGACTGTCAGAATGTCAAACAGATAGAAATTGGCCCAACAGTCGATTCCGAGACCTGATCGACTATCTCTGTCTTTGCCTCTGTCCCGAAATCGGCTATCTGCGTTCGGCATCGACTATCTGCACTGAGTCTAGATTTTGGCGTAACCACATGCCCCCCAATTTTGGGATAAACTAGTTTTATTCCAAAATTAGCACCGAGCCTCGACTCCATCCATTCACTAGCCAAAATCACAGTCTCCCGCTCATCACTTCAAAGTTCCGCAACAAACCAAAACCCTAACCAGGAAATCCCCTGCTGCATCTACGGCCTCAATCTGCCACCTTCAAGAATCTGCAAGTGATGGCAACTCCTTCCGAAATGCCCGAGGTACGAATCCCGCCAATCTGCTCTTCATCCATGAATCTTTGTTCGATTGGTCACATATATCACCAGCCTCCAGATCTTGAAGAACGAGATTTTGATTCCACTGTCGGACGCACCGACCGCCTTCTTCCTTGGCCCGATGGGCAATTCTGATCCTATGGAACTCATCAGCATGGAAACCAACCAAATCCCCTTCAAGGCTTTTCCAGTGAATGCATCCTCATGAACAAAGAATTCCTTTCGGAACTGGCCTAACATGCCCACAGGATGGAGGAACTGGTTCCGTCATGTATCTGAGAAGAAACGAGCAGATTGGGAGCTGCGCAGCCTGAGCCAGTGCCTCCATTTATCTCTCTGCTAGATGAAGAAGAACGAACTGCTTCTCATCGCCGCCAGCTATTTCTGGTCAAATTCCCTAAACGCCTTCATATTCGGAGACGGGCCGATGACCATCACCCTCGGTGACATCTACATGCTCACCGGCCTCCAAATTACTGGAACTTACCAGTATTGGAGTTTACTATCCACGGGCGAGAAGAGGTTCCCCAGGCAGAATGAGTATAAAGGCTGGACAGGCTATACTTGATACCCACCACATGACAACCTCCAGCATCAACGAAAGGGAATATATAGCATTCTTGATCCCGTGGCTGGAGAGGTTCGTCTTCTGTGGCTCTTCTCTTGGACCAGCCTATCCTTTCAAATTTCTTGCAGAGCAACTAGCCCAAGGTCAATCAATCCCTCTGGGAAAACTTCTGCTGGGCTCTGCTTACAGACTAATGAGCCAAGTTGCTAGCTATCTGCTTAAAGGCGAAGAGGTTCAGTGTACAACAGGGCCCTGCTGGCTGATTCAATTATGCCTAAATCTTTATTTGCACAAGATGGTCAGACCAAACTTGAACAATCTCGGCTACCCTTCTATAGAATATGCAGAAGATCAACATAAGGTCACCCGAGGTTGCCAGAGCTTTGGCGAGGCTGCTTCAGCCATAAACATCAATGTCAATCGAGGCCAGCTGCTTGAAACACTTTATAGAGGCTTGGGACCTAGAAATTTTGAATTGGTTCCCCTACACAGAAGATGAGGAATTCTCAATGCCTTATAGCTTCAAATTCGGCACAGGGTGTTCTGATGCAAGAGCAACTGAGATCCTTAATGTAATGATAAAACCCTGCATATTACCAGCTGACTTCAAGCACCTTCGAAGCTCAAGCAACACTGAACTCAGCTGGCCTTCATACGAATTCTACCATCCCAATGTAGCAGCCAGACAACTGGGTTTTGGCCAACTGTCCCCCAAGCTTCCATTCCTACATCTCCTGACGCCTAGAGATGAACTCACTACAAACTTAGAGGCCAACAGAGTCTTCAACCTGGGGACAGATCTGCCACACTATACCATGGAGCAACGGAATCAGATATCAATAACTCATGAAAGCTTTGATCAATGGTGGCAATAATGGCATGTTCATCTATTCTGTCAGAAGATTCATGACAAATGCCAAGCCTTGGACCCAAGTTTCAACTCTGCAGCAGCAGTAAGCATTGGTAACTGATTTCATCAGAACCGGCTGTTAAATATATTCTAACATCTTGTCAATGCAGGATCCAGAGGTTGAACCACCAGTGCAGATCGATTACTATCCTCCATGCCCAAATGCTAGGCTAGGCTCCCAGGCTCCATCAGTGAAGCAAATGATGCAGGCCCCTGTCAGCATAACTGCCCCAATTCTGAAAAGGAGGGCCTCATCAAGTCTCAAGAAGACGACCACCAAGAAACAGAGATCCAAGAGGAAGCCTGCCCAGGTACTTGGATGTCTTGAAATACTCTCTATATCATTTACTCAACTTACCTGACTGAATCGGCTATAAAACAGGTGAGCATTCAGCCGATTCAGGTATCCTTTGAAAGCACTCAAGCCGAAGTCCCTCCAGAAACCACAGGTCACCAAGATACTGCTGAAGGCTTTCTGGGCATGGATGAAACCACCGCCATCCAACAAGAAGGAGCAGGAACCTAGGTATTAGCCAATCTTGTAAGCATACAATCCCACCTTGCTGAATATTTTCTGATTCTTTCTAAAAATGCAGCCGAACAGCCCTCCTTCGTTAAGCCAACTTGAGGAAGAGAAAACACCATCTTCTGAACATCCTGGTAAGGCTCTTCGGCTATTAACACCATTGTGCTTGCTTTGTTTCTTACTCACTTTATTTCCTGCAGAGGCTCCGACTGACCATAGAAACACATGCTGAGGCTACCTCCACCGCCGAAAAAGGGATTGCCACGACAGATCAATCAGGCACTTCATTAGCTCCACTTCCTTCAAGCTTTGTTCAGGTAAAGCACTCATCCTTTAACCGATTCACATTATTTATGCTATCACCCCCTAACATCTGAATGCAGGTGCTACAGCCTTCGACTCCCAGCTACTCCTTCGACCTGAAAGAGTGTTGTGATGAAGATGAACTAAGCTCCAAATCTACAACGCTGCCAGAGCCAGATTTCAAGAATCGGCTAAATGATCTCTTGCCTCAGCTGGAAATAGACCTTGCCGACCTAGCCCGGCATCCTGAAACAATTGACCAGGCAATTGAGCTGATTCAACAGTACACACGCCCGGCAACTCTCAGCCTCCTGAAGCAGCTTGCCAAGCTTAAAGGTGCCACTCCAAGAATTGAGACTGCCCATATAAACCGGGCCGAGCTTGAACAGCTGAGGAATAACAAGTTGATCAACAAACAAGAGGCCCACGGGTTGGCAGATCAAGTCAAGCTACTGAAGAACACCATTATCTCGGCTGAATTAGAGCTGGATACTCTAAAAGCCAGGCACGAGCAGCTGATGAAGGAACTTGAGGAAGTAAACTCGGCCATCACTCAGCATGAGATCTCTGTATCAACAAGCACTGTTGATATGGCCGAGAAGAAAAAACAAGTCAGCACCAGGGTCATTGAAGGCAAGCAGATCAACCAGCGCCTGAACATCCTCAATTCAACAGCTGATGAAGACCAAGAATCTCTGCAGACCGGCTATCCTCTTCATGTCGAATGTATTTCTTCCATTCGGTCCTTGTTGGACTTGTAACTTATGTCTAACTCTTCCTGTGAATTTTGCAAAGCATATTGGCCAGACTGAAATCGGCCTTCTTTTTGTTCTGTCTTTGAATCGGCTATTTAGCCTGATCCTTAGTACTGTCATAGAATGCGCAGAAATCGGCTATTTAGTTGATCCAAGTAACTGACCCAGTTAGCCGATCCTGAGCAAACGGCCTGATTAACCGATTCCGGGCAACCGACCAAAATAGCCGATCAAGACGTTCCACTTCCCACGCGCCGCGTCGGTTCTGGATTCAAGAAACGTGGGTTAACTCCATCATAAAATCTGTCGCGTCATCTCATCTCTCGAGGGGGAAACTGCCTTGGTGCCTCTGTCTTTATAAATAGACGCCTGGCCTGAGCAAGCAACCACAAACGCCATTTACCCTCGCTCGCCTGGCCTTTGCTCTTCGCCTCTTCTCCCCAACCAAACCAAAGCAAATCTTCAACACCAACCCATGGCCGGCGACGGAGACCGTGGCAAGCGTCCGGCTTCGGATCCCGCTGAAGGCGACAACTTCAGCTGGAGCTTGCGGGCTGCGGGTGAACGGAGGCACCGGTTGCGAGCCTGGCTAGGGTAAGACTACTGTTCACTACTTGATACATCTGTCTGATCTGATCTGACCACCGATGACTTGTGCAGCGATCTGGAAACCACCGGTGCCGGAGGCTTGGGGACCGTCGCCGGGCCATCTCAGGCCGCCCCTGCGACCGCTGGAGCCACCCCCGGTGCGGGTGCTACAGTGGGCCCATCTTGCGGCCATCATCATTGGTGACGAACCAACAAGCTGACCATCTACAGCAGGTAAACCAGTTTGCATCCATGGCATTGATCTCTTTTAACCCTGACACATCATCTTCTCTGCCATTTTTTAGTCAGGCCCGCCTGATTTCTTTTCCTCTGGGTGCGCCAATTGGTCTCGACACCCGGACACCCCGGACTGCGCCTTCTCAAGACCCTCCTCAAGACCCAGCCTCGAGCGCTGGTTCTCGTGGGGGATCCGATTCAGGGTCTTTCGTGGACTATGACCGGTCCGACACCGCCGCCAACGGTCGCCGCTTCCACCACCAGATGATGGAGTATCGTAACCTCTACTGAGAGGCTACGAAGGAGAATGGCCGGCTGCAGGGCGTCAATGAAGCCCAAGCCGCTGCCCTTGCCGCCGCCGAGACCGAGGTGGCCAATGTGCAGGCCCAGCTCGCTGAGTTGGACGCCGCGATGGTAGGTAATGCCTTGAAGTCGCTTCGTGATATGCTAATGATCATCTTCGTGCTGACCCTTCTTTCTTCTTGTAGTCCTGACCACAGCTGGAAGAGTTGCGCGTAGCCACCGAGACGGCCGCCAACGCCGTCAACGCCCGTGGCAACACGCAGGCGGAGCGGCTCCAGGATGTTCACCACCGCGTCCGCCAGGTGGCCATGGCTGGCATCCGTCACAGTGTCACCGGGGCTCTCACGGCCGCACGACTCCGCTCCGGCATAGCCCTGGAGGCCGTCGAGCCCGGGTTCCCGGAGGGCCAGGACATGGAGGAGGCCAGCGCCCAATTGGCGAACTTCTTCCCCCACGCCGACGGGGTTGCGGTCGTCACCGACTGCCCAGGATATCATAGATAGGGCCACACATAATCCGAATTAGAATGTAACAGGGCTCCTCTGTAAACACGATCAAAAATGAAAACTTTGTTTATAATCACCAATCTGATCTCCATGTGTCTATATATTTATATATTTTTTTTGGGCTAAAGGCGATGCAATCACATCGGCTGTTACACTCCATCGAGGGTGTTTCATTTTTGTGCTAAAGGCGATTCTTTAACATGAAATCGGCTATTACAGACTCTTATTTTTGTTCTGAAGGGGATCCTCTGCGTAGAATCGGCTGTAGGAGCCAGATCTTGCATCGATTGGCTATCATCCCCCAACTGAGATACTAGGATGGTATTTCTTCAGATATTTTCCATTGATCACCCTGGTAAATCTCCTTCCTTCCATATCTTCGAGTATATAGGCATTGTCAGGCGCACATTCAGCAACTCGATACGGGCCTTCCCAATTTGGCGACCACTTGCCGAATCGGCTATCTTTGGTCCCGATAGGTCGGATAGTTTTTCATACTAGCTCTGATTCGGCAAAGCTCTTGCCTCTTACTTTAGTGTTGTAATACTTGGCCACCCGTATCTTATTAGCTTTGATACACTCCAGGGCTCTAAGCCGATGACAATATAAATCTTCAAGACTATCCATCATGATATCCTTATACTCACCGAATTAAGCTCGTTCTGTAACTTGACACGTCGTGTCTTGGACTGAACTTCCCAAGGCAGGACAGCAACGTGTCCATAGACCAACTCATACGGCGTAGCTTTAGTTGATCCATGCTGAGCTATCCGGTATGCCCACAAAGCTTCACTCAGCGTCAAGTACCACCTCCTGGGAAGTCTGCTCAGTCTTCTTCTTAATAACCTTGATTAAAATTTGATTTGAAGCTTCAGCCTGACCATTGGCTTGGGCATAATAAGGTGATAAATTATAAATTTTGATGCCCTATGTCGTCAGCAAAGGTCAGAAACTCATCCGAAGTGAACATGGTCCCCTGATCTGTTATGATGGTCTATGGTATACCAAACCTGTAGATGATGTGTTCCTTCACAAACTCAATTATATCTCCAGATGTGGCATTCATTAAAGGAACAGCTTCTACCCACTTAGTAAAGTAGTCTGTTGCAACCAAAATCCATTTGTGACCTTTACTAGACGGTGGATAGATTTGGCCTGATCAGATCGATTCCCCAACCTCTGAACTGGCCATGGCTTGATGATAGGATTCATAGCTGAAGCAGGAGACTTCTGCACATTCCTAAATCTCTGGCATTCTCGGCAGTCCCTTATAATATTTGAAACAATCCTTGAGCATTGTTGGCCAATAATAACCAGTTCTCCTGATGATCCACTTCATCTTGTGAGCCGATTGGTGAGCACTGTAGACTCCTTCATGAACCTCACTCATCAGCTTTATCGATTCTTCTGCCCTGAGGCATTTCAGCAGCACCCCTTCGACATTCTTATAATACAACTGACCATCTAGCAGTACATACTTGATAGCTTTGTACCTCAGCTTTCTACTAACTTTCTGTGAAGGAATTTGCAAGGTAACTTGCTATCTCGCCCCGCCAGTCATCAGCTGATTGCTCGGTATTGAAGATCTCCTGCATCGATCTGTAACCTGAGGCGCTCTGCGCTAACCGATTAGCATCTTGATTTTGGGCTCTGGGAATATGGCACAGCGAAACCGCCAAGAACCCTCTGATCAAAGCTAATAGCCTCTGAGTACATCGTATTTACATTCAAATAGGCCGAGCAATTGGTTGATGACTAGTTGTGAATCTCCAAAAACCTCAACTACATCGGCCTTTGCTTCATGCAGAAGCTGAAATCCCTTCCAAATCACCTCATATTCAGCTTGGTTGTTTGTCACTGTTGGCCCGATCTAGGAAAGCGTACTCAAATCAGTTGACCTCGAGGTGATATCAGTATTACCCCAGCACCACCGCCTTGCTTGCAAGATGATCCATCAAAGAACATAGTCCAGGGCACCACATCGACTATACTGACAGTGCCTCCATGATGTTGGGTGATCAAATCGGCTATTACCTGACCTTTGACTACCTTAGCCGATTCGAACCTCAAGTCAAACTCAGAGAGAGCCAAGATCCACTTTCTGATCCGTCCATTGAGAATTGGCATTGATAACATATGCCTGATCACGTCTGCCTTGGACACCACCACACATTTGGCTGATAGTAAATAGTGCCTCAGCTTGGTGCTCGAATAGAATAAACATAAGCACAGCTTCTCAGTCGGCGTGTATCTCGTTTCGAGATCCAAGAGCCTCCTGCTCAGATAGAAAATTGCTCCCCTCTTTTCCTTCAAATTCTTGAAAAAGGGCCGAGCCAATCATATAGTCTTCGGTCCGTCATGTACAGCTTGAACGGCTTACCTGCCTGTGGCGGTACCAGAACAGGTGGAGACTTCATATATTCCTTGATTTCATCGAAAGCCTTTCGCTGTACGTCACCCCATCTGAATTCCTGAGTGTCTTTAAGCTTCAACAGTGGCGAGAACAGGCAGCACCTTCTCTGACAGATTGGCAATGAATCTTCTGATGAAATTAATCTTGCCAAGTAAGGACTGCAATTCCTTCTTATTGGTTGGCGGCACAAGCTGATCGATGGCCTTCCTGCTCTTGCTGCCAACCTCGATTCCCTTGCGATGTACCATGAAACCCAGAAACTCACCAGCCGACACCCCGAAAGCACACTTATTAGGATTCATCTTCAAGCCATGTTTCCGAGTGCATTCCAGGGTAGCCTTCAAATCGGCTAAGTGCTCCTTGTAGCTTTTGGACTTCACAACCACATCGTCGATGTAAATTTCTACAATATTGCCGATCAACTTATGAAAAATATAATTCATAGCCCTTTGATAAGTTGCACCGGCATTTTTCAAACCGAATGTCATTACAACCCACTCGAACTAAACCGATTGCACCAGAACACCTGAAAGCAGTTTTAGGAATATCTTCATCAGCCATAAAAATTTGATTGTAGCCGGCATTACCATCTATGAAGCTGATGACCTAATGCCCCGCAGCCGAATCGACTAACATATCGGCTATCGGCATTGGGTAGCCGTCCATCAGGGTAGCTCTGTTCAAGTCCCTGAAATCGATGCAGACCCGCAACTTGCCATTCTTCTTGTATATAGGGACAATATTCGATACCCACTCGGCGTATTGGCAAGCTTGAATGAACTTGGCTTCCAGCAACCTCTCGATCTCGGCCTTGATGTTAGGCAATGACTCCTGCTTGAATCGTCGTGGCGGCTGCTTGAACGGCCGAAATCCAGGCTTGATAGGCAATCTGTGCTCGACAATCGATTTGTCCAAGACAGGCATCTCGTAGTACTCCCAGGCGAAGCAGTCTCTGTATTCTTTCAATAAGTTGATCAACTCCCACCTGAACTCAGGGTCAAGATTGGCGGCGATATACGTCGGCCTTGGTCTGTCACCAGGTCCGATATCCACTTCTTCAAGTTTATCGGCCGACGTAAAACCCTGTCCAAGCTTGCCCTCGGTGCCATCGATCGGGTTGTCCATTAATAAAAAGACTCCGAGCCGATTGCCCGGACCGGCTGTTGACTCTCATCGTTGACCTTGATGGAGCCTTCTTCCCAAGTCTTGCCAGAGAAGCAGTCATGATACCCAGCTTCCCAGTGGTAGCGTCTGTTGTGGCTATACTCACTGAGTCATCAGCTGGGACCACCTCAACCTCATCACCATGCCACTGGATCACACATTGGTGCATTGTTGACGGCACACAGCAGTTGGCATGGATCCAATCACGCCCAAGCAGCAAACTGTAAAAGCCTTTGCTGTCAATCACGAAGAAGGTAGTGAGCAGCGTCTTCTTCCCGACTGTTAGCTCGACATTGATTGCCCCCGGGGTATTTGAAGAGTTGCCCCCGAAGTCTTTGAGCATTATGTCGGTCTTCGATCAAATCATCAGGGCCCTTGCCCAGCTTGCGGAAGGTGGTGTAGGGCATGAGATTAACTGTGGCGCCACCATCGACTAGCATCTTGGTCATGGGCATCCCATCAACATATCCTTTGAGGTACAGGGCCTTCAGGTGCCGGTGCTTGGGTGGCTTGTCAAAGGTAGCTTGCTGCAGCGAAGACCAGCTTGGCGGTGGCTTGCTCAGACTCCAATTCATTAGAGTCAGAGAGAACTTCAACCTTCCTAGCTCGGGGTGCCCTGAACTCAGCCGGAAGCACAAACACCATCTACGCATCGGCTGTCGCCTTCCCTTTGTCCTGAGGAGGCTTCTCTCGCTAGATTTGCTTCGGGCGGCCCTCTGCTTTGAGCTCCCTGTTCCTGAGGTGCCTGCAGACGGCATCTCTGGCTCTTGGTCAAGTCCCCAGGGCACCACTGGTTCTCCTGCCAGACCAGCTCTTGGTGATCGACTGCTGCCTCATTGAGCCGATCGCGCAGGTCTCTTTTTTCACGCTGATCCTCCATGTCATGTGGGCGTCCGAGCCTCTCATGCACAGATCGGCAGTTGGTCTAAGAGTGCCTGTACTCTCGGTACTGATCGCTGCACTCCGGGCAATTGCATAGAGTCGGCAATCTCAGACCTTCATTCCAGCAATGCCATAAGAATGGGCAATGACTGTGGCTTTCTTCTTCCTCCCGGCGGCGAGCCAGCTCTTATTCTTCGTCACAAGCCCATCTCCGATACTCCTCTTCCTCGAGCTGCCTCTGGTGAGTCTTTTCCTTTTCCCGTCGCCATTTGTTCAGTAAATGGCGGGATGTACGCCCGGTCTTCTTGATGCCGCTGGACTCTCTGTTCTCATATCGGTTCTTGTTTTGCTCTCGGCTTCTCCTAATCATCTCCAACTCCTCAGCCGATATCTGCATATTTGGATCAACTGATGCACTCTTCCTGGCCTAGTTGGAGGTCAGAACCTTCATCTTGCCTGCAGGGGTCGCCATCTCGACCATATTTTGGCCCTTAGGGAACGGGAACTTGTCGATCTTCATCTTCCCCTTGGGAGGGCTGTCAAACTTCAATAGGCCATGGGAGATAGCTCTCTGAATCTGATTTCTGAATGCGCGGCATCCATTGGTGTCGTCTGTGCTGACGCCGTGGTATTGGCAGAACGGTTTCCCTTTTAAGTCTTCGGGAGAGGGTTTCACATAATTGGCAGGGAATGTGATCTGCCCAGCACTGACCAGTAGATCAAATAACTTGTCTAGCATATGCGTATCAAAGTCATACTGATCGTCTGCACTCCAGTTCTTGGGCACAGCCATGGGCCACTTGCCCCACTTTAGTTCAACAGCGGCAATTTCGTCATCGTCTTCATCATCGGAATTTGAATTGCTAATGTACGCGGTCTGCATGTATCTCCCTTCCTTTCTGAAACTCTGGGCCTACAACTCAAGCGCGGCCACTCTCTGCATCACCTGGCTAACACTGTCAAAGTCAGTGTCCACCAGCTTCTCTTGAATGTGCGGGAGCATCCCACCGATAACCATGTGAGCGAGCTGCTTGTCAGGCAGGTTCAATGAATAACACATATTCCTTATCTCTCTGAAGCACTTGATGAAGGCCGATCCAGTCTCACTACTCTTCTGGCACATGCTGGCCAGATCGACAATGGTCTTCTCTCCAGTGCAGGAGAAGAAATAGCTGTGAAACCTGCCCTCCAAGTCTGCCCAGTTTTGAATCAAATCGGGCTCTAGAGTGGTGAACCAACTGAAAGCCGGTCCGGTTAACAACAGTGAGAAGAAGTGGACCCTGTGAGCGTCCTCATACGACGCCTCACCAAGATGAGTCAGGTACTGACTGATGTGCTCTATGGTGGACACATCATCTTGCCCACTAAACTTGGTAAAGTCCGGCATGCGATACCTCGGCGGCAGCGCCACACAATCAAACCACTCAGGATAAGGGCGCCTGTATCTGATCGATACTCCTGCCTTCGGCTACAAGCCAAATTGGTCCCTGAGTATTGCACTCATCTTGTTCATCAATTCATCTTGAGGCGACTGGGTATATCCAGGGTGTGGCGCTGATGAGAGCTCATGATAGGTATGCATGTAGTGATAGCCCGGAGTGGGCCCATTCTCGGTCGGCGCATTCCCAGTCGTCCGCATGTAAGTAGCAATTTGCTCAGGAGAATAGTCTTTGTATAGCTTGGGAGCTGAAGCTATTTTTGAGCTGAACCCGCCGTCATATTGAGATCTTGGACAGACGGCTTTGGCGGATTCGGCTGTTGCGGCGGAGGATTGGAAGTTCCGGCCACCTGCACCTGATTTGGAGTCTTCTGGTGGTATAGTTGAAGTATGTTGCGCCTAGAGATTCTCAGTCCTGTCTGTTGATGATGGTCTTCATGATATTATAGAATGTCTGTAGGAAGACGTTGTGATGATGCCCGACTGCCTGAATGCGAGGCTGACCAAATGGCGCTCTGAATAAAGTCTTTGAACTCATCAGTCGCCTTTGTCGCTGTGGCCAGGCATGATCCTACCATGGATATGGATGCTTCTTGAACACGCGGCCATCACTGGTTATTGCCGAACGACAGCAGACAGGCATTAGTGAACTCCGCAATGATCTGATCCAGAATCACAGCATCTTCGGGCTTGATCTCATCACACCCGACTCTGATGACACCGTCATCCTTGGGAGCGTCGTTCTCCGTATTCTTTCCCTTAGTCATGAGTGAAACTATCCCACCGTGCGTACCAAAAAGTAGTGTTTGCACAAAATGTGGTTCCTCACGCTCAACACACCAGAGAAGCCGGATATGATCTCAAGAGCGTCGGAGCTTCCAAGATCCAGCTAGCTTCAAACCCGGTCAGAGAGTGCCGATGACCCTCACGCGTGCCAGTCAATTTGACCTGCAATTGACAAGGAGAAAGATAATCAGTAATCACAAGGCAGGAACTAACCGGTGAGTCCAGGTAGTTCCAACTATGTGGCTCTAAGAGCCGATATAATTGGAAATTGACTAAAGAGTCGATTCCGGCATGTATGCATTTTTGCCACATGAAACAATTATTTAACTGATACATAATCGATTAATATGTGTAACCAGACATGACAATCTACATTAAACAAGTCTATGCAGATAGTTATAACAGATCAAGGCATAATCGATTATTGAAAACAGGTCAAGTCATTCAATTCAGACTGTCTGAATGTCAAACAGACAGAAATTGGCTATTTAGCCGATTTGGCAAAACACGATCGGTTAACTGGTTTTTCTCGTGAAAGCATAACTGCACCGGCTAATTAGCCGATCCAGGGTCCGTGAAGCAGAAAACTTGGCGGTAGCAACAGCCACAAGTCGATCTATAAGAATACGGAACTGGTCTAAAGGCCGGCGGTTCTGTATCCGTACAAATCGGCTCTTGCCAAGCCTTCTCATCACGTACGAGCAAGACTGCGATAGAACTGGCCGAATCAAGCAGTTATCATAACAAAGCATAAACATGAGCGAAACATAAATGAACATTTTTCATGTAAATCTAAGGCCAATACTATGCAATCTTGATTGGGCAAAGAGATGTTATATTAATAAATAAATAATAAAGAACAACATAACATCTTGGTAACTTAATGAATCTAACTAAGATGACAAATAGTTAGAGCCGATAACTAATCCATGCACATAATCAAGCTTAACCTAAACCCTCGTCCATCGGATGACGCTAAACATAGATTAAACAAGAAAACAAACATGAATCGATAACTAATCCTTATTTGATCTAAGCCCACGTCCACCGGATGACGCTAAACTTATATCAAACAAGAACCAACCCCGATCTACGATACTCTCATGTCCCACCAGGATGATATTAAAGAGACAAAGCTTAGCGAGGCATGACGATACTTACAAGCAGGCCTAGTGTCCACCGGATGACACTCAGCCCGATTGAAGAACTCGCCGAGATCTACGTTACTCCTACTCCTAAGGGTTTGGCCGGAGCCGAAAGGTGTGTTGTATTGATGTGTACGTACGTATTACAATGGCCGAGGGTTTATATTTATACCCTGGGCTTGACAAGATAGAGTCCTAGTCGAATTACAACTCGAAACGAATATGGAAACTAACAAACTCTCCTAAATTAAAGGTAACTTAGGAGCCCAATCTTTCCTTTCTTTAACGGACTCCGAATGTGATCGCTTCCTGGCGCCGGAGACCCGCGCTGACGTCATCAATCGGCTCTTTTCTTCAACCGCACCATCTTCGCTCTGGCCCAACAGTCGATTCCGAGGCTCGATCGACTATCTCTGTCTTTGCCTCTGTCCTGAAATCGGTTATCTGCGTTCGGCATTGACTATCTGCACTCAGTCCAGATTTTGGCGTAAACACTATGTACTGGTTTTACCTTGGTCTTGTCGGTTCACGACTTGATCCATGTGCTTTGATCTTCCACCGTTGATTGGAAACACAACTTTGATCCGAAGGTGGGATTGAGCTGGATGGAGAGTCACATGGATCGTACCATGTCAGTAGAGCCCTGGTGGGTCCCACATGTGGGTCAGGCCGACCTGCATGTGGGTCCTCCAGGTGCTCCACTCTCTTCTATGTGCTTCCTTGAGTCATATGTTAAGTATGACAGTTTGGTGCCCAAATGGGATGGATCGGCCAACCTACTCATTGTGCCCATCTTTTGCACATTGTCTCCAGAAGCTATGATATTAATGATTATGAAGTTGGTTTGTCATTTGGCCATACTTGGTTGGTTGCCCAACCTTCATATGGAGCTTCCGGACACTGAAAAGTACCTGTTATGAGTGCCTGCAATCAAATAATGACAAGTACATGTGGAACCAAGTTATTTGTATCTAAGTCACTATGTGTTTGGTGTTTTCCTTTGAGAAAGAATGTCTTGTTGACGGTTTTGATGGGGTAAAAACATGGTATAACTACCGTCAACAGGTGGCTTGACTTACTTTCTTTCATCGGTAGCGCATTGTCAACCTGCGGCCTATGCTTCTCGTGTGAGGAGAGCTAAGTAGGAAGGAGGGACGGACTTAGACTTTAGGTAGAGCCCGGCAGCCGGATTGAACCTTACAATGAATCAACTATTCCCAGCAAGTGGAACAGGTACGGCTACTGAGTCGCAACACTCACCTACATTTGACCTGACTTTGATGGTCAAACGATGTAGAGGAACGGGCGTACCTGGAATCAGGTTTCCTTGACCTCACTTCGTTCCTCATCTCATCAACCACTACGATAATCTTAGCAAGAGCATAGGAAAGTGGGATCTATTCGTCGCACGCGCCTCGAATCTACAGCTTGCACTGGTGCATAAGAATAAGACCGAACTTAACTACTTGTAACTGTCCCAACTGCCCATGTGTACTAACCCCCCGAAATCACTTTCCCTACTGCTATGTTGAAATGAAAATGCCTGCCTCCAATCCGCTTAGTTAGACCAGACTCTCAGACATATGATTGTTGAGTTAGCCAAGTGAGGGGTTCGTTACTTTTGAAGTGGTAAGCAAGTGATCCTCACAATTCGTTTTACCTGACTCTACTCTAATTGTAAGATAACTAGAAATAGGAGATGAGAAAGTCGAGTAGCAGCACTGATGGGAACATTTTTTTAAACTAGAATGGTTGATAATAGGAGACTCGCGTTGTAGGTAAGGCTTTTCAAAAGCCTCGACTTGGCTAACGCCCTTTGGTTTTGAGGATCAATTTGCCCGTGCTTGCTGGTGTCAGGGTTGCAGATAAGTTGTTTCGGTGCCATTTCCTTTGTTATGAATGAAAGGCATTTTGGAGCTCAGTTGATACCGAATTTGAAGATAAGCCCTTCCCTCTCGTGAACACCTTCGTTTAGTAGATCGGTACGGTTCCATTCAGAAGAAACTATTATACGTGGTCCCGTGGAGTACGAATAAGGCTTTAAAGTCTTCCTTCATATTGTTTGCTAGCTTCCTTCTCCTTGTTTCCTGCCTTTCATTCTTTATGAAATTATTATTTATTTTCTTTGCTGACTGACGTTACACCAAGAATTTATTTAATAGCGTATATATAGCCTGGGCATCGATACCAGCCTTCCGTTCGCATGATATTAAGAAAGTGCCTACTACTCAATTTCGCATTGGCAAATCCTTCCACTTGCTATCTAATGTAGTATATGAAGCCTTTCTTTTCTATTTCTTCCATTGTCTGGCTTTGATTGTGTCTGCATCTGTATTCGCTGATTCTTTAATATTGTAATCAGTTTAGTGTCAGTTTACCAGAGCTTCTGCTTTCCCCTGCGGCTTGAGCATAAGATTCGCCTTTATTATTTCGGCTTTGGCTGCCTTCATCCCCCTTTATTATTGGTGCTATTGCTACTTGCCCAAGGAACTATAAGAACCAGTATTGTTGTCTTCGTATTTGATTGTGTGTTTGCTTGTTTTCATATCATGTTATTTTTTCTTTTCATTTCGTAACACATTCTCTCTATCTATTCTGGGATGAGCCATGATTCCACTACAACCATCAGACATTCATGCTCCCATCCCTCTATCTTTGTTTCGCTAGCAGCCCTACCTCGTAATGGAAAAGTGCTCGCTATCCAGCCAGTCATCCTGGTTCCCACTTCCGCCTAGCAAGAACTTATTACTTCCCGATGCCAACTCCTTGCTTTTAGTTGACGTTAGTAACATTCGTCTTCGTCTTCCACACCGGCATCAACAAAAACTACTACTCCTCTGAAATGGCATATTTCAATTCATTCATTCACATCACTTCCGCTACCAATCCTATCCTTACCTTTCTTTTTCCAATGGGCAGATAAAGGTCATTCTATGCTTTTTATTATTGAAAATATAGCAGATCTGAAGTCTTTTTTGATTATTTTTTTCTTCGTTTTTTACTCGTTTTTAGCAGGTGTTCCTATAACGGAGCCATCAATTGGAGATTTGAAAAGGAAAAGGATATTAAAAGGAAACAATTGCTTAATTCTAATTATAGTATGGATTTCGGAGTTTGTATATTTTGTGGTAACTGTGTTGAGTACTGTCCAAAAAACTGTTTATCAATGACTGAAGAATATGAACTTTCTACTTATGAAACTCAACTATTGACTTATTTGATTCTATCTCAGAGGAAGAGTGTTCATTCGGGCTAACGAAAGATCTCAGAGGGACTCTTACTTCTACAAGAGCTTTTACACAAGTTATCGACATATAGGAATACGACTACCTCATCACTATGTGAAGGAAAAGGTTTAGGAAGCTTGTGATGCTCGGGATGAACTGACTCCATATGCACGAAAGAACTGAGATCTTCAACGAAAGCCCCTCCAATTTAATCGACCCTTACTTAATGACTGGTGATGGATATAGTCTCGATGGCTTTGCCCTAGTATGGCATAAAAGTAGAATAGGATATCCTTCCAAAGGGAATTTCATGTGTGAGCACCAAGTGAGTCTGCGCTGCATGCTACGAAACAGAAGAATCATTTGAAATCCCATTTGCACCCGGATTCAGCTTCTTTCGAACTAGCAAATGCACTTTCAGAGCCAACAACGGATCGGCTTGGCCCATTCCCCATCTGAGGAAGAATGAGTGCCTAGATCTGCATCTACTAAGTATGCCCTGAAATTCATATTCTGATCCGGTCTTTCCCAAAGCTAGGGAAATGACAAAGCTGTAGAGGTAGGTAACCTGGTCAATCCCGCTAAATAGGGCACTGACGAAGTTGAGAACGCCCATATCGACGAGGTCTTCTCTCCGCATGTCCTCGAAACCTTTATCAACTTTTCTGAGGCTTCTCCACCGATCTTCTGGTATTCTTACCATAACCTTTCCTTCTTTTTAAAAATAGACTAGCAACCTCAATTCCCTGGGCTTTTTTTTCCACAGGCGCACGTCACCGTTTCAATTCAGTACAGGTGAGTGAATTCAAATCGTAGCTTAGAAAAGACACGAGTGAGGGCATCTTTTGGAAGGAAGAAAAAAGAAAAGAGTTGAGCGCAATATGCAGTAGATATAAATGTTTTAGGTACTGAAGACTCGGTAATTTCTTCAGTCATTAGTTTTTTAGATGGAAGAGAGCTATCAGCTCCCAGGTTTAGTGAACCCTTTATGATTATTATTACTAATATGCATAGTATAGGGGAAGCAAGCACTGAGAAATTTAAAGAACTTGTTAGTAATAGGCTTTAAGCACCATTCTATACTAGTATGAAAGAGTACTTGAGCCACATATTATATTACATAGCTTTTCTTTTGAAGTATATTCTAGTCGATAATAGGTAGAGCTTGTTAGCTCTTTTCAATTCCATACACTCAAACCTACTGAAAGAGGGTAAATCCCAGTTTCTACTTTGGATGGAAGGGGTGTTAAAATCATTAGAAACTCTTTGAACTCACTGTCAAGGACTGTTCGGTGATTCCTGTGATGGAAGCCTTTTTCTAGGACTAGGTGATATAGCGGAAGCAAGCTGAAGAAGTGAATGAGCTGTGCTGCCTCTCAGTACCAATAGCAACAAGCGTAGGTGATTCATAATAGCGATTGAAAAAAAGAGAATCGCAAAGGAAGCAAACAAATGCTGTTAAACTGCTCCCAGGATATGGTGTTCCTGGATGAGCTCTAGTTTCAGGAGATGCTGCTGAAAGTTGACCTGTTCTAGTTGGTGTACATGCCCGAAGGGAAGGACCAGAGGTATCAGATATGTAAATCTACCAGTTGCCCCAACATGTTCGGGGATAAACCCGATAAAAGAGAAATCCACGAATGATCCGACATTGGATCGAAACCAGCAAGCGTGTAGCGAGTAAGTTGAATCCTCGGGCTCCGAAAGAACCGAGTTCAAACCCTACCTATGGTCTTCTTGACCAATCAAGCCAACCTTCTCAACCTGGATATGACCCAAGGAACGTTCTATTAGAAACCAGCATATGATAAAAAGGGGTAATTATAATGCAAGATGCGATTCAATTGTGAATTCACAACAAGTAGTTAGCGATCAATAGTTTAACAAGACAATGCCTACTCAAGACCAAAGTGCATTAAAGTTGTTGAATGTGAAGTCCTCTCTCTCTTTATTATATACGAGATAGGGTTAACCCGCTCTGTCTCTTAAGAATCAATTCCTTTAGAGGATTCCTCAATCAGGAAATCCGGATAGTGAAGACAGGAAAACTCAAATACGAATGAAAGAAGTAGGACTTCTTGAATCCGGACTACAATCTTCAGACTACGAGTTCCCTTCGATAAACTACTTGTCTCATTGGGAATACCCGGAGGGCTAGATTCCGTAGTGGAGTTGACTTAGCAAAATTAGCAACTTATCGATCTTCCTTATCTTATAAAGAGTCAAGAAAAAAGGCACCTAATCTTTACCGTCTCCACTGAGATTTCAGACCAGAAAGGAGTAGACTCTAGTTTCAATTGCGTATAGAAAGAGATTCGTCTTGTAAGAGCAGGTTGAAGCGCTTAGGCTACTTCAGCTATATGCTTAACACATGCAAATCTAACGAAGTGCTCCTGGACGACTCTTTCTTTGAGATTCCGTAAGTAACCTAGTGCATGTGCCTTTGAAGAAAATGAAATACGAACAACCGCGCCGGTTGTAGCTCTAGGGGAATAATCTCTTTCTTATACGAGAATACAAATCGAAACATGAACATCAAGGGAGGAACATTTAGTATTGGTTCAGCTGGAAATGCTTTTATTTTCCAATGTTTGAAGAAATCTCTTGCAAGAGCTGCAAAAGAGAGAAAAATACGTGTAAGTACGGAATTTCTTAAATATATGGGTTTACTCCCCGCAGATTATGGTTTCCATTATGTTATTCATATACTAAATGAAGAGAATGATAGCTTAGGATTAGGCTCCGGTGAATCAAGTGGCAGCAAATTAATGCCAACAACCTGGTATGATGTCTGGGAGCAGTTTTCAAAGACAAAATGTCCTCAGGCTAAACCATTGGTTGATTCAGAATGTCAAAATCCTTTGGAACAAACCATAAAGAACTGCTTTCAATTCTTCAAGCTTCCAAAGACATATTGTGATATCTTTACTGAGGGGTTTGGAAATCGCGTTCGAATAATAATCAGATTTACCGAAAATGTGGGATGCCAATTTTGGTGGGCGATGCGGCCTCTAAATGACGACGATGGACTAACGACTTTTCATCAAATTGATGACTATAAACAGTTTTTTCAACGGGGTTATTTCGTTGGTGAGTCTTTCACGTTCTCACAAACGGATTTCACGTTCTCGCAATTTGATCATAGTCAGATGCTTTCCAGTCTAAATAGTATATTTATTCAGAATCCTATGTTAGCTCAAACATTAGACATTGAGGAGACATTGCTGACAGATCACCCGTGGACTGAGTCAATGTTAGAGAAGGCTAAATTTGCCATTTGTTTGGGAAATATCCTTATGAGTGAGACGGCCAAGCCTCAAGGGATTTACAATTTATCCGAGGGGTAATCTTGTGAGATCTCTCATTGTTTTCGTGCATTAAGCTCAGGCGTAGAGTTATGGCATCTGATCTGGTTTTTTTACAGCATCTTCCTTTTTGGTGGGCCCGATAGAGAAAGTAAGTGGCCCCCTGCTTTTCTATTGGAGTCGAATGTAGCTTTCTGTCTCATGCAGATAGGAGCGAGGCCGCCGCCCCCCTCGGCGGCGGGAAAGAAGAGTGGGTATGCGGGCTTCTTTCACTTGAGTTTATGGTGGAGGTCCAGCCAGTTGGATTGGAGAGGGATCTTCTACTGGTGCCAGGGGAGCCCTTCCCCTACGTCTTTATGGGTTGCAAATGGACTGCACTTATCTAGGTTCTTTTTGGAATTAACTCTAACATAATACTGTGGATGAGACCCTTGACGTGTTGTTGGAAGCACTATTTGAGGCTGAAGGCGTGAGAGGAGAGTGCGTGCAGGATTAGTATTCACTTTTCTAGCGAAAGAATGGCTTAGCTGGCAGCCGAGACAGGATCTATATCACCAGATCGTATAGGAAGGAGTGTGCAACTTCAGCTCGCTTTACTCTATTTATTAAGTAGTATAAGCCATTGTATATTTTATTCTTTTAGAACCAAAAAGAAATAGGAAGTCTTAGCTCTTTTCCAAGCGAGTTTCATGAAAGTATCCAGTAAAAAAAGCTAGTGCGTGTAATGAAATGAAAGTAGGCAGGCAGTTGTTAGCGAGTCAAAGTATGGAAGTAGACAATTTTTATATAGAGAAAGAAGACTTGAGCTTTTAGCCAGAAACTTTTCTTCTGCTTACTTACTTGAAAACCAAACCCTTACTTACTACTAAGTAATCACAAGCCAACCGGACAAGGCGGCATATTCCTTGCATTACTAGCTAGCCTATTCCAGATATGCCCATCGTAGACATATTTACTCTTTATATATGTTCATGCTTTTGTTGCTTTTGACATGCTTGACCTATTCTACCCTATCCAGTGCTTTCTATCCAGATGCATACTCTTACTCAATTTATTGCTTGCCCTATTTCTGGCGAACCTTGCTTTGCCTGTAACACCAAAGAAGAAAGAACTAAATGTTTCTACCAACGTGAAAGCCAGACAAGATAATACATCCTTACATAACTCCTCTACAAATTCTCTAGAAATAGAAAGTGCTCCATCAGAGAAAGGATAAGTAAGACAAGAGTCGTAGGCGAGTAAACCCAGTTTCTAATTAAAAGAGCTTTAAATAGATCTGTAAATGGGTACATACTATCTCATTGCCTGAAAGTGGAGCTCGTATTATACACCTTGACCCCCACCTTTTTTGAATCCTTCCTCCATATATATTTGATGTTAGATAAGAGAAGTCCCATAACTACTTCGTTCCTGCTCAACTGTGCTTTTTAGTTAAAACAAGCAAATTCGTTTGGTGTAGTTGAAATAACGGAATTGGAACTTGTTTGGTCAAGTAACGGAAACTCAATCAAACTCATAATTGTGTCAATGGAATCTTTTCCTTTTTGTTTTTTTTTTTCTGAATATTCACTTAAGACCATTCCAAGGCTCCTTTTCGCCATGCATAAACTAAACCAACAACTAGGATAAGCACAAAAATGAAAGCTTTGATAAAAACGGATACACCCAATACGTTGAAACTCATTGCCCAAGGGTAGAGAAAGACAGTTTCCACATCAAAAACAACAAAAACTAGCGCAAACATGTAATAGCGTATTCGGAATTGTAACCAAGCCCCCCCCATGGGTTCTATACCCGATTCATAACTAGAAAGCTTCTCTGGTCCTTCACTAACCGGGGCTAAAAGTCCTGAAATCCAAAATACCAAAATAGGAATAAGGCTTGCTATTATTTACTTGGTAGATTCTGATCGTCATGGTCAATAATATGCATTGGATCTATTATATTTTTAAAAAAAAGAAATGATCACCTTCATCAATAAATTTGCATCAAAATTACGCATATATGCATCATGGATATTAACCGAAAATATTCCTCATTAATTTACATCCATCCACTTATTATTATTATTATTATTATTATTATTATTATTATTATTATTATTATTGTTAACGTTGTTGTTATTATCGTTATCATTATTATCATTGTCGTTGTTGTTGTTGTTGTTATCGTTATTATCGTTATTGTTATTATCATTATCATTATTATCGTTGTCGTTGTCATCGTCGTCGTCGTCGTTGTTGCTGTTGTTGTTGTTGTTGTTATTATTATTATTATTATTATTAAAAACTAAAATATATTTTAAATTAAGTCTAGTCTGGTACAGAAAATTATTCAATAACCTATAGAGTGCCATATATATGTTTTTATATTCCACGTTTCTACTACTATTAAATTAAATGTAAGCATAAATACTGAGTGCCACCATAAAGACCAAGTAAACATGAATATGTTAAAATAAATATTAATTTTAATAATTATTAATTATGAAAAGATTTCCCTTAACCATGTAAAACGATATTGACAATTCACATTAAATATCTCAAATACTCCATGTAGCAAATAAAAACTAATATGAAATATTAATAGTTGTTATTAAATTTTAACCATATGTTTTTTTAAAAATAATACTTCTACGCATATAATCATTTGATACTACGGGCCTTTTTGGCAGGATTCAGATTCACCAAATTTAGATTCATGAGCTTAGATTCGCGTGAATCCATATCAAACGGTGTAGTTTCACCTAGATTCTTTTCCACCAAAATTGTGGATCTGGGGTCGGATTCACTGTTCTGATGGATCTCCTTAAAGGGTGATTCACTGAGCTTGAGTTTGGTGAATCCAAATAATTTATACACCATTGCCACTGATTACACACAGCTGCCTTGAACCGGTACATTTCTTTTCTTTTGTACGTTTCTCCGGTGCCGCACCCATGCCCGACCAGGCCATGGCCCACCGCTTCCCTATGCCGTCGAGCGACCCCACGCCGTCGAGCGCCCCCACGTCCGCAAGCACCCCATGCCGGCGAAAGGGTGGCCGCGCGTGAGGAACCGGGCTGGCGGCGTCGCTTGAGCAGCAAGCAGGTGGGAGGGTGAGTAGCAAGTAGGTGGAGCAGCAAGCAGGTACAGAAATTCCCCAATGCTGATATAAGTTCATTTTATGTGTGCACTACATGCTTGAAAGGACCAATTGCCCAAAGAGGGAGTGTTAATTAGACTCTAGAAATTTAATCCAGGAACCGTAGATTGTGAAATTCCTCTCAACACTTGCATCTACAAAGCCTAGAAGTAAAAGAGGACAATGATAGTATGACCTCAGGGCTATATATAAAGCTAAGAGAATCAAACTTAGGGATATGCTAACTCCATTGGGTAGAAAGCTGTCGACCAACGGATCCCAACTGGTCTCACAAGATAACTCGGAGGCTATACTCATTGGGTACGCTCGCGCACACCCTCTAGAAGGAGTTGGGGAGAGCCCAAGCATGCCTGCACCTGTTGCTCGAGGCTCGGGGGCTCGTTAGGTCCCTGGATTGTCGAGCGACAGTGGCCTAAGCCTGACTCTTACCCAGCACAAACCTAAGCCATGGGCAACCTATCGAGTGTTCGAGACCTAGCAGGTACAGAGATTCCCCAATGCTTACCTAATCAATGGGCGCGAGGCTCTATCGGACACTCCTCCGACAACGCCACACATCCGGATTGACCAATAGGACAAGCGATATCACCAACTCCAGGGGCAGCGAGCTGCAGAGCCCACTCGTCAGCCCCCAGGTGGAGGTTCCTTCTCAGTCAAGAAAGCCTCGAGGGGAGGCCGCAACAGCAGATGACCTCGAACGGTCAAGCGCCAGGTGATGACAGCAATGTCACATGACGACTGCAGCTCCATCTACTCGCTATGTGACGAAGCCAGCCCCATCCATGCTACAGTAGCAAATCCCGGACAATTTCCGCAAGGAGATGCTCAACTTCGAGGTGGTGGACTTCCCTGGTATCTACCATGTCTTGCTCGGGAGGCCATGTTTCATGAAGTCCATGGTCATCTGCAACTACACCTATCTCAAGCTTAAGATGAATCACCCCAATGGAGTCATCACTGTCAGTGCCAACTTCCAACATGCCTACTACTATGATAAGGACTGCATCGCCATGGCGACCTTGAGCTTTGGCCGTGGCACAGACGAGGCGCCCGAAGGGAAGAAGGCCAAGAAGGAGGTGTTGCTTGACCGACCAAGCTCTCATAAGGCCGCTAATGGTACTCGCAGCTGTGATGGCTCAGCTGGCCCCAATGCTGGGGGTGCTCGGATCCACAGAATGAGCCGATCCGACCGAGGCGTGTCGTGACCGTTCTCCTCGAGGGAAGGGTTTGGCCGAGCCCATAGCCCAGTAGCTTGACGCCCGTAGGACGCCGAGCATCCGACTCTCAACATCAACACGTCATCCCAGAGGTAAAAGTAGCACAGCTCCTTCCAAGCCTTTCTGTACTCTGTTAGCTTTCAATCGAGATGTAAATTTCAATCTTAGGTCTTGTTTGGCACAGTTCAACTTCACAAGTGGAGCTGTTTTTTCGAAAATGCCTTCATGAGCAACTCTTTTGGTGAAGCTGGGCCATTTTGGAATTATTGTTTGGCAAAATAGCTTCATCAATAACTTTATGCATGGTGGGGAGAGAGAAATGAGGTAGAGAGCTGGGAGAAGCTTCTTTTTCAGCTTATGGCAGCTTATCCTTTTGTGAGAGGGGGAGAGAAATAGCTTTACCTATGAAACTGTTTTAGAAAAGGGTGTTTGGCAAGAAAAATAGCTCATAACAGATTGTGAAGCTATTATAAGCTGTACCAAACAGCCCCCTAATATTATCAATTTCACCCGAGGGAATGTTATGACCAAGGTTCCCTGCCACACGCGATCGACCCACGCTGAACGAGTTGGACAAGGGATCCACACAACAAACTACGTTGCTCTCCATTTCTAATTTCTAACCCAGCGACAGGTCAAGCCGACCAGCAAACAAATGAGGCTTCAAGGCCACCAGAGAAAGTAAAATTGCAAGGGGCATAAGGCGGCGTGCACAAGCAACCAAAATTGGGTGCTCAAAATAAGAACTAGCCGCCTACTGACGCGATGACCAAGCACCATCAAGCGTCTTAACCGGTCACCGGTCGGAGGGGCCGTGGAGAAACCGCCTCGCCTAGTAGCAAGGAGGCCCCACGATGGCCTCGGAGCAACACTAGCCTCTCCACCTAGGATCCCGAGAAGCAACCTATAGGCGCCCATGTACGCTCCCTAGGCACGACGAAAGGGTTAGAGCAGAGGTCATGAAGCAGTGGGCCCAACGAGGGCCACCCGAGCCTAGTGCGAAAGATGCGCCCGACCATCGCTAAGTGCAGTCTGAGCCCGGTGCAGCCCGACCCTTGCTAGAGAGCCCCTATATGGATTGAAAAGTTTTTTTCTATTTGAAGCCGTTTAGGGTCTTGAAATATTATTGAATTTCACGGATTATGAATTTTAAAATTTTGAAATTAGTGAGCAATCACAGATGTTGACATAATCTATATGAAAGTTATATTTCTCAACCCAATCGACAACTTTGTAGTTGTAAAGGCTTTTTTAATAAAAAGCCGTTTAGAGCCCAAATATTTTTTTTGATGAAACAGGAGGGGTTTGACCCCCTACTGGATTTTTATTGCATAAAAAGGTTAACAAAGTTACAAAAGCAGCTCATTAATCATAGAAAGTATGAAGGAAAATAAGAAAGGTTACAAATGATTGTTTATCCATAAATCTAAACGTGGAAGGATGTCACTTTTGGCTCTTAGCTTAACTAGAGCAATCTCTCTTTTGAAGACATCTTTGCATCGCGGCACTGAATGAGAGATGTTTCTGAAAATAGCACCATTGCACATCATCCAGATAGACCAACACATGGTGACGATAACCTCCATGAAGAAAGGCTGTCTGATCTGCAATCTCAAGTCATCAACAATGTGAGTTGAATCTGAGGTGCCACGGATTACTAGAGACAGGGAGTGCCAATAGGCTGTCGCGAAGGGACAGTGAAAGAGCAAGTAAGCCAAGTCTTCAATAACATTCAGGTGACAAAGAACACAATTATAATTAGGAAGGTGCATGTTGCGTCGTCAGAGGAGTGCTCTGGTACTAACTCGATCTTGTAAAACCAACCAAAAGAATATCTTCCTTTTGTTCTGACATGTAGAGCTCCATAACCATCTGAAGGCATGAGGAATTTGTCGATGACCAATGAGTGTTCTGTAAGCTTTACAGGAAGAATAAGGTAGTCCCCATGAGTAGCTCCAAATATCTTCATCAGCAGATAATTGTAAATTCTGAGGCAAAGTAGACAAATCTAGAAATTTATCATAAGCTTCAATAGAAAGTGGCAAATAGAAGAGCTCATGTAACAAAGGAGTGGAAACCGTCTCTGAAACTGAAATCATAGTGTTTTTGGCATAAGAGAATAGCTCTGGAAATCTATGACTCAGAAGGAAAGGGCCCCAGGGATCAAACCAAGTAAGACAAGAGGTGCCATCCTTAACTGTGATAACTGCAAGATCTTTAAATTATGGGATCAATTTGAGTATGTCTCTCCACCAAAATGAGCAACCTCTTAGCATGGTAGAACTGGAAGGCAATCTGGAATTAGCGTAATATTTCTCCCAAACCAGTTGGACCCAGGGAACAAGATGCTTATTATAGAATTTATGAAGGTGCTTAATAAGCAGACTGTTATTTTGCACTGTGATATCCAGAACGCCAAGACCTCCTTCATCTTTAGGCAGACAAACTAGAGGCCAGGCATCTTTTGATGGTTTCCTACTCTGAATGTCTGATCCACGCCATAAACAGTGCCTTCTAAACTTATCAATCTGTCTGATGATTGTTTTAGGCAACTAAAAACAGCACATAGAAAAAGTGGGTAAGGCTATAAGAATGGCATTGACAAGTCTCCCAGCCTCAATCAAAAAGGATGAGAAGGCCACCAATCATTTTTCACATTTATTTACCAATGGCAAGAAGTCAGCAACACTGGGTTTGTTGTGACTGAGAGGAAGGCCAAGATAGGTAAAAGGTAGAGAACCTGTGGAGCAGCCAAAAGATGTAGCTAGCAGGTTCAGTCTTTCCTCAGTAACATTTATAGGGACCATCATTGACTTTTCATAGTTCACTTTCAAACCTGAAACTTCTACAAATCTAGAGAGAATGTCTTTCAAGTGGGTTAACTCATTAATATCACCATTCATAAAAATGAGTGTGTCATCAGCATATTGCAGAATAGGAAAGTCTGAATCACAGGAGATCCTCATAGGTAGATGTAGCTGGCCATTGTGTGTAGCTTGACTCCAAATAGTCTACAGATAGTCAGCTGCTAATACAAAGAGTAATCGAGAGAGGGGGTCACCTTGCCTGACACCTCTTCTACAGTGAAAAACCTTTCCTGGTACTCCATTTAGCAAAACATCAGAGGTACCAGACTCAAAATTTGCTTTCATCCAGTGAATCCGCTTAGAAGGGAATCCTTTGTGTTCCATAATTTGTAACATAAATTGATGCTCTACCTTGTCAAAAGCCTTTTCAAAATCAAGCTTTAAGATTAAGATTTCTTTCTTAGAATGATCGCACATGTGAAGATATTCAAGGGCCCAGGCTACACAATCTTGAATACTTCTATGTTAATAAAACCATATTGATTTTTATGTAGAAGGGTTGGAAGAACCACTTGAAGTCTATTGGCTAAAAGCTTAGTCAAAATTTTGACAGAAGTATTGAGTAGTGATATGGGCCTGTAATTAGAGACTTTCAGAGCATCATCTTTCTTTGGGATAAGACTGATATGTGAACCATTTATATTCCTAAGACAGAGATTGTTGTCAAAGAAGTTGAAGCAAAGTCTGTAATAATCCTCTTTGATCAGTGGCCAACAGTGCTTGGTGAAATCTGTATTAAAGCATTAGGGCCAGGGGCTTTATCACTAGGGAGAGACTTGACAACAAGGTCAATTTCATTTTTGGTGAATGGAGTAATCAAGTGAGATAGATTAGGGGGATTAGGAAACTGGGATGTGAAATCAAAACCTGAGGAGATATCTGCACTGATGCCTAGTCTGTCCTTAAAAGAATGCCAAATAAGATTAGCCTTGTCTTCATGATTGACTAACAGGTTACCATTATCATCCATCAATTGAGCAAATAAAATTCCTTCTATATTTAATTGTTGCTTGGGCATGAAAAAATTTAGTACCTGCATCACCCAAAGTAACCCACTTGATAGTCCCTCTTTGCTTCCAATATGATCTTTGCTGTTGTAAAAGCTGAATTAACTTTGTTTCTAAAATCTTCCTGAAATTCCATTCAATAATGCTGAGATCTCTGAATTCCTCTAACATGTGCAAGAAGGATAGAATCAGCTTGACATTGTCAATATTTTGCTTTAATGAGGAGAGGTGTTGCTACCATTTCCTTAAAACTTTCCTTAGGTTTTTAAATTTGGCAGTGTTACACTTTGCAGGGTCCTCAATGTGATAAGGGGATGTCCAACCAAGCTGCACTTGCTCAAGAAAGTTTTCATGTTGCAGCCAAAAATTTTCAAAGCGAAAAACACGACCTTTTGGGATAGTAGTAGCAATAGTGACTAAACAAGGCACATGATCAGAGGTTTGCTTAGGCAGGTTGGAGGCAAAGGTATTGGGATAAGTGGTTGTCCAACCCTCCGAAGTGAAGAACCAGTCAAGTCGTTCCAAAAGTGGAGAATGCTGTTTATTTGTCCATGTAAAACGTCTACCTCTCAAAGGTAGTTCCACCAAGCCAAGTGCACTGATTGCACCATTGAAAAGTAACATTTCTGAATAATCGGCACCCTCCCTGTTTCTATCTTCCGGGTTACGATAAAGATTAAAATCTCCCACAAGAAGCCAGTCTACATCATTGGGCATTGAGATGTTTTTAAACCAATGCGCAAAAGCTCTTTTTCCAGAGTGTGTGCAGGGAGCATAGATGTTAGTAAGAAACCAGGAGGCATTGTTGTGGGTTGAGGTTAAGAGAACAGCTAGAGCATAGTCATTCTCAAAAATTTTATATCCAGAAAACATAGAGCTCTTCCAAATAATATTCAAAATTTATAATTCCTAAACTACCTCAAATTATATTCACATAGATAATACCAAAGTTGTAGTGATCGATCTGAGCTACATGATCGCTATTAATCAGTTTTATTTGAAGTCGTTTAGGGTGTCAAATATTTGTTTTAAATTCACTTATTGTGATATTTAAATTTTTTATTTTTCAAACCATCTTTGATGGAGAGACATCCAATAGCAAAGTTGTAGTGATTGACATGATTTGAATCTTTGTAGGTAACAGTTTTTCATTTGAATTTATTTAGTAGCCAAAATATTCCATATAATATTATGAAATGTTGATATAAAAGGTCACATGTATATGTGTTTGTTTATCCACAAATGAGTTTGTTGCGTAAGGTCGCGTATTTATATATATTGCCACAAATGAGTTTGTGGTGTATTGGTAGAGAGGTGCTAGTCTAGAACGGCAACTCAAGTTTTTGATTCTCTGATGAAGATGTAAATTTTCTGAATTTCGGAGTTTTTAGAAGACCATTAACAGAGGCCCGTAAATTAACTGAGGTGGATATTTTTGGAATTTTGTAGAGATGAATATTTTTGGAGTTTTCTAGAGACTATTAACAAAAGGTGGACATGTTAAGGCACTAGCTATCCTCAAGAAAACCTCATTTCGGCGTTGCTAGCGCCAAAACATATGTCCCACCCATACGCCCGCCTCCCATGCGTGCCCTCCATCAAACACAGCCCTGAACCAGCCCCCGCACCCATACAGTAAAAGAAAAAAAACACATCCCGCATCGCCCCCGTCCGCCCGAACAGAAGGAGAAGAAGCACTGCTCCATACCACCCCCCCACCCCCCACACACACACACATGCGTGCGCATGGGGTCCGCCACCTCTGCCGACCTCCCAGCCCCCTAGCACCTTCGCCCGCGTCCGGCTCGTCCCCACAGCCTGGCCCCAGCTCGCTACTCTCCCTTTGTCATTGCAACAGTAGGATGCAACATCAACCGAGACCTAATGTTAGAACCGAAGAAAACCATTGCAACATTCAACCCAGACGTAATACAACAAAAGAAGAAAACTGTTACAGCATCAACCTAGATCTAATGCAACAAATGAAGAAAACCATTGCAACGTCAACCAAGAGAGCTCGCCGAAACCCTAGCCTACTGCAACATCAACCGAGACCTAATCCAACAAACGAATAAAACCATTGCAACATCAAAAACCTAATGCAACAAACAAAAAAAAATCCATTGTAACATCAACCCAGACCTAATGCAGCAAATGGAGAAAGCCACTTCAACATGGTAAGGAGCTGAACCCCAGAGAGCTCGCCGGAACCCTAACCACCACCACATCCTATAGATCTAGAGAGAGGAGGAGTAGGGGAGGAGGTGGAGGAGAAGATCCAGAGGAGGAGGGAAGGGAGAGAGGCCTCAGATTCAAACCCCTCCCCACCTACCTCGTCGAAGCCATGCCGTCGTCGTCATCTCCGAACGCATGGAGGTGAGAGAGCGAGGGAGATAAGCAGGGAGGGAGGGCGACGCACTCTCCTCTCCGGAAGCCTTCGTTGTCGCCCCCACTCCGGTGGCATAGAGGCACGCATCGGTCGCTGCGGAGGGAGAGAGAGGCACGTCGAGCTCGAGCTCCCCCCGGTGGATGGGCGGCGCCGCCGTGGTGAGAGAAGGAGATGCCTAGGTGGGAGAGGAGGAAGGTGCTGGGGTGCACGAGGCCACCGATGACGGCAGAGAGGCAGCCATGGCCGTGCTCAGTTGTGGTGGAGGGGCAGCCGGAGTGAGAGAGGATGAGGGAGAAGGGTGCGCGGCGAGTGGCCTAGGCAGGGGGTGGCCCTGAGAGCCGAGTGAGGCAGCGCAGCGACTAGCTCGGGGAGGAGCAGCGGCGGAGAAAGACGAAGTGGACGAGAAGGAGCGAGCGCGAGCAGGATGAAAAGGATAAGGATACCGGACGAGTGGAGGGGAGGAAGCCACATCCGTGTCCGGAAAAAAAAAATACTCGCGTCGCACACGCATGTAGACTATCATTTCCGCTGATTAAAAGAGGCGTTTTGGTGAACGCAGATACCATACCTGCCGCCAATAAGAAAAACATGACTGCCTCCAAAGAGTTAGGGAACATACACAAATAGAGGAAAATTTTTCTCACTTTGAATATATATATCGTTAAATCTATTTTCATAATTTGCTTATTTGAAGATATAAATATTGCTAATATTTTTTTATAAATCTAGTCAAATCTAAGAAAGTTTGAACGGCACGAATACCAAAGCGACATGAATGGAGTATTTCTTAGGACGATCTGCTCTCCAATTATGTATTACTCAAAATAACAATCCAATCATTGTATCTCATTAGTTTTTTTAAAAAGGACATTCAGGAGGAAATATGCATTCTACAGTAAATAAAACAGACATAAATATCAATCGGTCAGATAAATTTAACTGCTCCCGACGTCTCATGCAACTGACAAATGAACTAGCACGTTTTTTCTCACTTCGTATTTTATTTGATTTTTGTTCACAGGTATATCTTTTTGATTGATGACATATGGTCTGTAGAAACATGGGAGAATATTAGAAATTGGTTGCCACAAGAAAAAGACAGTAAAGTAGTTGTGACCACCAGATTTCAAGCTGTTGGTGCGTCGTGCTTAGAAGCAGATGGGACTGGTTATCTGCATACCGTGAATGTTCTAAGTGATGATATGTCTGAAAGTCTATTTAATCGTGGTATTGCTGAATCCCAAAGCAGCAAACATAGTGTAAGTGTGAATACAAGATCTCAAGCTGCTGGTGTGGAGTACTCCAAAGGACAGGGAACTGATAATCCACATTCAACCGATATTGGTACTGATGCCAATGCCAATGAAGCACTTACTGAACTTGTTTCTGATCCACAAAGCAGCAACGGTAGAGAGAAAAAAAAAAAAAAGGTCCATGAGGAGATATGGAAGTATTGTGGGGGGCTGCCTTTGGCCATAGTAACCATGGCTGGCCTTGTTGCTTGCAACCCAACAAAAAAGAATGACCATTGGAATACAGTTTGCAAGTCATTATTTCCAGAGCAGGGTGCTCCCCTTACCCTCGATGGGGTCACAAGAATACTTGAGTACTGCTACAATGATTTGCCTGCAGATCTCAAGACCTGCTCATTGTACTTGAGCATATTTCCCAAGGGTTCCAAAATTAGTAAGAAGCGTCTGACGAGACGATGGATATCTGAATGTTTTGCTACAGAGAAGCAAGGGCTAAGTGCAGAGGAAGTTGCAGAAACATACTTTAATCAGCTCATAAGCAGGAAGATAATACGCCCTGAGGATCACAGCAGCAATGGGAAGGTAAAATCCTTTAAAGTTCATGACATGATTCTTGAGTATATTGTATCCAAATCAAGTGAAGAGAACTTTATTACTGTTGTTGGTGGCCACTGGCTGATGGCAACTCCTAGCAACAAAGTCCGTCGACTCTCCATGCAAAGCAGTGGTTCCAAGCATGCAAATTCAACAAAAGGCATGAACTTGTCCCAAGTGCGATCACTTACAGTGTTTGGAAGCCAGAACCGGCGACTTCCTTTCCGTTCATTCACTAACGGAATAATTCAAGTGCTGGATCTTGAGGGTTGGAAGGGTATGACAGACAACTATCTGAATGACATGTAAAATGCTTGTGCTCAAGTATTTGAGCCTCCGGCAAACAGAGGTTGCTAATATCCCATCAAATCTGGGGAAGCTTGAGTATCTGGAAACTCTTGACATAAGGGAGACAAGAGTTGAGATGCTTCCTAAAGCTTTTGGCCAGCTCAAACGTCTTCGTAGCATGCTTGGAGGGAGTAAAAACCCAAAGAAGGCGTTGCAGTTGCCACTTGAGAAGAATAAGGAACCGATGAAAGCACTTCGTATACTGTCAGGGATTGAGATCAACAAGAACTAGCAAGCCTTCATCAGATGACAGGGCTAATAAAGCTTGCCATTTACAAGCTCAATATACAGGAGGGTGATAAGATCTTCACACAATTACTCTCCTCTATTGAGTATCTCTCTAGCTGTGGCCTGCAGACTTTGGCAATCAATGATGAGGGCTCCGACTTTATCAACTCACTAGACTCTATGTCCACTCCTCCAAAGTACCTCATTGGACTAGAGCTATCTGGCAAGATGGAGAGCCCCCCAAAGTGGATTAAAGATCTCAATAATCTCTACAAGTTGACACTTTCTGTGACGGTTCTTCGTACTGATACTTTGAAGCTCATCCAGAACCTACCTAAATTATTCACTCTCACCTTTACACTCACTGCAGACAAGGATGATCGGGACATAGTGGACATCATTGAGGAAAATAAACTGCTTACTGATCGGGAGATCATTGTTCCACCTGGAGGATTCGAGAGTCTCAAGTTGCTTCGCTTCTTTGCAACTCTCGTGCCAAGGCTGAGCTTTGCAGTTACAGAAGAAGAGGTGATGCCAGCACTCGAGAGGATTGATATGCGGTTTCAAGCCTTCGAAGGGATTTATGGCATTGAGACTCTTAAAAGTCTCCAAGAGTTGCATCTCAGTGTTGGTAATCAAGCAGATGAAGTAACCAAGTTCTTGGTAGACGAATTGAAGGATAGACCCAAGTACTTGGACAAAGAATATGCCAGCAAGTGGCCAAAAATAATCAGTGACTGAAGATATTCGAGGATGTCACTGTCTTTCCGTTCAGTTGCATCGTCTGGTACTGTATTCTTATGTGAAGGCTATTTCTGTTGATCTAGGCTCTGTTTAGATCCAGTGCAAATTGCAACTGCAACTAGTCACATCAACGTTGCGGCACATGCATGGAGCATTAAATGTAGATGAAATGTTTGCATGTTTGTACTTTTTGCATGTGCATCACGAGACGAATCTTTTAAGCCTACTTGGGCCATGATTGGACAAAAGTTGTCAAATACAAACGAACGTGCTACAGTGCAGAATTGCAACTGCAACTGGGATCTAAACGGAGCCCTACTCTAGCTATTCACCATCACTCTGTTTGTCATTTCCGTTTGAATTTCAGTCTGACAATCTGTCTTTCCCTTTCAGTTTCGTCAGTTCTGTCAGTCGAGTTATTGTAAGCCTGACGCATGCGATTAGTTCATGCGGAGGCATGTCCAAGTCCTGTTCGGCTCTGCGTGGTGGTGGGGATCATTTCTGTTGATCTACTCCAGTTGTTCCAGCTGTTCACCATCACCAGGCCTGTTTGTCATTTTTTGTTTCAGAGTTTCAGTCTGTCTTTCCCTTTCAGTTTCGTCAGTCGAGTTATTGTAAGCCTGATGCGTGTGATTAGTTCATGCGAAGGCATGTCCAAGTTCTATGTGGCTCTGCAAGGTCATGGGATGGCACAATCATAGTGATGTCGTGCCGCGCAATCAGGAGAGTAGCTCCTTGTAAGTTACCTTTATATTGCAAGATAAACAATAGAAAACGCTGCCAGTTGACAGCACCAAAAACACCAAGTTCATCAAGGTTTCCTAAGTGTGTCGTTTCACATTAGCCGAGAGTGAGAAATCCCCGGGAAACTCCAACAATTTCATCAAATGTATTGCCTGGTTGTGGGCTGAAAAAAACTGCATTTATGCTACTATTGCAACCTGTAACTATTATTCGTGATTGTAATTTGTACTTTTGTGGCACTATTGCTTCCATTATCGATGTACTTAAGCCATTTTATTTCTGATGTTTTGCAGGGGTAAATGATGTTTTGCAGATAGTGGACACACACTCATGGGCTACTATTGGCGGTCCTTACAACATGATTTACCCCCGCCAATTTCATATGAAAATCCACACCGAACTTAGTAAATATGGCTTTACACTGACAAATTCCACGAGTTTTGATGTTTCTCTTGTTTTGCTAGACAAATATGAAAATACAGCTAATGTGGGCCAAAAGAAGAGAAAAGACTAAAGAAATAACTAATCTTATTTTGGCCCAAAGCAAAACAAAGAGAAAAGAGAAAGAAGTCCAACCGAGTCGCCTCGACAGGGTCAATGCACACCACAGGGAAGTCCTAAGCCCGCAACTGAACCTGGCTAGGTATACTTGAACTTGAACAGAATTTTTGCCTGGCTTCTTTTGAAAAAAAAAAATGGTGTGATTTGCAGCGATCCTGTTGGTACTATAGGCAGCACCGAGACGACGGTGGATTTGCAAGCTCCAATAGTGGCCTCTTTCTCTTCTCCAGGCCCCAACCTCATCACCCCTGGCATCTTGAAGGTACGGTGCTTGCTCTAGCTAGCTAGTAAGCTACTAATAAATCTGTCATCTCCTAACAATGCCACCCATAATGAAATAATATCCAATAAATTCTTGGAAACTAAAACTACTGATGGATGCAGCCGGATCTATCGGCGCCCGGGGTAGACATCATAGCCTCATGGTCACCTCGTGCGACGCCGTCCGGCGATCCTAACGACAAGAGGAGCGTCCTGTACAGCATTCAGTCCGGCACTTCCATGGGGTGCCCGCACGCGAGTGGCGCTGCGGCGTACTTCAACTCCTTCCACTGCGACTGGTCGCCGGCAATGATCATGTCGGCCCTCGTAACCACCGGTATAAAAAATACATAGAAACATTCGTTTAGTTACCAGTGTTGATTTGTTCACGCTGAAAATTGCTGATGACGCAGCAACTCCGATGAACACGACCGGCAACGCTGGTAGCAACGAGCTCAAGTACGGCGCCGGGCAGCTCAACCCAGGCAACTACCCGACCATGGCGGCCCAGGCGACGCCGAGGAAGAACTTCAGCGTGGGCTTCACCCGGACCGTGACCAACGTCGGCGGAGCGTCCAGCGGTGCTGTGTACGACGTGGATGTCTTCGCCCCTGTCGTCACGGAGACCTTTCTAGATGTCACTGTTGTGCCGAGCAGGCTGGAGTTCAGCGAGCAGACACGGACGGCGTCCTACAGTGTGTATTATGTGTCCGGCATGGCGCCGACGGCGGTGAACGAGGTTATCTCCACGGCCGTCGTGTCTGGTCCGATGGCGAGCATGTGGTGAGGAGCCCGTTGGTGGTGTACACGGCGGACATTGAGACGCCGCCTGTTGCCGTGGTCAGGGGGCAGCAAGTTTCAGAACGTTAAGAAACGGCGGGTGCTGACTCGTCATGGTCGCAGTCGTGCCGAGGAGGGGCTGGCGTTCAACAGGCTGCTTCAGAGGTTGTCGTTCACCGGCGCTCTGCCGGATGGGAATGAGTTTGTTTCGGCTGCTGTCATGTGGTCTGATGGTGAGCGTCAGGTTAGGAGTACGATTATTGTGCACACAGTGGATGTACCAAACTGAGGATACTGCTCAGGACACTAATGTTGCAACAGCTAAGAAAATTATGTTGGGGACAACACGTTGTATATCTGTCCTTGGAAAATTTCGTCAATCCCAGATATGCCAACAATACAGGTGACGCCAAATCTTGGATTGACAAGATTTCATATTGCAATGGATGTGAAGAATTATTCCACTGGAATACACTGAGTAGTGAGCACTGAGTTACTATGTTAGATCAAAGAAAAACGCTCGGACTCAACTCTAGCCATGTTGGGGACTTGTCACCGATCACTCGTTGCTATTAGCTGACACACCGCTGCTTGGACTCCACCTCCAACCACGCTAGAGACTTGTCGCCGAGCACACGTCGCTCCTCGTCTCTCCTAGCTGACATCCCGCTGCTCGGACTCCATGTCCAGCCACGCTGGAGACTTATCATCGAGCACTCGTCGCTCCTAGCCGACACCCCGCTGCTCAGACTCCGCGTCCAGCCACGCTAGGGACTTGTCGCCGAGCATTCGTCGCCCCAAACCGACACCCTGCTGCGGACTCTGCGTTCAGCCACGCTATGGACTTGTCGCCGAGGTCGCTCCTAGCCAACACTCTGCTGCTCGGACTCTGCGTGTAGCAACGCTGGGGACTAGTCGTCTCTCTCTCTCTCTCTCTCTCTCTCTCTCTCTCTCTCTCTCTCTCTCTCTCTCTCTCTCGTCGCTCCTTGCCAACATCCCACTGCTTGGACTCCGCACCTAGTCACGCAGGGGACTTGTCGTCGCGCACTCGTCGCTCCTCGCCGAGATCCCACTGCTCGGACTCCACATCCAGCCATGATAGGGACTTGTCGTTGAGCTCTCGTCGCTCCTCATCGTGCACTCATCGCTCCTCACCGAGCACTCGTCGCTCCTCGACGACCCCTCGCTGCTCGGATTGCTGGTGGCGTTGGCTTGGCAATGTTTTGACTTTATTCTTTGGCCCTGCCACCATGTGACTACGTTACCTACTACCAGGTGAAAGGACCTATATGGCAAGAGAGGGGTGAATAACTGCCCTATTTAAAAATTATACAAACTAGATCAGAAGGTAAGTACTTAAGATGGCTAAATGTGCAATGCAAAGGTTACAACTAAAAAATTCAACGCATGGAGCCTTCACCGACACATTCGTCGTCTACACCAACATTGGCTTCACCAAGCATCTTTGCAGGAGAGGATTCGCCATCATCTTCACCTACTACAATGGCTTGAGAGTCTTCACCAATGCCTACGACAACTTGTCTTCATCACCAAGCTCGAGGAGCTACATCTACTCCTTCGGCAACAAGGCCTACAACACCTTTGTGAACCACTACGACTCGAGGGCTCACTGACAACTTCAGTTTGAACGCCTACTTTCTCTACTACGACTACGTCGACCACAACAAGCGCAACTACAGATCCACTTCTGAGCACCGGTCAAGAGGGGCTAAGGGAGTACAAGTACATCGGAGGACAATGCCAGAGGACGGAGTTTTTTGCCCGGCGCTCGTGAGCAGATCTGGAGGCCTCACAGCAACTTTCGGCTACTATACATCAACTACTGCATCTACTGTGGCTACGATGTGCCAAAAAATTGCCCGAACAAAAGGATCAACGGCCCGAGAAGGCGAAGGTGTCGAAGACCAACGCATCGAGAAGGACCTATAGTCGAAGACCCACGCACTGAGCGAAGCCAATGAGCCATGTCTCAAGTTCAACAGAAAGAGCCGAAGTCCAAAGACCAAGTCTTCATGAAGATCCACGCCAAAGCACTTGGAGTTAGAAGCCTCTGGAGTCCTAGTATGTATGGGATAGAAACGTGCGTGTGCTCTTTTCTCCATGCCCTTTTTCCCCACAGAGTTTTTTAGGATGGAGTTTTTTAGTAAGGTGCGCACATGTAGGTTGCGAAGGACAACCCTCGAAACTAGATTTTGGGTTGTGTTGTGCCTTTTTTGTATGAGCACCTACTAGATCATCTAATACTAGCCATAACCTAGTAGCTGAAGAGCTAATGTTAGGGCAGCTCATATTTATATGGGCCAAGTCCCCCTAGAAGAGGCCCAACTAGCACCATAAGAGTGCAACGTAATATTAACCTCCACTAAAGGGTCGCATGTAAATTTCCCTTGTATACGTATAGTGCCATGAGCATGGGCAATGGGGCTCTCTCCCTTCCAACACTTGTGCAAAGACATAATATCCTTCTCCAGCCTTCTCCACACCCCATGTTCGGAATCGTTGTTCTAACAGAAAATATACACAGTTGTGGCCAAACGGATTCTGCGAGATTTGATCGTCTCTTGCTCACTGCATCAGAATACGCAAGCCCCAACTACAAAAGTAATAAGACTGCATGCGGATGCCACCCCTTTGAGCCAAGTTCATTATCAATTAGACCCACTCTCATGAGAACTTTTCTATGGAGAGGCGATGCCTTTTTTCTCAAGGATGCATAGTTCTTGAGCTATCAGTCACAAGGTTGACTAGCCTACTTGAGACTTCACTCGTGACAAGTTGTAGTAAGATCACTCCAAAAGCATATACGTTGGCCAAAGGCATGAGCTTCCCAGTGTCTTTGAATTCTGGGTCAATGAAACCGGGTGAACCTCTAGGAATACATTGAGTTATATGATGATAAGTCCCTGAGCGACTGATATCTGTGAGTTGATGGCATATCCCAAAATCTGCTATTTTCAGTTATCATCAAATTTGAAGAGAATATTCTCTAGCTTTAAGTCACCATGGAGGACTGGTCTCGGCCTTATGTTATGAAGAAAGATCAATGCCGAATAGATATCAACAACACTTATCTAGACTTCAATTTTTCATGTACTCATACACAAGAGCCCCCTTGACGAGAGATGCTCCAAAAAAAAGAACAGAAATGTATCCTCAATGAAGAGCAAGACCATCAGTCTTGCTGCTGCCTGCGGGAGCTTGAACTAGATTATATTGTCTGATGTAACAACAAGATTATTATCAGTACAAGTATGCATGGGCTTCCCTTCAGCACCTAACTATGTTTGCCCCTTGGCTTATCTATAAGTTGTTGTCACATGGCCCTGGGATATACCACCCTACTTCACATTTTTTGAGTTAAGATATCATAAGTTTTTGTACTCTTAGTCTCATGTGCAACAAAGAAAATGAAAGGAAAGGAAAGGAATCATCCAATTGAGTTGCGAATAAGTATATGAAAAAATGCAAAAAAAAAAAATATCTCGGAGTTGTACTCTCAAAGACCTTGTTGGCTGTTTTGATCTCAGACCTTAACAGCAACATCTCTTTCCCGTCAGTGATCCTTTGTAGACATTCTCATAACCAGCATATTCAATCAGCACACTGCCCTTCGAATTTTCCTCAATTTCTAGAGTACTGAATTCCTGATATTTCATACTACTCTCAGATTTTGCAGACTCAACCCACTACCTGCCTTCAAAAATAGTGACTTGAGCATCTAGTGTGTTCTTTAGATCCATAATATTTTGGAGCAAGTTTTCACGCCTCTTTGTAGCAGCTTCGACTTAAACTTCACCCTAAAGCTTTCTTGCAATATGTGTCCCATCCTTGTGATTATAATTCTTAGAGTCACCTTTCTCTGAGTGTGGTGGGATCTGCACCAATAGATGTAAGCATAATTAGTAAGGATGTCATAACATGGCCAATTCTTCCAAATCCTTATACCCGAATGAGAAATTACCTTTTCCATTAAACTTTTCATGTTCTTCTCACTGCTCATTCACTGTGCTCTTTCAACTTCAAGCTCCTGAATTGCAAGAATCTATATTTCAGTGCAAACAAATGTTATGTAGAAATTTCTATAGATGCAGCAAGATAAAAAGGTAAAACTAATTGGTACTATATATGGAACGGATGGGTGGAACGAGAGGTGGGCTGCGAGGGTATGTGCATTTGGTATAGCAAATACACCTTATTGCATTTTAGTTCTGTCATATATATATATATACTCCCGGGAGTAGTTACTCCTATCTTTAAAAAATCACCTTGCATATGTGTTTATACTTGTTTATCACTTTGAGTATGTTTACATACTCATATTAAGATGCTTCAAATCTTCCTATGCGAAAAAATTTAAAGGGAACCCATACTTTTTAATATATTACGAAAATGCCACTTACTGTAGTATATAAAATAAGTATGACCATATACTCGGTGTATGTATGCATGCTTCATAAATATACTAACATAGATGGTCTAGTATGATCATATACTTCATGTACATACACTTCATTTGGTCATATATGCCCTAAATCTGAAGATACAGGCATAGGAGTAACTACTCCCTGAGAGTAGGAAATAATTTCATATATATATATATATATAACCATTTCTAGACCATGAAATGAGATATACAGTAGTCATAGAGGTGTGAGGATAAAGTTTAGTAACCTGCAAAAATTAAAGAATCGATGTAGAAGTAGAACAAACCTTGTGATGGCCGAAGAAGAACAGCAGCGCTGCAAGAAGAGGGAGGAAGAACAGAGAGCTTGAAATGCTCGAGTTAGAGAAGGAAGAGGGGGATTATATACGCAAGGATAGTTAGTTTCAGGCCGGATTACCAACCAGGACTAAAGTCATTTTTTTAGTTCCGGACGGTGCCCCCAACCGGGATTGGACTTTTAGTCCCGGTTAGGAGCACCAACCATGACTAAAAACGGACTTTTAGTCCCAGTTTGTACTTGGTAACCTGGCCCAGGACTAAAAGTCCCCTACTGGAGCACATGCCAGCAGCCATTAGGCAGGGGACTTTAGTCTCGATTTGTACGTAGAACCAGAACTAATGGTGTGTTTACTCCTGAACACAAAAATTATCGGGACTAAATTCTAAAATCAATGTGGATCAAAAGTCTGTTATCTACTGGTGGGTATAAAAACACAGAAACATTCGTTTAATTTACCAGCGTTGATTTGTTCAGCTGGTGAAAAAACTCAAAGTTCAAACAGTTGCATGCACGCTGAAAATTGCTGATGATATGATGCAGCAACTCCGATGAACACGACCGGTAACTCCGGCAGCAACGAGCTCAAGTAGGGCGCTGGGCAGCTCAACCCGGGAAGGCACGAGACCCCAGCCTGGTGTACGACGCGTCGGAGGGAGACTACGCCGCCCAGCTCGCGCTCATCACTAGCTCCAGTAGCGGCGCGGCCTGCCCAATAATAACTTCCGGTGGCTCAACGCCGGCGGCAGGATCATTGACCGCCGGTGACCTCAACTATCCGACCATGGAGGCGCACGCCACGCCGGGGAAGAACTTCAGCGTGGGCTTCACCCGACCGTGACCAACGCCCGGTGCTGTGTACGACGTGGATGTCTTCGTCCCCGTCACGGCGGAGACCTTCCTAGATGTCGCTGTTGTGCCGAGCAGGCTGGAGTTCAGCGAGCAGACACGGACGGCGTCCTACAGGGGAAGGGCGGCACAGCCGAATCAGCACCCACCTGTATCTTCACGTTCTGAAAGTTGCTGACGTTCCTCTGATCACGACAGGCGGCGTCTCAATGTCCACCGTGTACCGCACCACAGCACCAACGGGCTACACACTGCTTGGAACTGATATATAAGTATAACAATCGACTTACCAAAATGATAAGATTCTCTTAGTGTTTTTAATCAGTAGTAAACACTATTACTAGTTATATCATATGAGAATCTCATTAGGAGGTATTTAGTAGGGAATATTTATACTAATTTTTTAATTACAAAATAATAGAATTAGCCCATCTTACCAAGAGAAGTATAAAATTCTAGTTTATAGGTATGCTAGATTGACCACGCCATTTTATTTTAGCCCAAGCGGTGAATAATCCACCCCAGTATCCGCGAACTCACCGTCAGACTCAGACAACTCTAGACAAGACACCAAACATGGTGCGGTGGAACTGAGGTGAATATGCAGGTCCCGATCCATTATACGGAGTTGTATGAGTGGATTTATCCAAGGAAACGCGCCGCACGACCGGGTTCTACGCTTCTGCCATAGAAAAAAAGACACGCGTGCACATTAAAATCCAGGATCGATCGACGTGCCTACGCTGCCTAAACTTGCAAGTAGCAGCACACGTACGATGGGCACCATGTTCAGGGCGCTCTTTTTTTCTGCTCTTGCCAGTCTGCTTCTTCTTCTTCCTCGACAACTTGCAAAGCTTCAGCAGAGGTTATTAGCAGCAGCGATGGCGATGAAATGGCCGCGGCAGCAGCAGGTCAGTCTCCTGAGTCCTGACACATCTCGATGCGTGCGTAGAGATAGGGCTCTGATGGAGGAGCAAGAACTCATGTTGTCGTTTAATGTGTGTACGTGTATATACGTGTACGTGCGCAGGTGTACATCGTGTACATGGGACATCAGCATGAGCCGTCATCAGAAGTACTGCCTGGTGGTTTCTCTGCAGCAAAAGCTGCTCATCACGGGCTGCTTAACCAGGTCCTCGATGATGGCAGGTAAAGCGATATTGATATCAGTGCTGTTTGGTTTCTGCTACGGTAACGAAATAAATTTAGCCTGTGAATGTTACCGCTCGGAAACAGGAGTTGAACTACTTTTGTTTACGTGTTTGGTTCATCTGTCCGTAACGCAAACGTAACGTAAATGGAAATAAATTTAGCATGTGAATGTTACCGCTGGAAACAGGATTTGAACTACTTTTGTTTACGTTTGCGTTATGGACAGATGAACCAAACAGTGTGGCCCAAGAAGCCATTTTTTCACAAAGATGTAAAATAATAAACATGGAAATTAAACATTTGTCCCCCACTTTGTCCTTTAAACTTTCTTAATTTAAACTAGAAAAATATTACCAACTTTTCTATCTTTGGAAAAAAAATATTATAAAATTATATTCAACGATCTATCTAGTAATACTAACCATGTGTCATGAATATTAATATTTTTATTATATTTTATTTAAGTTAACTATATTTAACTTCTTGAAAAGTGATAACGATGATTGAAAAGAGATAGAGTGCTCGTACCGTTCTGCATGCCATGTTGTAGCCGTTTGACTTATACATGTCCAAACGTGCTGTCTCGGATGGCACGATACGGGCACGTTACGACATGATAGGCACCACTGACTAATTGTGCCGTGTTGAGCCTCGTCTCGCGTCAAGGCTCAAACCTAAGCACGGTACTAAGAGTTCTTAGGTATGTTGTGTCGGCACACAAGTCACGATATGTCCAAGCATAGAAGAAATTAAAAATATCAACAAAATCCACAAACTTATAGATTCAACCATCCATACACAAGAGAATATATCTAATTCGGCCAAGAGCGGAGAGCTAAAGGGGAGGAAGGAACTTCTGCCACCACCGCCGAGCTATCTAGCCGGGACGAAAAGGGAGGAAGTGGAGACTTGAAGGGCGGCGCGCCCTCTAGTTGTTGCAAGGAAGGAAGAGGAGCCTTAGAGCAACTTCAACAGGCCCCCTAAACGAGCCCCCATAACTAAATATGGGGTCTCAGACTAAAAATCTTACTCGAGCAGGGTCCCAACTACAGACCCTATATTTGGCAGGGCACCCAAATCCTCACTTTAGCCCCAATTCCTGTTGGCACAATAGCTCAGCCCCCATCATGGCGTGCGCACGACCGTAGCTTCTCACCTGCTTGCGTCGTGCCCACTCCAATCCAGCAAGCGTGACCCCTCCGCTCCGACGAGCGCAGCCCCTCCCCTCCGGCCAGCAGACGACCACTTCCCTCCGGTGACCGTCCACCCCACTCAACCGCGAGTGCGAGCCCCTGTCCTGCAGTGAGCGTGGCCGCCCGCCCAACTCAACCGCAAGCGCGAGCACAAGCCCCTCTCTTCGGTGCCGGGCAGAGTCGCTGTTGTTCCTATTGTCCACCGCGTGGGAGCAGCCCTGGCCATGGCCGGTCGCTGCTAGCTCTCCCTGTCCGGATCTCCTTTCCTCATAGCAGCGGCCCCAGCTCGGCGAGAGCCCTTCCCTTCCCGGCGCGAGCTCCACTCCTGCTCCTCCTCGGCGGCAAACAGAAGCCCCTCCCCTCCTGGCGAGCTCCCCTCCTTCCCTGCCCGGTGTCGAGAGGCATGGAGAGATGGGAGAAAGAAAGAGAGGAAGAAGAAAGAGAGTATGACAAGTGGGACCTCTTTGTCATTGTCTACTGGAATTGTTTTGGGGGCCAAATATGGGCACTGCTGTTGGAGTGGAATAAAAAAAAAGTAGGCCAACAAAAATGGGGGGTGCACCCAAATCAAAAATAGGAGCCATGATTTGGGTGCAACCGCCGGAGTTGCTCTTAGAGGGGAGCGATGTAGGGCGGCTCCACGACGGACGGGAGCGAGGCCGCGATGGCGAGGGATACGGGGACCGGAGATGCAGAGCCGCGAGACGAGGGTTGAAGGGATAGGATCCAACGAGATGAATGGATAGGGCTAGGATTTTAGCTGCTCGTGACAGGCCTTAGCGAGCCACCTTTCTTAACAGGTCATGCTCGTGCTCGTGCCGGCCCAATGTGCCAAGGGTGCGGTCTAACCATAGCACTAAGCTACGGGCCGGCCCAACACGAGCATGAGGCCTTGCACGCCGTGTCATGTTTGGGCTAGGCTTTAACAGGCCATGCCTCGTGCCCCACTATGGCCCGGTCCTCCTTTGACATGTATAGTTTAACTTCTCAAAAAGTAGTGAAAAAAACTAACTGCTTCGTTCTACTGTTCACATGCCATGCTGCAGCGACGCTATGGACAGGATCATCTACAGCTACACGAGGAGCATGAACGGATTCGCGGCGAGGCTGACCGTGGACGAGAAGCAGAGACTGTCCAGCAAGGAGGGCGTGGTATCCGTCTTCCCAAGCCGGACGTACCAGCTCCAGACCACCAGATCATGGGACTTCCTCGGCTTCCCCGAGACGGCGCGCCAGAGCCTGCCCACGGAGGCGGACGTCATCGTCGGCGTGATCGACACCGGCGTGTGGCCGCACTCCCCGTCCTTCTCCGACGACGGCTTCGGCCCGCCGCCGACCCGGTGGAAGGGCAGCTGCCACAACTTCACCTGCAACAAGTGCGTCGTGTAGCTTATTGCTTCACCGTGCGTCGTGCTCTGATTGCTCCACGGCACTGCTGGTTTGTTGACACTTTGACACTCGACAGCAAGATCATCGGCGCCCGCGCGTACAGGCAAGGCAACACGGGGCTGTCGGCGGTGGACACGGCCGGGCACGGCAGCCACACGGCGTCAACGGTGGCCGGGCGAGCGGTGGAGGACGTCAGCGTCGGCGGGCTGGCCGCCGGCACGGCGCGCGGCGCGGTGCCGGGCGCCAGGCTGGCCGTCTACAAGGCGTGCTGGGACGGCTTCTGCGCCGGCGAGGACATGCTGGCGGCGTTCGACGACGCCGCCGCCGACGGCGTCGACCTCATCTCCTTCTCCATCGGGAGCAGGCTCCCGGCGCCCTACTTCGAGGACGCGGCGGCCATCGGGGCGTTCCACGCCGTGCGCCGCGGCGTGCTCACCTCCGCCGCGGCGGGGAACTCCGCGCTCGACGGCGGCCGCGTCTGCAATGTCGCGCCGTGGATCCTGTCCGTCGCCGCTAGCAGCACCGATCGCCGGCTCGTCGCCAAACTGGTCCTCGGCAACGGCAGCACCATTGTGGTGAGAGCCTATGCATATGTAGATTAGATCACGCACTGAAATAATCGTTGCGTAAGATGGAATTGTTTATGATATGCTGATCATGTTGTTTTTTGGCACAGGGAGCCTCCATTAACATCTTCCCCAAAGTAAAGAAAGCCCCGCTCGTCCTCCCCATGAACATCAACGGGTACGTAAATTAGTCCCCAGAAGAACTTGTATGGAGCAGTCTTTAATTTCTGTTAATGGACAATAATGGTTCGCTAATTCACAAGTGTTTACCATGAACTCTGCATTGCAGCTCGTGTGAACCGGAGTCACTGGCCGGCCAGTCATACAAGGGGAAGATCCTTCTCTGCAGTGGAGGCAACGGAACGGGCCCTCTCCTCGCCGGCGCCGCCGGCGCAGTCATCGTGAACGGCGAGCCCGACGTCGCCTTCATGCTGCCCCTTCCTGCCCTGACAGTCAGCAACGACCAGTTCGCCGAAATCATGGCCTATGTCAACAAGACACGGTGCGTACGTTCGACTAATAAGCTCGATTCCCGCAGAAGCAACAAGAACAGATCCTGTGGCATTTGCTATATCCGTGTGCTGAACGGAACAATGCTTTGCTGTGCTCTGTTCTGTTCTGCAGCAAACCTGTGGGCACGATATGCAGCACCGAAACGGCCTTCGACTCCAATGCGCCCACCGTCGCGTCGTTCTCATCCAGGGGCCCAAACTTGATCAGTCCAGGGATTCTCAAGCCCGACCTGGCCGCGCCGGGGATCGACATCCTGGCAGCATGGACGCCGCTGTCGCCGGCGTCCGGCAGGTTCCCTTCGTACAGGATCAACTCCGGCACGTCCATGGCGTGCCCCCACGCCACCGGCGTCGCGGCATACGTCAAGTCTTTCCACCGCGACTGGTCGCCGGCGATGATCATGTCGGCTCTCATCACGACAGGTAACCTTGATCGACTCCTCAGCCACGTACCTGTCATCGCCGTCGTTGAAAGAGAACAACTAACCGATGGGCGCCGACGCCGGCTTGAACGCAGCGACGCCGATGGACCCGTCGCGCAACCCGGGCGGCGGCGAGCTCGTGTACGGCGCGGGGCAGCTGAACCCGTCGCGGGCGCGCGACCCGGGCCTCGTCTACGACGCCGGCGATGACGACTACGTCCGCATGCTGTGCGCGGAGGGGTACAACTCCACGCAGCTCCGGGCCGTCACCGGCTCCAACGCCACGGCCTGCCCGGCCGCGGCCAGCGGCGGCGGCACCGCCGCCGACCTCAACTACCCGACGATGGCGCACCACGCCAAGCCGGGCAAGAACTTCACCGTCCGCTTCCCGCGCACGGTCACCAACGTCAGGGCGCCGGGCTCCGTGTACACCGTCAAGATCGCCGGATTAGGGCCGTACGTCAGGGTCGCCGTCGCGCCGAGGAGGCTGGCGTTCAGCAGGCTGCTTCAGAGGTTGTCGTTCACCGTGACGGTCTCCGGCGCCCTGCCGGATGCCAATGAGTTCGTGTCGGCTGCTGTCGTGTGGTCTGATGGTGTGCGTCAGGTTAGGAGTCCGATTATTGTGCACACAGTGGATGTACCAAACTGAGGACACTGCTCAAGACACTAATGCTGCAACAGCTGGGAAAATAATGTTGGGGACAAGACGTTGTATTTCTGTCTTTGGAAAATTTCGTCAGTCACAGATATGCCAACAATACAGGTGACGCCAAATCTTGGATTGACAAGATTTCAAATCGCAATGCATGTGAAGAATTATTCCACTGGAATACACTGAGTACTGAGTTACTATGTTAGATCAAAGAAAAACGCTCAAACAAGCTTCTACCATCAGTCACATGGTGAACAAAACCATCTAATTCACAACTTGCTATACAACGACCAGCCACTTCTCTACCGGCTTAAAATCTAAAGTCACTGTAACCGTCAGCAGTTCAAATGACATTCACCTCCCTCTTGGGTGCCTGCAGAAGCCCTTCTAATAGAACATCAGCAGGATCTCTCCAGATAGCATCACAGGATATCATAGCTCAAGGATCACCAGTAATCTTTGCAAGAACATGATCCGTCCTTGAAGTGATGGAACCGAATCCGATCCCTCACAATTATTTCAACATTGTATAGCTTCGATATGAGCTTGCTGATGGTGTGGCAGTCTTTGCACACTCTAAGGTTCTTTAGGATCCGGATGGGTGCCCCGGCTGTGGCATTGAGTAGACCAAAGGATATGGCTAGCCGTTCGCTGTGCAACCGCAGGGTGGCACCCTTTGTACGGTCAATGTCGGCGACCATAGGTGCCGCCGACAAGTCCGGCTTGTATCCAGCAGACGTGAGCCTCTGTTGGATCTCATCCAGCTTCTCGTATATCTCTTCCGACTGAGGGTGCGATGTGTCACCCGCGACAAACTGGTGCACCGAGCCATCCATTTCGATGGAGCTGAACCCTGGTTCCTTCTTGAAACCGTCTTCGTTCATCAACCGCCGGATCATGCCCACATCGTTCCACCTCTGCGCGGACGCGTAAACCCTTGAAAGCAGGACATAGACGCCACTCACGGCGTCATCAGGGACATCAAGTGCTAGCTTGGCCATTGCCTCACTGAGCTCCAGCCCAGCATTCCGCTTGCAGCACGCATCAAGCAGGCTCCTCCAGATGATGGAATCGGGACGGCAGTTCATCCCAGCCACTACATCGAGGGCCTCCTCAATGAACCCCGCCCGTGCAAGGATGTCCACCATGCACCCGTAGTGCTCGATCCTCGGCCTGATCCCGTACTCACTGACCATGGCAGCAAAATACCTCCTCCCTTGGTCGACGAGCCCACCGTGGTTGCAGGCGCTGAGCACCGCGACGAACGTGATCGCGTTTGGCACCACGCTCTCCACACTCGTCATCCGGTCGAACAGGTCGAGCGCGTCCTGGACGCGGCCGTGGTTGGCGAGCGCGAGCACCATGGCGTTCCAGGACGCGAGGTCCCGCTCGGGCATCCGGTCGAACACCTGGCGCGCGAGCTCCACCGCGCCGCACTTGCCGTAGAGGTCAACGAGCGAGTTGTTGATGAGCACGTCACGCGACACCGCCGAGGGGTGCCCCTCGCCGCCATCGGCGCCGCCGAGCTCCCGGAGCAGCAGCGCGTGCGCGTAGAGCCCGAGCGAGAGCGCGCCGGCGGCGGCGCAGGCGCCGAGCACGCTCTGCACGGTGTAGGCGTCGGGCGCGAGGTCGGGCCTGTCGCGCTGCATCTCCCGGAAGAGGTCGAGAGCCGCGAGGTGGTCCCCGTTGCCCGCGAGCGCGTCGACGGCGGTGTTCCACGACACGAGCGACCGGTCCGGGGCCGGGACGCGGCGGAAGACGGCGAGCGCGGCGGCGGGGCGGCCGCAGGAGGCGTAGAAGTGGACGAGGGAGTTGGCGACGACGGTGTGGGCCGGCGCGAGGGCGAGCTTGGCGGCGAGCGCGTGCAGCTGGCGGCCCTCCGGGAGCGCCGCGAGGAAGGCGGCCGCGGAGAGCGCGGCCGGCAGGGAGTACCGCGGCTGCGGCGGGGAGTCGGAGGCGTGCAGCGTCCGGAAGAGGAGCAGCGCGCGGTGCGACAGGTCCGCGCGCCGCGCGCGCGCGAGGGAGCGGAGGAGGTTGACGGAGGCGCGGGCGTCTGCGGCGTCTGTGCCCCGCGGCAGGGCGGCGGAGGGGAGGGAGGAAGGCTGGCGCGGCGAGCGGGGCCATGGTGCGAGGACGAGGACTAGGAGGCGTGGCGTGGCGGTGGCGCGGCGCATGGTGCGCGCCGGGGTGCGCGGACTGTGGGAGAGGACAGGATATGGTGGGCACTCGTGAGCAGCATGGTTGTGTGGACGGCAGCGCGCGTTGGGAGATTTTGGAGAGGCATATGGGCCGGGCCTGTAAGACCGAGCACTGACAGGCTGCAAGCACAGCCGTGGCGACCCATCCACGGCGAGCAGGCGCAGGGCTTCCTCGCGACATGGGCTGGTTGTCTAAGAGACTAAGACTCACCACATACAGGATTTTTGCTCATGCCTGGGCCCATCCACTCGAAAGAAAAAAAAAAAACTCATTCCTGGGCCCAGGCTGGCACATGAGCTTTCTCCGGAGTAGGAATTTTTTTATTTTAGCTAAACACACTGATTGTTTTTATGAGCATCTCATTCCCGATGAAGCGACCCAATCTCGAATTTTTTTGGCAGGAATAAAAAAAAAAACTCATCTCCAGAGGTTCCCAATCCCACTAACCAATCTTTTGGCACTTGGAAAAATTGCGGATGTTCCCATGTCTACCACGCGCATATCACTTCGTCGATGGAAGGGCGTGGGAAAAAGTAAAGAGTAGAAAAAGGTTTCTGATACAAATGTACACGACAAAGAATATATAAAAGTGGTTAGGATAATTTACAAATAGTATACCGTTCTTGATCAAAATTGTTTTCTATATTTTAGGAGGAAATATTAAACTATTAGAGATGGTCTTATTTTATTCCTCTCAACATTTTTTGGCCAGTTGAAAATTCCATGATTTTAGGAAAAAAAATGTTAGGAGCTCTTGGAGATGTTCTAAATTTTTTGGGACTAGTCCTTTTAGTCGTGCTAATCATTGTGGAGCGACACGCCACTATAGTCTGCATTAACATGACTATCTAGACACATTGACACGTCCGCCAACTACATTTTACATAAACTACTGATATGTACAAACTACTCTATGTCCAAAAAGAATGTCGTTTCAGAATTTTAGATTTCTTATTTGACCATCCGTCTTATTCAAAAAAATTTATAAATATTATTTATCTTGTTACGACTTAATTTTCATTAGAGAATCTTTAATAATGATTTATTCATTTTATAATTTGCACAAAATTTTTGAATAAAATAAAGCGTCAAACTCAATGTCAAAAAACGACATTCTTTTTGAAACGGAGGGAGTACATGTTTAGGTGAAATCTAAAGCTTTTCAACGAAGCACATGTTCAAATTTAAGTTTTAATTCAAAATAAAGTTAAAAGGCATTCAAAACAAACCTGCAATTGTCATCAGAATTAATCAGAAGACCACTAAGACTTAGCTATTGACGATCTAAACTTATGCCAAATGACATATCTCATTACCTTCAACATTTTGGCTTTAAACTTATAACAAGTTTATGTAAAAACTTGATCTTTTATCAAAACATGATTATTATCTTTAAAATCTTTTTCACTAACTATATCTAGTACCCAAATCATTAGCTTTTGTGCACCATTGCTACTTAAACTAATTACCATATATTTCTTGCCAATAAGAACCGCCATGGACTAAATATCTAAGTTAGAGATCTAAGTCTATAATCCAACATTGATTACATGTTTTAGTAAAACTTATATATATAATGCTTTTTAAAACAATTTTAACTAGTGATATAGCTAGGTAGCTAATGTTGTTTCCTAACTTAGAATACTCTGGCTGCTAGACTAAAGCTTTAAATTTAAACCATTGTTACTCTAAATGTTCAACTTGGCTCCATACTAAGAAGAAGTATATCACTTGTACTACAATTTATTTGTTGCCAACTCAAAAAATGATTACATGAAAATCAATTTAAGAGCTAGGTCAAACAAAAGATAACTCTTCAATCTCTTGCTTAAGTAGCCAAACATCACAATTAGATAGTAAGAGTAAGTCTTCCTAGGTCTGATTCGAATGCGTTTAAATTTTGTTTTGGATTAAAACTTAATTTTGAGTGGGAACAATGCTCCCTAATTTTTCAGTAAAGCTTGCATACTAAAAACACTCTTTTGGGTGAAAATTGTCCAAGGCTGATGATTAACAACAATTCATCACCCTCATTTGTTCTAATGATGTTTGGCCATAACTCCTCATCAAGATCAAGAATAAAGATGATGAAGAAACAAGTCTCTTCATCTTGCATACCTCCTTAATTGAAAGATTTAGAATTTAGCTGGATCAACTCAAGTTGTTAATCAATTGATCCTTTCTTGCACATTTTTTGTAACCTTTCTCTTTTGCATGTGTATGAGATAAGCTCGAGGGGGTACCACTTTGGATGTAGAATAGATGCATTCTTCATCAGATTATTGCTAACAACAATCGCCATTGTGATGGAATGTAAAGTTATATTGAATAACACATGGCTAGATTGTATATATACCACACACACACTACTCCAAGGTGAGTGATTGCAAGGATATGACCAATTCCATTGAGTGATCAATCTAGAGAGAGAGTAAGAGCAAAAAGTAATTAGAAAGAGTAAGGGCGATTGACCTCCTTCCAAGGATATGGCCAATTCATTTGCTTATGAATAACTTACTGAATCATGAGCTTTGATGATTTTTTCTAGATTTTTGGAGTTTATTTTTAGGTTAAACAGCTTAGCCTAAGACTCAAGTATAGAAGCAAGAAAAATTGTAATTTCTAAACTAAAAGAGATATGATATCAAATACAAGCAAAATGGGTCATGCTTATTTTCTAACATCTACATGCATTCTTTATTAAAGATTTTTGGACATATATAGGTGCTTTGTTTCATAAAAAGAAAAAAAAAACAAAAAGACAAGCACCAAGCTTGGTGGCACGACTAATTTCTAGGTCCCACTGTTTTCCCTAGTGTGCGTGCCTTAACAGATCATTTTCACCATCCCCAGTGGTACAACTTAGTTCCACACCACATCAGCAGTTTGCGCGGAAAAGTAGTTTGTGCACATGTTTTTGTGTTAGTTAGTCATGCCAACAATGTTTGGCATGACTAAAAGGACTAGTTTTTCAAAAAAAAAAGTTTGAAACATGCTCTTTTAAAAATATTGATTTTTTAAGGCTAAACAAAATTGTCGGTAGTCGGTACCTGCAGCGCGCTGAATCGCTGCCGCTGATGCACCTGGGCACCTGGCTGATCTGCAGTTTTGCGCGACCGCGAAGCTGACAAAATTAGCCCAGCAGGAGGTATCGAGCACGTGCCCTGCCGTGCAACCCTGGGAGGCTGGCGTGCCTGCTGAATGCCAACGATGCTGGGCGGCCATTACAGCCACCAAGAGCAAGGACTTATTATAATGTAGATTACCAGCACCAGATACCATCAGGTCATTTATATAACTACAACTGGGCACGGAGGGAGGGCACCCCATATGCCAAGATCACACCCAGACTCTCCATTGCAGCAACCAATGAACGATTGAATGCGGACTCACACCATAACACCATATCTCAGGCATGTGAGCCTCTGATGTTGTCCATGCCTGCAACGGCAACACTGCACATGCTCATGGCACGCCTATTGCAGTAATGCTATCGCTACCTTCAGATTTAGGAATCAGGAATAACAAAACCAGCAGCATCAGACACGCAGAGCAGAACCAGGGGACACCACAGGATAATATAATAGTAACAAGCAAAAATGGACTATATCATCATTATCAGCTACTAAAGACTACAGAGTATACCTCATCTCAATCTCAATGCCTGCCGGGGGTGGTTAATGGACAACAGCATAGAATAAGGGTGAGGTAAAGGCTATGGCGATGAAGCACCACACCGACATCATAAACAATAAATACCACCATCATCCCCGCGAACCGGCCATATATAGGTTTCCTTATTGCTGCCTAATAAGTACATATATATGTGGTAAGAAGAAGCCGCCGTGCCATCTGTAGTCCGTCGTCAGTCACACGGTGTAGGACTGCTGGATGGTCTCCATGTCCAAACCCTTCTGCTTCACCACCGACTCCATCTTCCCCTTCAGGGTGCTTACTTCTCGCAACCTGCAACAAAATCACGACAGGGCAAGTCAGCGGAGACATGCTCAAGAAAACTACATTTGGGCAGGCCTAGATGGGATAATCCAGAAGCTCTGAAAATAGCATGTACCTCGCCATCTCTGCTCTCCTACGGGCCTCTTCCGCGAGCTGGTTGAGTTCATTGAAGGTTGTCTTGTTCTCGAAGATGGATGCCTCTGGCGGCTGGAGCCCGTGGAGAGTCCTCTGAGCATGCTGCCCACTTGCGCTCCCTTTCTTCTGTACCGAAGTTCTTCTTGCTTGTGAATGCAATCTGAATGTGTATGCCGGCAGAAACAGATGATTACACACATTTGGCAGGGAACAAGCACGGATGAGTGCGCATTTGAAACAGTCAGAAAACTGAACGTTGGAAGTCAACAATCATTCTCTTATGTGTGTGTTCTTACCCTCTGCTCAAGGACGAGATTCCATGCCTTCCCACTCAGCGCATAACGGATGAGGAACTTGATGATATCCAGCGGAAAGTAGAAGACAATGTTGTAGAGCCAGATGACACCGGCCCAGCCCCATCCAATGCCCTTGATCGCAGCGAATGCCCAGTTGGCATATACGGCAATCAGAGTAGCAATCTGCAAACACCACAAATGTGAGCAAAGATGAAACAGCAGAAAGACAACATGGCAGTAAGGCATGAGACTAGAATCAGATGACTCACCAGCTGCGCCACCAAGAAAGCAAAGACCAGCAAGAACCCAGGACGCTCCACAAATGACCAGCTGCGAGACCGTGTCACAAAGATAAGGGCCTGACTGATTGTGCTAACTTGAAGGTACACGGCAGAGGCAAGCTTCTGAAAATCATCCTGGGCAGTCTTCTCAAGGCTTTCGACATGGAACACTCGCTGCAAATTATAAGTCAGCCATGACAAGGATGAGCACACTGCAACGATCCATCAAAACTTTAATAATGCTAAACCAACTACTGGTCCATACCGGAAAGAAGTTAGTCTTGTACGCAGCCCAGAAGAAAATGACAGTCATCATTGCCAAATAACCACCAAGAACTACTCCAGTTGCAAAAATCTCAGCTAACTTCCAACTGTCAGGTTGTGGAGACGGTTTTACTCTGTCCTTTGAGATAGTCATAATGGTACCTATTCATGTCGTGAGGTTGATGTTGTTAGTTAACCTAATATGCTACTTACACTGACATTATGAACCGAACTAATTAAGGATCAACTACATATTTTACTCTCATCATGAACTATAACTAACTAAAAGGAGGCTTACCGTCATTGAGGATGGCAATGATCAGGACCATAAATGGTGGGAAATCAAACTTCCATATCAGTGCAAGAAGCATAAAACCAAGCTGTTACAACAAAGTATATAGGGGTCAGATATATTATTTGTCCAATCAGTCAACCGAGCATTATTTTCTAAAAATTAAGCAGAAGTACATACCACAATACGGATGGTAATTGATACAGCATAGATCTGCAAACAAAAATAAACTTTGAAAATACTGAGCACGGAAATGGAATGCTAAGAGACTGAAAGGAACTGCAGAATTGACATACCGTGTAATTCTTCATCCTTTGGAAAATTGCCCGACTCGTCAGCACAGCACTAATAATCACACTAAGGCCTGGTTCAGTTAGTACAATGTCTGAAGCACTGCGAGCTGCGTCAGTAGAATCTGCTACTGCAATACCAATATCAGCCTTCTTCAAAGCTGGGGCATCATTTACACCATCCCCAGTCATGCCACATATATGTTTTCTTGCTTGCAAGCGTTTCACAATCTCATACTTGTGCTCTATCAAGCGATAATAATAAAAATGAATTAGACATAAGTACTGCATATAGATGCTGAAGAACTGTTGAGACTATCAAACAAGAGTTACCAAAAACAGGTAATCTGCATAGTTGTACCTGGAAAGACTCCAGCAAAGCCATCAGCCTTCTCGATCAATTCATCAATTGGCAAGGAAGCAATTGACTCATCCTTATCCTGTCCAAGTAAAGCAGATGAAGGGTACATATTAGTACCCATTCCCTAAACGACGTGCTGTTTCCTTCCCAATAGCAAGCTGATCACCTGATGTGGGAAAATGGACAGTTAGTATTACAGCACAGCAGTTTAGTAGCACTAGACAAATGTGCATACATATCACTATCAAGAAGTTAGCAAGGAATAGGATGAGACTCCGGATTTAGAGCAATCAACTCAAGGTGGACAGGAATGGATATGACAAACCTGTAATCATCTTGACATTGACACCAAGATTGAGTGCCCTTCTGATAGTTTCTGCACTATCATGGCGTGGGGGGTCAAAAAGTGGCAAGAGCCCTATGAACTGCCATGGTCCTCCAGGACTCTCTTTCCTACCATCTGGCACTTCCTGTACATGAACATTGTCAGTCAACTACAATAGACCTCTAGTCAAAGAGTAGATATAGTGCACGCCAAACTGCCAAAGGATCACAAACCTGGTAAGCCACACCAAGTGCTCTCAGACCGCGTTCAGCAAATTTGTCAATCACAGCTCTGACCCTTCTTTCAATGTCTGACTTGTTGTGGGCAAGGTGAAGGATCTGTTTAACTTCCACTGTTAATTAACTGAAATGATTGTCACAAACGTAGAGTTCCCAATATGTTTTTAGGAAAACAGTACCTGCTCTGGCGCTCCCTTGCTAACACGATGCATTCTTCCCTCTCCATCAAGGTAGGTTAAAGCAGTTCTTTTGTCAGTTGGATTAAATGGCAGAAAATGGATCTCTTGAACACCAGCACGAGCCTTTTGTCAAACAAGCAAAGGAAAGCGAAATAGTTAAAATAAAAGTAAAATTAGCTGCAGCCTACACATCACAAACTTCTGACGAATCCAACTACCTCCTTTGGATCAGCCAGCATACCAACTATTGTGGCATCTATGGCATCCTGATTTTCTGTGCGAGAAGCTCTGGCAGCCATCAGAATTACTGTATCTTGGTCAATACCTTTTTGGAAAACCTGATCCAGTTAACAATCAGGTTACAATGGCTGCAATGATTCATGCAAAGAAAGGCTATTGAACTTCTACTAGTAACAACAGCCTACCTCCACAAGACTCTTGTCCACAGTCAACTTGTTCAAGGTTAATGTCCCAGTCTTGTCACTGCAAAGAACGTCCATGCCAGCCATTTCTTCAATTGCTGTCATTCTCTTAGTGATTGCTCCCTGAACCAGCATGCAAAACTTCAGTACTCAATCCTATATTAAAAACACATGAGAAACAGAGATCAAAATTGCCGATTGTACAAGTCCATACCTGTTGAGCCAAGCGATGAGCCCCGATTGCCATAGTCACAGAGAGGACAGTGGGCATGGCAATTGGAATTCCTCCAATCAGAAGCACCAAAAGATTGTCAATTCCTGGTCTGTAAGCCCTGTGTTGGATAGGGTACATGACGATAAGCTCCACGAGCATTCCCACAGCAATTGAACAGATGCAAAAGTTCCCTATGGCAGTGAGAACCTGAATAGTGAACAACAGGATGTTCGCCACGTCATTCATAAATTTGCCAATGAAGAAAGTAAACCAGTTCTGAAAAGCAGGATTAGAAGCTTGCCTTCTGGAAATGACCAACTTGGTTTGTTGAATCGACAAGATGTGCTGCCTTGCCAAAGAATGTGTGCACGCCCGTGGCAATGACAACGGCCTCAATCTCACCTTGTTTGCATGTGGAGCCAGAGTACACTCCATCACCAGGGCCTTTGGTCACCGGAAGGGACTCGCCTGTGAGTGCAGACTGCAAGCAACTCAGAAGTCAGGAGAAGCACAATTTGGTATCACAGCACAAAACCATCCACATAGAGAGGTGCAGCTTCAGTTTGCGTTACCTGATCAATTTTCAGCGGATCGCCTTCAAGCAAACGAGCGTCAGCTGGAATGATATCCCCAAGCTTCACACTGATGATGTCTCCTGGCACAAGGATAGCTGATTCCTCCTCGGTCCAACGGCCATTTCTGAGAACCTTTATCACGGTCAAATCAATATCAGTACACACTACAGGCAAACAACACAGCGCCACAACCACACAGCAAAACAGGATCCTGTCAGTACCTTGGCCTTGGGGGCGAGGCGCGCCATGAGAGCGGCAGCGGCATTGCCGGCATTGTTCTCCTCAATGAAGCTGATTGTGGAGTTGATGATGAGCAGAGTGATGATCCCCACAAAGTCCTGCCAGTCGGGCGGCTTATTCTGAAAAAAAAAAAAAAAAAACAAAATCCAGAGCAAACACACATCAAAACCTCTGAAGGCTGAGGCCATGTCCACCCGGTGTGGGCGGGAAAAAAAAAAGAATAAGAACTTACTCCGCCATTCGCGAGCGCGATGGCCATGATGGCGGCCGCCTCCATGACCCAGGACAGCGGGTTCCACATGAAGCCCAAGAACTTCAAGATCTTGTTCTCCTGCAGAGCGCAGACACACACAGACCCACACATACACATCATGCAAGCTTCGCATCACACTGTGTCTGATGCGAGACGGGGGGGCACGAGGAACTGAAACTCATGGAAGCCGAGGCGGTGGGCGGGCGCATTCGTTTTACCTGCTTCTCCTCCAGCTTGTTGGGGCCGAAGATGGCGAGGCGCTGCTCGGCCTGCTCCTGTGGTGAGACCCTGCGGGCTGCATCGCAGGTTCTCGAACACCTCCTCGATCGGTATGTTCTCCTGCGCAGGCGCAAGAACAGGAGCGTCGCGGCAACGGCGAAGGCAGAAGGGGTCAGGCAACAGACACGAACCGCACGAGTTTATTGTTAATTAATTATTACTACCGGGAGACCCGCGCAAGAAGATCAAGAAGAATTGGTGCGTTGAAGTTGAAGTTCAAGCGGCGGAAAACCACAGCAAGATAATTAAATTGAAAAAAAAAAACAGACAGACAGAATGGGAAAATGAAAGAAACCACAAAAGTAACCAGCGGAACAACGCAACTAGGGAAGAAGAAGAACCTCGAGCGTAACCGTAGCGAGATCAGGCTATCAAAACGCCGAAACGCAGAGTGGACGGGAGGGGGAGCAACCGGGAGCGAATCGCGGCCGCCGAGGAGATCAATCACGGAGTCCCGCCGAGATCGAGCGCGGAGCAGCACGAACTACTACTAGTTCACCGCCAGCTGCAGGCACGAAAGACCCCCATCCATCCATCCGCACTCCGCAAAGGAAAACGAAATCCGCGAGACGAGGGAGGGTCGGATGCACGAACGGAGCACCGCACCGAGCAGCGGCAGCGGCAGCGGCCGGCGGCACGAAGGCCGAGAAGCAACCGCGAGAGCAGGGAAAGGCAGAACGGGGGAAAGGAGGGATCAGAGAGAGAGAGAGAGTGGCGGCAGTACGTACGAGATCGACGACCTCCTTGAGGACGGCCTCCAGGTTGGACGCCTTGTCCTCCATCCTTTCCTTTCCTTCCCCCGGCCGCCTCTGCTCAGAGGCGTTCCCCGGAGCCCGGAGCGGAGGTCGGTTGTCCTCTCGGCAGTGCCGCGGGCAGGAGGGGGGCGGCCGAGCGGGCGCCGGCCGGCAGCGGCAGCAGGAGGCGGGGGCTGGCAGGCTGGCTGGCGACTGTCGCGCACGGCAGTCGGCACACCACGAGCGCGGCGGCACGGCTCGGCTCCCCCCTATATAGCAGGAGGAGCAGGGGAGGGGACGGCGAGCGAATCAGCGTGGGGAGTCTCTGCAGGCGCTGTGGTGGTGGGGACTGCAGTGGAGACCGTGGGGAGGAGTGGGCCCGGATCCCGTGTGGACGGCAGCCGTGTGGCCAGCGCTGTGTCCCCCTCCCTATCGCTAGACGTTACAAGCGGTGCGGAATGCAGGAGACGGGAGGAGGTGGGTGGATGGATGGATGGATGGATGGGTCGCCAGAGCAGAGAGGGGGTGATCTTTTTTGACTTTTTTTTTTGGACTGGATGGAAATCCAAGCGCCTCCTTTTATTGCTATTGCTAGAAGGGCCAGAGGCAGAGAGTCCAAATGTTGGTAGCTGCGCAGGGTAAAAATCTTGTTAGGCTATCTCCAGCAGACACAACCTGAGACCCTGTTAATTTAAAAATTTTTCTTTTTTCCCATCATATTAATTATTTTTTACGTCTGCATAGAGCATTAAATAAAGTAGCAGCTTTTGCATGTTTGTACTTTTTACCTGGCTACCTCGAGATAAATCTTTTGAGTCTATTTGAGTCATGATTGGATAAAAGTTGTCAAATACAAACGAAAGTGCTACAGTGCACTTTTCACCCTCTTTTTATCCTAACTAAACAGCCGCTGAATTCAACAAATATTCCCCAGTTTGGGTCTTTAATAGTAAAAAACGTCTCGACCCACTTAGTCCCTTCTCCGAGAGCCGCCATCCATTCGCTTCCTTCCTCCTCTCACAAGGGCACCGCTCGAGCTCGAGCCCGAGCCCCTAGGGCCATCGACTCCGACGCTTCCTTCGCCGTTGACGCGGCGGCGACGCTGCTCGTCGACGCGGGCCATACCAGCCCGCGGGGGAGGCCTCCTCCCCTTCACGCGGCTTCTTCGCGCGGCCGCTGGTGCTTCGCGCCCGTCGTGCGTGCGCTCCAGGCGGTCTCCTTCCCGACGGCCGGAGCTCCTCCTGGCGGACCCCTCCCCGGATCCACCTCTGCGCATGCACGGGGAGTGGGGAGCAGGGGTAACCTCCACCGGCGCTCTTCCTCCTCACGCGCGCCATGCGCACACTCGCCTCCGACTGCGGCTCTCTGACTCCAGCGAGAAGGACGGAAAGGTGGAGCTCCTGGGATTTGCATCGGTGGAGAGAGAAAGCATATTTTTGCGTTGCAGCTTGCCTCAGACTTAAAATGAGTGTCCAGTTTGCCTCTTCTGTTGGAGAACCTTTTCTGCGTTGAAAACACTGTGCGTGATGCATTTTGCGTTTGCCTCTCCTTTTGCTATCTTGTTAGAGTCAGTCTTAACACAATAACTGAGACAAGCTAGCCAAATATTCAAACATAACAACATCGACTAACCTGTTTGTTTCAGCTTATTGGCTAGAATAAGCATTGCTTTTCAGCCATAGACCATTCCATAATAAATCCTAGCGAACAAATACCACAGCTGCACTGAACATGACCAATATTTTAATTTTTTAGATAATGGATAGTTCATATTTCGGCTTCGTCTATCCAGCAGATAGAATCAGGCTAATTATTACATAGTTTCACCCTTGGACACACACGCGGACTACAAACAAAGGTTTACAATACACCAACAAAGCAGATAAAAAAAAGGTTTTGACTAATCATGACCAATATATTTTTGTAGATAACCATCCATTGGAACTGGAAAATCGCAGAGTTGAAGTCTCCAAATGTCGACCAGCGAGAGTCAGCTGTTCTCGCCGATCATCATGCCACTGCAATCTTGCCCATTCCCGGAGCCAGTGTGTTCCCTCTGAATAGAACCTGCAAAAAAGTTTTCCGGTCTACATTTGTTAAAAATCACCTCGTTCCTTGTTATCCAAATTACCTAATAAAACGCAGATGCTGCTGTTAATAATAATGAATTATACTTTTTGGATGCTACTTTTGACCACCTATTGAAAAGATCATCCATGTCTTGGGGGTGTAATTCCAAAAAGAATATGTATAGCGCGCCACTAGGAATTTAGCATAAGCACATTCTAAAAAGACATATGCTATAAAAATATAATTGAATCTAATTCTCATTATAATTACTTATTATCATTAGATAATACTATCATTTATATATATATTTGTTCAAAAGTGAGATAGATAAATACGTAATTTTCTTAAGCAGCACGTACAATCGTGTCCTTATAACGGCATCCCCCTATCTGTCGCTAAGGTACAAGTTGTATTCAGCTTACAGTGACACCAACAGGTCAATGTCATTTTTGGCACAGCTACGGATTCACATGTATGTAGATTCACGTTTATACATATACTGTATATTGTTGGTAAGTATCCATTTGGCAACTCACATGAATATATAGGCACAAAGGTGCTCCAACTCTTTTAAATACTCTCCATTTTAAATTTGAATCATTCAAACTTTTTATCTTAGAGCGAATGAGCTTGTAGGTCCAATGGTACAACTGTCCTGGTGAGACGTTATCCGTCAGGGTTCAAATCTTAGTTGTCATACCTTTTCCTATGATTTTCTCATGATTTACCGGCGTTATGCATTAAGTAATAGGCAACGTCCCCATCGATAGCAAGACGCCTTTGGTCGTGTGCTATGGATGTTTACGTTGTACTGTGTAATCTAAAAAAAACTTTTACCTTAGATACGATTTATATCGAGATCTAAGTGCATAATAAAAGCTATGTATCTCAAAAAGTCAAAACAACTTACAATTTAGGATAGGAATATATATAGTGGCCAAGCTATGGGTTTGTTTGGATCCACCAACTAAACTTCAGCCGACTAAATTTAGTTGTTAGGGATTCTATACGACCTATTCTAAAAGACCAACTAAAGTTTACTTAAGTTTATCTGCTTCAACCTAGCTAAACTCGACTAAAGTTTAGCCGAGTTTATTAGTTAGAGGATCCAAACACTCCAACTAATTTATAGTTGGAAGAGCTTTTAGAGGAGCGGGGTCAGCAGGGCTCCTCCTAAGGGCTCCTCTGAAGGAGCTGGAGCCGTTTGTGGCTCTTCCAAAACGGCTCCGACTCTGGTTCCGCCTTCTTTGATTTTTTGAGTGAAAACGGTTTATCCTACAAGATGCTTAGTATGACTTCTCCGAAGGAGCTTAAGATGAGGGGCCCTACCAAACAGGCCCTATTGGCTATCTTAGGGCCCGTTTGTTTTGGCTTCGAATGGCTCCGACTCTTCCATCCATTCATTGTGCAGCGGTATTTACTCTTGTGTGTCACTAAGGCAAGTAAATAAAGGGTTCTGGTTCCTTACCAAGACAAGGAGGAGCTGCTAGAACTGTGGTTTTGGGGCTTCCGCTGGCTCCTCCACAGTAGCGCTATAGTGAAGGAGCAGGAGCCAGCTGGAGCCCCTTCAAACACGCCCTTAGTTGGGTGAATCAAACAAACTCTATATTGTTAGTTCTGGAAGGTGTGGATATAAAGAAATCAAAAAACAATTAGGCTATAGGTGAAGTCTGTACATAAAAAGATAAACGTCCTTGGCTCCAATTTGCTCTCGCTTTACCACTTTAACTATTTCAGTATAAAACTACATTACATATTATTATTATTTCTCTGAAAGCAAAGTGTTTTGCTCGATGCCAAACAGCTAGCCACACAATCATCACCTTGTTGATTATAATTAGCGTTGGTAAAGTACTATGCGCATGTGTGGTTTACACCTGTACCAAGATGCACCCATCCATCATGCTGCAGGCCACGCATTCCCATGTAGAAAAATGGCACATCATGATCCATGCTCGTGAAGTTGTGATCCTGCTCGGATCGCATTCGTAGCATCCAAGAGGGAGGAGAATATTTTATCACAAAAAGGATCTCTAGCTTGTGCGTGTAAAGCGCGCAGATTATTGATGATTGATCCTGTCCTGCGACCTGTTTCTTGGCACTTATTAAATGCAAATGAAATTTTGATAAAACTGTTAGTCTAAGTATATTTTATTTTATTAAGAAGTTAATTAGAATATCGACGTCACTCGTGACGCTTTTGACAAAACTAGCTTGAACCAGTAATTCCTAGACACATAAGTAGAGACATCATGTACGCCTGGAAAACATCATGCGAAACAGAGGGACCAAGTCAAACGGTCATACAACCAAAAAAAAAAAAAAGACAACCCATGAAAAACGAAAAATGGCATTGCCAACGACTCCAGGATATAGCGTGAACAATGTGCGACTTGGCGGCATCATTGCACTGTAACTAACACCAAAAGTAGAGCAGATGTGTCTCTTTGAATAAGATCTGAAAAAGAAATAAGGTTTTGGGTTTGTATTTATGAAACATGACATCATAACTTGAGATCCAAACAAAAAGCTATTGTCCCTGTTAGAAATAAAAACCTGTTTTCCTTCCCTCTCCGTTATACTATACCAACCACCAAATAAGTTGTTGTAAAAAAAAACACCAAATAAGTTGTCCGCTTTTAAGTGGAGTGATGGTACCAAACAAACACACTAATATGCAATATGCTGACCAAATAATTTTAGTATAACCACTCAAAAAGAAAATGACGTTGAACCGTCTCCATGTTACCACGGAAACAATAGTAAATAGATTCATGTCCAATAATTCCTTTTAGCTCCTTTTTTTTTTGTGTCACCCCCTTTTTGAGAAACCACATATATATTTTAATTTGTAAGGGAAGTTTCATGTTTTAAGCTGTAGTAAATTAGGTATCAATGCATATACCGCGAGCGGTGGTGAAAAAGAACCGTCCTTTAAAGACGAAGTAATAATATCCTTTTCCATATTGTAATGATAATTCTCGTAACATAAGATGTGCAGAGATCAGTTTATTGTAACAAGTTATTCTCTCTATATATTAATGCCGTTGTAAAGACCTCCTAAATCACGGTTTGTTATTTCTTATGAACTACAATATGTTGAAGTAAAAGGCTTGGAAACCTGATTTTTTTTAAAAAAAAAAGATGTTGGTTCTCCAATAACCATTGATCTTTTCCAAATATATCTGAGTTGGTTAATATCCAAACTTGAACTTTATACTAGGCTCATGAATTGGTCCTTCAGATCAAAGGTGTTGGTTACTGCAGTACAGTATATTCCCTCTCTGAGTTGGGTATTACTACTAGACTACTAGTAATTGACAAGAACAGATTATTGGAGTACTAGTGTATTACTATTACACTCTGTACAGCTGTGTAACAATAGTACAAAAGGTGTTAGCTGTGGAGATATATGCTCGGTGGACGGAGCCTGCGTGAGGAAACATTTGGCCCAAACGCATGTGTTGCAGCACTGGACGGATATATCGGCGGCATCACAAAACGGAACCTGGCGCGCCGGCCGCCGGCGAGACGGACGACCCCGCCGCCGCCGGCACGTACGCTGGATTCCACGTCGTGGCGGCGGCGCACGCCATTTGGACGGGCTGCGGGAGACAACCCAGGTACGGACCAGCTGGGCTAACCAAAAAAAAAAAAAACGATTGAGATGGCTATTTGTTTGTTAACATGGCGAGGTGGGGCCCGGCAGGCCGGCCGCTTGGCGCGGTGTCGATGCCGTCGTCACGCGTGAAATGGGCACGCACTACAGTACACTACACCGTTGGTGGGGTTGTACGGACGCGGGCGTACGGGTCCGTGATATACGGCCTAGTGCCCGATGAGATTCTTCTGCCTGCCTGCTTGCTTTCGGATGCTTCTGCTGCTCATTACTGTATTAAGGCCCTGATGCACTTTAAAATTGTAAGATTCTCGTCGTATCGAATATTGTGACATATGTATAAAATATTAAATAAAGATAATTTTTTTACATATTTGTATAGTTTATATATAAATCATGAGATAAATATTTTAAATCTATTTAGACTATAATTAGACACTTGTTGTAAAATATTCTTCGCTCAAAATTTCAAAACAAAATGTATCTAAACGGAGCCTAAGCTACTAGTCAGCTTGTTCTTTTGACCAATCAGCGCTTATTTTCAGTCACGAAACAGTATTTTTTTCTCACAACAAATCAGCACTGAGACAAAATCAGCGCTTATTTTTGCAGACAAAAGAACAGGGTGACTAGCAGTAGTAGTACGGTAAGTAGCATAGTGGATGTGAATGTGGCAGTACGTACGTACGTACTTACAAGAGCAACTTGGCAACCTGCCCTATCGATACAGGTAACGGTGGCCCTGTGCCTGTCTGGTGGTGTTTGCTGCCGGTGCCGGTGGATGGCATTGGCATGGCAGGATGGGCATGGGCTGGTTGGCTCACGGAGTCCGACAGTTGAGCTCCGCCACAGGCTGGCTGCTGTATTGTACGTACTACAGTACGACTGCCGGGCCGGCGCAGAGGATCCGGATCCGGCGACGGCGACGTGGGGGAAGGTGAGGCGGGTACAAGCGGCAGTACGGTTCCGTAGCTACGGCCACACCCCCCGCGAGTCCGCATCGCGCGCACCGCCCGCGGGCCCACCCAGATCTTCTCTGCGCCGCAATCCGTGTGGCTCGCAACGCAGTCTTCAAAAGCCAGCTGGAGATCCTCACGCCTGCTACGAATGAAGCCACGTAGTACTGCTGCTGCTATTGTTCTCTGTCAATCGAGCCGCGTTTGGGTTTGCAGCCGTAAAAATTCGTCACAAGTTTGACAAATGCTCCGTACTAGAAGGCTAGAAGCACAATGTGGACCATGAGATTGCTGTGGTGGTTGAGCAACAAGCGACATCCTCCAGAACACCACCCAGGGGTGGGTGTTCAGTTGGCGTGGAATCCTCGGAGAATGGAAATCGATGATGGATCCGATCCCCGTCATGTTGGAGCTGGAGGCGCCACTCGTCTGTTCGGCTGGTCGTGCATCGGTTCGCCGAAGCTTCCTTACCTAGATCCTTGATTTAATCTTTATTCATCATTAATAAATGAATGGGTCTTTGCTGGACAAGTCTTTTTTTCCCCCTTCCGATCGAAGCATTTTATATATATTAAAAAACGCACGAAGCTCACATTGCACACGCACATGTCAAAATTGAGTGGAGTACTAGATGTGGTTGGCTCGTGTTTCAAACCTTAACATTATTTTTAATATATATATATATATATATATATATATATATATATATATATATATATATCCACTAATGAGCGTTGGGCTTTGATTAATAATCAGCGCCCTCGCCGGAGTGCCGCCCATTCCAGTAAGAGCGTATGGTCCGTTTTTATTCCCTAACCTTCTCTCATGTAGGAAAAAAACAGCGAGTCATGTTGCTTATTAATCGTGCTTCCAGAATTATTCTTCAAATCCCGCTCATGTCGCGCCCCGTGATTCCGCTGTTCGTATTTTCTTCCACAGTAATAAGACCGCAATCCCCCATTCGCACGGCGCCTGATTCATTCGTCAGCTCGCCGCCGGATTGCCGCCCATCGGCGCCGGGCCTGCTTGCCGCCTGCTCCGTCGCCGCTCTCGCCCGCTCGCGCGGGGTCGCTCGCGGCGTGGCCCGCTCGTCGCCTGCTCCGTCGCTCATGTTGTGGTCGCTCCTTCACGCGTCACGGCGGCGCTCGTCTCCTTGGTGGTGCCGCTCTCCCTGTGATGGCACATGGGAAACACTCGAGTTGGATCCGAGTGACCGCGTGGATCTGGATCTGGCATCCTCGGTGCGGAGGCGCACATGGCGGAGGCGGCGCCCCTCTTTGCTCGTTCGTCTCCCTCCAACCAGCGATAGGGCCCTTGGACCCATCGGCAGTGGTGCCCAGTGCGGAGGTCCCATGATAAAGGCTGGAGTTTTTTTTCCTTTTCCATTTTGATATTCAATGCGATTTGTTCGTTTATTTTTCGATTGGTGCTGATGTTACCTGTTACCAAGATCGAGGCAGTTCCTTCCTAGAAGATTCGAGCGATCAATGGTGACTGATTTTTTGTGTGTGTGGTTTGAGTTGGCATCGGTGAATTTTGATTGGAAATTTTGTCCAGAACTGATTTGGTTTTTATTATCATACGGTTGTACAAACAAGAAGTACTACTTTTTTATTCAACTTGCGTTTCGATTGTAATAGTCCATTGAAAGTAAGAAATTTCATATTTTTCCTCGGTTGTGGGATGCATCTTAAAATTATTCTCACACCAAGTGATAATTTTTATACCTATATTTAGAAAAAAAAATCATATAATTACCACCTCGTACATTTCAAAATTACAAAAAAAAATCAAATAGTTAAGATAAATTTTAAAATTATTGCACACATGTCCAAATGAATTATTTTAAAATTCAAATGGTTGACTATCACAACAAATTTACTACATATAGAGATTATTTACAGGCCCAAATAAAAATATTAGTAATAAAAATTACCTCCTATAGAAACTGGACACCTCTTTGATTATAAAAAAAATTTACTACTCACAGGTCCAGAACGGATTATTTATAGGCCAAAATAATAATATTAATAATAAAAATTAGTCTGACGAATACTCGGTAGCCAATTTTACTACTCATGGTCAATATGTGATTATTTACAAACCAAAATGAATTTTATTTGTCATAAAAAATTGTCTGACCTAAGATCGGACATATCACATCTAATATTACTACCCATAGGTTCGGATATAATTATTTATAGGCCAGAATGATATTATTAGTAATAAAAAAATACTTGGACACTATGTTGATTATAATAGGTAAATTTACTGCTGACTGATCTACGACCTAATTATATCGTATTTGCTATAGCCAAATGCACCGTAGCCTCTATTTCAGATCCGTTTGCATCAGGTTGTTAAAAAAATATGCTTAATAAAACGAGATCCAAGAAGACTATATTTGATGAAATTTTTTTAAGTTTGTAATTGCAACTTCAATGTACTATGAGTTGCCATCATGATTACAACACAATTGCAACTTGACTGTAGCGTAGTTAGCGCTTGTTGCAACCACTTAGAACGTAAGTTTTACCCAATTTGCTACTACATGCAACTAGTTACAACCTAGTCGCAAGCCTAGCTAGTGAACAACGTGCATTTTATATACTAAATGTGTGTATTCTCTACCAATTACAACTGCGAGATTAGACCAATCACAACTATAACATCATACTAATTGCAACTTGACAGAAGTAATTGTAACATATTTGATCCAGTGCGACTAGACCTAATGTAGTTGCAACCTGACGTGATCCAATTACAACTAGACTTCGGGCCAGTTGCAACTAGGGAAGAACCAGATGCTAACATGACGCGATCCAATTACAACTAGAGTCGGACCAGTTGCAACTAGGTAAGAACCAGTTGCAATCTGATGCGATCCAATTACAACTAAAGTCGGGCCAGTTGCAACTGGGCAAGAATCTGACGCGATCCTAATTACACCGTAGAGTTGGGCCTAGTTGTAACTCGGCAAGAACTAAGTTGCAACCTGGGTGAGTGCATTCAATATAGAGAATGCATTCAGATGTATTATAGATATACATGTATATATGGTACGGTCTCCACCTTGCGATACATTTCTATCTTCAAAGTCAGTTACCACTTTGCTGAGGCTACTACTATTTTCTCAAGAATTCCTTTTTTCCCCCTAATGCTGCAGTATGCTACTTACTATAAGAGAAAATTTACAATGGTTGAGGGGAATTTAGACGGCTCACAACGATTGATCCGACGGCTCAAAAAGTCACAAGCGTTGAGAAGCATTGATGAAAAAGCGTCGGGAGGCATCGGGGAGCTCTAGTAACCTTATTAGTCCTACTTCATAGGCTGCACAAGTCCTTGTCTCACTGAAAGCCTAGTACCAAATATCTCCTTTGTAGAATATTAAGCCTAGTACCCTGATTCAGTTCCCTGAAGTTAGCCCACTACACCCACAAGCTAATGAAATAGGAGTACTACGCCAAAGTAGGCAGATATTACCGATCAAGACAGAGACCTACTTAGTGCCTGTTTGATTCATTATCTGCTAGTGGTTAGTTGGATAGTAACCCACTATTTGATTATGTCTAGATAGTGAGATAGTAGTTATCCTAGTGTCCAACTACCAATTATTCAATTCACTATCTATACCTGTTTAGATCCTAAAGATGTAGTTATTATCATATACTAGTTACTATCTAGTAGCAACCAAACACGGTCTTAGTTACACTGCATCATCAATTCGTCATATATCTTGTTTTTTTAAAAGAAAATCATATATCTGGATCCGCAAGCATGGATTAAGTAGTAGCTCGGTAGAAGTTGGCGGTACGTACGCAGGTAAGTTTGAATTGTTTTCAAGAAATAGTGCAAAGATGCTTTTATTTACACGCCTGCTGAGTGCACATGCCAAAGTTGAGAATTGCACACAGATAGTAGTATGTACACACACCACATGCTGACATATCCATGCTGCCCTGTTGCAGATTGATCATGACACCTTTCCCATGTTTGCCAAGATCTCCTCCCTACTTTATCACCGTTGCAACAAAGAGTGAAACAAAAGACCTTGCAGGACTGTATTTGGCTGCCGCTAAATTCTACTGTTCAATTATCATTAAAGAAAAATAATGTTCTATGAATTTTTTTATTATAGGCTACCTAGCTAGGGTCTCTGATTGCACATGCCAAGGTTCGTTCAGAATTGCCCAGCTAGCGGTAAGGCTGTCTGCACTGCCAACGGAAAAACGTCTGAGATTCAGAGTAGGAAAACGCTCGCACCGGATATGGTAAATGTGTACAGTGATCCACGCTGGCGGCTAAACTCCCACTCTCTGTGGCCCCTGCGCGTTCGCACGCTAAACTGCAGCAGCGCTCCAAACCGCATGCACATGCAGTCCCGTGCAGGAGAGGTTGCAGTGGACGGGGCCCGCGTGTTTAGCTAGCTAAAAATGTTTTAACTCATGAACCAAAAACCCTAAATTAAATTCCGAAATTACACTATTAAATTCGTTGCAAAAAAATCCTTCAAAACATGATCTGACATGGATATATTTAGATAAAATTTATATACAGACATGTAGACCCTCACTGTAGATAGAGGATGATATAAATGATGGATAGGTGCGGGAAAAAGTGATATAGAGAAGAGAATCTCGATGACCAGGACGGAATATTCCTTTTAAGGGATGGATTTAGAGCACGATGAGTGCGGATAGCCTAAGGCCCTGTTTACTTCACAAATAATTTTCTCTTTCTCCATCACATCGATTATACTTTCCGTCCGTAGGGTCTACTAAACCACCTTGCTGCTGCAGCGACAGGCCGACAGCAGCCAAGTAAGACCAAACAACAATGCAGGCAATGCAGTGGGAAGGAAAATTGGGTCCGGGACGCTGTACTGTACCCCATCACATGACAGGCGTAAATGTTCTAGGCAGGGTTGGTCAGCAATGGATGTGGGCAGGACGGGCGGAACCGCCGCGTAGCCCATGAGCACGCACATCAATTCCATTGCAGTGGACGGAGGTGATGCTAGCTGCTGCCTCCTTCTCTTCTAGTGCAAAATGCAGTTGGTCCATCTTTCCCTAGACTTTGACAAAAAATGGCCATGAGGGATCAATCAACCTAGGGGAGATTTTCTGTTAGTCATCATGTAATGAAGATGACAAAAATGTAAATACACATATGCTTTGAGTCTTTGAGATATACAATGCTTCCTCCCTATGTTTCAAATTATAAATTGTTTAAATTTTTCTAAATTATTATATAACTTTTGTTATGTACTATGTTGATATACACGTACAATGTCTATATCCATAACAAAAATCATGTACCTAAAGGCCAAAATGACTTATATGGTTCAAAGCGGCAGGAGCAGTAGAGAATAAATAAATAATAAATACATAATGACAAAAAACATAGATAAAGTGAGAGTAGTCAGCGAAGCATTATGCATGGCACGTACTCGTAGGAATGCTAGCTTGAGGGCCTGTTTGGAAACACCCCAACTAAAATTTAGCTAGCTAATTGATAGAGGTAAAGTTTAGCTAGCTAAAGATCACTTTAGCTGGGGTGTTTGGATGTTCTAGCTAATTCAAAATCTTGACCATGCTACCCCTCATTAATACTATTGTTTAGATAGCTAAACTTTAGCTAAATGTGTTTGGATGCTCTATCTAAACTTTAGTTGGAGATAGTTTGGTCATTTAGACCTTTTAGCTGGTTTTAGCTGGGTTGAAACAGGTAATTGAATTGTGTACATTTTGGTCTCCAGCTAAACTTTAGTTAGGTTTAGTTATGGGGTGTTTGGATACATCATAGCTAAAACTAGCCAGTTAAAGTTTAGCTGGTGCTTCACATAGGGCCTAAGTCGCACAGATTAATTACTGGCGTTACTAGTACGTACCTCTCGGAATAGTAGCCAGTGAAAGTTGGATTATGATGTTTCTACCTAGTCAAGGTCGTCCGAGATTGCCACCGACACGCTGATGAGACACATGACAGAAACGTTAGGCGCTCAAATTAAAAGAGTGCAGTAACTTTTTTTTTAAAGAAAATCTTCCTCGGAATCCCTCAGTTTTTCAAAGCTCTAGAACTCGTACTACTAGTAGTTTAGTAACAAGTCAACTAGTATATAGTTATACATGGTGTAGATTCAATCTTAGCTTTACAGCATGTATGGTTTGCGGTTCAGGCTGCCTATCTAGCTATGATCCATATCGCTCACTTATTTTGCTCATCGTACGTGTCGGTTCTTGTTCCCTGCGAAGCCCGCAACTATCCGTGAACCACAAGGGCGCTGGCGATTTGTCAGCTCATTTGGACCTCTCCGCGATGGTAAAAGTACCTATGCATATGGTCCTAGAACCTTGCATCGTCGTCGTTGTAGCGATGGAATTAATACAACACTATTTTAATTTGTTATTGTACATTTTAGTTTGTTAATTATACACCTCGGTGACCTCTCTGTCCGGTAAAGAATACAATTCTAGCACAATGTCGTTATTTTATATCTTAAATTTGATAAACTATTAGATAAAAAAGCATCACTATTTATGATATCAAATAAATACTATCTTCATATTAAATTATTAGATAAATTATTAGATTAATTATGCAGAATTGTATCATAATAAATACTATTCATAATAAGTACTAATTATGCAATGTATTTTCATAATAAATTAATTTGGAGTCATAAACATGAATAATATTCACTGGCAATTTGGTCAAATATAAACTATTTTTGACAGCACGCAACCCGTAATTGTGTTCTTTTTCGGACGAAGGGAGGACATAGTTTTTCGTGTTTTTTATAGTTATACATGGTTTTTTTTCTACATGTAGATATATGATATGTAGTTTACACATATACATGTATTTTTAAAAAAAATCTAAAATGACTTAAAATTCAGAATATTGGAAGAGTGGTACATACTGGAAGAGGTGACGTGAAGAAGGGTGACTGAAGAAACTTGAGCGTCGGCGAAAATCCTCCTAACATGTGGCTGTAAATTTGAACTTTTGTCGACGCTATGCACATCCAACAGCTCTCACGGTAGCTCCAACCACACTTTGGAACGCGAAATCGTCGTCGTCGTTTGTCGACCAGTGAGCTCAGTCAGGCCAGATTTTTCCTCCTCGATCGATCTCTTTTAATTTTCTCGTCTCTGCCCAGCCATGTAAAAAAGCTCTCGATATTACCATCTTATTAAAAATAATAAAAGAAAAGGTTTTAAAAATGATCGGCCCACACACCATCGACTAGGTCCCGCGTTCACACACGCGGTGCACCGTATACTGTACGCATGGATTTGCTTAATGTAATCGAGATCACTAATCCTCCCCAAGTCGAAAAAAAAAAGAAATGCTCGAGTGGTGGTTCAGTCGCCGCCACCGTTGAATTAATGAAACGTAAAAATACTTGGGGCCCACCAGCACTGGACAGGAGCTCGTGGTGGGGCCACACATGCCGGCGCGCCTGGACTTGGGGAGTGGGCCAGTCACGGGAGCCGCGTGCGCGTACGGATCCCGGGGGGGGGGGGGGGGGGCGCCGCGCTCAATGCGTCCCCGTTCCGTACAGTGGTGTGCTACGGAACCGCACGGAAACGTACGGCCGTGGAATTTGGGCGGAAAGCCAACTACTCCGTACAACACCTGTGGACGATACCGCGTTGCGTCGCTTCAGCATATCATCAATCAGAATTAATTCTAGTTTTCATTATAAAATAATAATTTTCATAATAAATCAGTTCCCTAAATCAGCCACGGCAAAACAGAGCGCTAATTATACAATGGCTACAACATACTCTCTCTCCGTGCAAATGAATATGCAAATCTCACTCACCGAGGAGTCAATCATCATAAACTTTAACTAAAATTATATGAAAAAATATTAACTCTTACGCGATAAAATAAGTACGGTTAGATCGGTTATGAAATTTATTTTTCATAATAAATTTATTTCTAGACATGAATGCTAATACTTTTTGCTATAAACTTGATCAAAGTAAATACAGTTTGACCGGTACGCTTCTCATATTTACATAATCAAATGGACGGAGGGAGTAGATGGCATGGAGCAAAGCATGCACTTTTTTTTCTCGAACAAGAAGGATAACTCTGACCGCTGCCCTGTGTATTGTAGCGACGAGTTGTTTTCGTAATATTATTTAAAATAAATTTGGAGTTGGAAACAAGTGCTGATTTTGGCTGATGGTAGTTTGTTCTGAAAGAAAAATACTGTTTTATAACTGAAAATATATGTTGATTGGTCAAACGAACAGGACTGGAAATAAGTCATTATTTTGGCTTCACTATCTCCCGCTCCTTTTCACGCTCTAGCAAGGAGATGGACCAAACTAGTCTATCAAATACTCTTGATATATTGCTACAATACACTATATTATGTGCCCGGCCATTTGCATGTTTTATGTGTACAATTTCATTCGACCATCGTTTTTTTGTAATTAATTAATTAAAGGCGAGAGAGTAGTGGAGATCTTGCATTAGGGCTCTAAATATAAGTGGCTTTGTGGCATTGTTACGGAACCTAATTTTCCGGAGCGAGCAAGGTGAGCTCCACGCAAGCAAGAAGAAACGGGCGACTAAAGTCGAAATCATTGGAAACCAAATCCTTAGTTTAACCTAGCCTAGCTCCCAAAAGGAACCCAAAGCGCACACACAGTCACAAGGCACTGGTGCACCGTGCACGCCTGCACCCACTAGCTAGCTCACGCTCACAGTCACATGGGTGGTCCGGTCCACTGCTCCACGACCACGCCTGGTACGGAAAGTGCACGGAAGAGCTAAGGTGTACGGCATGGACATGGAGCTCGATCAGGGTGCATGCTCGGTGGTCGGTGCTCCGTTTGGCGTTCGATGCGATCGCATGGACCAAGTTGGTCCATCCAAAACTCTTGATATATACGTCACCCATTCGGCCATTCCAGACTAGGCCATTCCAGACTAGTGCATCGTATTTAGATTCATATATATAGTAAAAATGAAGCCAAATCACCTTTTTTTTAAAAAAAAAAGAATGGAATGAAGGGAGTAGTACTGTTATTTTGAGGTGACAGTTATTTTGAGGTCTGTCATTGTCACGGAACGAGCGAGGTGACTTCCTGTAGGGCTGGATAACAAGCTAACTCGGCTCGACTCGTTTACAAGCTCGAGCTGGCTCGTTTGGCTCGTGGACCAGAGATAAAAAACACAAAAATATATTTTTTAAAATCTTGAGAGTAAATTCAAGTCTATAAATAAATATCAGATAGTTCGTCTTACATAGGCAAGTTTGAAGTGGAATACATCTTAAGGATGTGACTTAAAGTTATAAGTGACAAATATATTAGGCTAATGGGTTAATTTTGGTTGGGATTATACTGAATGTTCTAACTCGTTTGGCTCGCGAGCGGCTTGTGAGCTAGCTCGTTATACCTAACGAGCTAAAATCTTGACTGAGTCGAGCCGAGCCACCCACGAGGCGAACAAGCTAACGAGCGTCGAGTTTTTCGTCCAGTCCTAGTTTCGTGCAAGCAAGCAAGCAAGAAGAAAAGGCCGACTTGAAAGTTGAAACCAATAATCCTTTCTTTAACCTCCCTCGACGCAGCCAAGATGGTATATTAATTAATTAATGAAAAGTGAACCAGAGAACGCAAAGCACAGTGTCACAAGGCACTGTCGCACACTCGCAGTAATGCACCTCTGTCTGCACATCACATGGATGGTCCACTAGCTGTAGCATGGCGTGCTCCTCCTACCTCACATGGATGCCACAGCTCCACGCCTGATTGACGAAATTAAATTAACGATGAACCTGAACCTGGCCTGTGGTGTTTTCCGTACCAGAGGGACTACGGAAAGTGCACGGAAGAGCCGGGGCGTACGGCATGGAATTTGGGTGCTCCCTTCCCCTTTGCTGCTATCTATCCAAGTGGACCAAGCAAAAGGTTATTACTTGGATCCATCCAATCAAATAAAGTTATTTTGGCCGAGTATTAATTACCCAAGCACTACGGGAAACAGGGTCTTTGCCGCCTGCCAGTATCTTTGCCGACTGTCATATCTAGGGCAGTCGGCAAAGACTATCTTTGCCGACTGTATAAGTCAAAACAGTTGGCAAAGAAAGGCAGTCGGCAAAGAAAATCTTTGCCGACTGCCAGCCTGCTCCGAGCAGCTGGCAAAGAAAGGCAGTCGGCAAAGACAGTCTTTGCCGACTGACAGCTTGCTCCCGGCAGTCGGCGAAGGGAAGCAGTCGGCATACCTTCCAAGGGTCGGGACGGCGTCCGTCTCCGTCTTCTTTGCCGACTGTCACGCCGTTTGGCAGTCGGCAAAGCAGGCCTCTTTGCCGACTGCCAAATCAGCGGCAGTCGGCAAAGAGGACCTTTGCCGACTGCCCCAGCTGGCAGTCGGCAAAGTATTAATTTTTTTTTTGAATTTTGGTTTCAAACTTTTTTTTGATCCATATATATTGTTTAAGAGTACATGTTCATATTTGGAGCCTTTTTACAAAAGTTTACTATATTTCGTTCATTTTTTTATTTACTTGAATTTTTCCGCACAGTGCCGAATTGAACTGCAGGTGCATGAAATAATGAAATGTAGCCATTCAAAAAATGATATTCATGTTGGAGAATTTATTTTGAGGCCGTGTCCATAAAGTCACCCAAAAGTTTGAAAGTCTTGTCCACGAAACATGACCGTCCACGTGCGGTAGAAGTGTGTTTTAATTATATTAAATCGAAACAAAGTCGGAAAATCACGAAACTTGACGAGGTGTTATGTTATCGCATGTGAACGCTATGATAAAAATTTGAAAAAGTTTGGAGCAAGTTGCGGCGTTGGATATCCAAAACTCAGACATCTCCATATGTGATCACATGCGCATATGTCTAGGTTTTGGACATTCGACATCGCACCATGCTCTAAACTTTTTCAAATTTTTATCATAGCGTTCACATGCGATAACATAACACCTCGTCAAGTTTCGTAATTTTCCGACTTTGTTTCGATTTAATATAATTAAAACACACTTCTACCGCACGTGGACGGTCATGTTTCGTGGACAAGACTTTCAAACTTTTGGGTGACTTTATGGACACGGCCTCAAAATATACTCTCCAACATGAATATCATTTTTCGAATGGCTACATTTCATTATTTCATGCACCTGCAGTTCAATTCGGCACTGTGCGGAAAAATTCAAGTAAATAAAAAAATGAATGAAATATAGTAAACTTTTGTAAAAAGGCTCCAAATATGAACATGTACTCTTAAACAATATATATGGGTCACAAAAAAAGTTTGAAACCAAAATTCAAAAAAAGATTAATACTTTGCCGACTGCCAGCTGGGGCAGTCGGCAAAGGTCCTCTTTGCCGACTGCCGCTGATCTGGCAGTCGACAAAGAGGCCTGCTTTGCCGACTGTCTAGCGAGGCAGTCGGCAAAGGAATTTTCCCGAAAAAAAAAATAAAAAAGCAAAAATCCCTAAATCCTAAAGGCCAGGCCGCGCGCACGCACACACCCGCACGCACACCACACGCACGCACACCAGCGCCGCCGCCGTCGCCGCCCCGCCGCGCCGCCCCCGGCCCGGATCTGCCGTCCGCGCGGCGACCCCGCCCCGGATCTGCCGTCGCGCGGCGACCCCGCCCCGGCCACCCCGCCCGCGCGCCTCACCGCCGCCGCCCGCGCGCCGCACGCGCGCCTCACCGCCGCCGTCCGCGTGCCGGCCGCCGCCCGCGCGGCTGTCCTCCCGCGCCCTGCCGTTCGTCGCCGCGCGTCCGTGGCCCCACCCCGTCGCCCCCCACCCTGCCGTTCCTCGCCGGCAGGCTGCGCCTGCTGCGCACCGCCGCGCAGCGCCGGCTGCGTCCTCCTCACCGGCTGCAGTGCCGCCCCCCCGCGACGTCCTCCTCGCCGGCCAGCCTCCCCGCGACGTCCTCCTCGCCGGGCCGCAGCGCCGCCCCCGGCCGGCCTTGCTCCCTCCAGTAGGGGGAGCTGCAGGCAGTAGAGAGGAAGAGGGAGGAAAGTAGGAAAAAGAAGGAGAAAGAGGAAGAAGAAGGAGAAGGGAGGAAGGAGGAAGGAGGAAGGAAGAAGAAGAAAGAGGAGGAGAGGAAGGAGGAGGTTTGTCGGCCATCGACTCTTGACTAGGTATATCGCCATGCTCTCATTGTCGGCCTTCGTGCCGCTCTAGTCATCGGCCTTCGCGCCGTTCTGGTCATCGGCCTTCGTGCCGTTGTGATTGCCGGCCTTCGTGCCGTTGTTTGTGCATGTCGGCCATCGTGCCGTTCTTTTTGCAGGTTTTCGAAACCTCCCCGTGTAGGGGAGGTTCTGCCGAAATTTTTAACTTATAGTCTTATGTTTTTCTTGTTCTGCAGATACTAGCCCGTGGGAGGTGACTCGGAGGACGCCGTTCGTCTTCATCGACGTTGCAGTTCTGCCTGATCGTCTTCGGCCACCGACTCGCCTCTGCGCCGCCACCCTAGGTATAAATAATCACCGAATCGCCTCTTCGTTATACTTGTCGGTCTTAGGTCACGTAACCGAGTTAGGCGTCTCCCGTCCGAAAGGGATACGCGGTCGTTGGTATGCTGATTAGTGCATATCTGCGACGGTATCTCTTTCGGATTGTCCACGTTTCTTGGACAGCCCGTGGATGCGTAGATGGGTTAGCTTCCATGTTCCGCCCCCGTCCGAGCTGGAGTTTCAGCAGCACCTCCCCGTTGTTCTCCGGATACACACTCTCCCTAAACCGGGACGTGTATCGGGAGAACAGCGGGGAGGTGCTGCCGAAATTCCGTCTCGGACGGGAGCGGAGCATGGAAGCTAACCTCATCTACGCATCCTCGGGTGGGATTAGGACCTATCCTTCACCTATTAGATGGTAGGAACGCCTTGTACATGCAAATGCTGGTTTTATTACTCACATACATTGGCGCATGACAGAAGATGGCTGGCCGTGAGTGGATGTACACAGGCTGGACAGAAAAGAGGAAGAGCGCTGAATGGGTTCACGGGACCAATCAATTCCTGCAGCAAGCATTTGGCCCGGCTGCTCATGGGTCCGATCGGACGCTGTGTCCCTGCAAAGACTGTAAGAACCAAAAAAGAAAAGTAGAGAGGGAGGTATACAAAGATCTTGTGAAGCATGGATTTGTGGAAAACTACGAGAGGTGGATCTTCCATGGTGAAGCGAAAGCGAATGTTAGAGAGGAGGAGGTGAGAGCATGCCTCGAGGAGTTTGTTGGAGATGCCGGGGTGGTCGACATGGTGGTAGACTATAATGAGGCACGTGGCAATGAAGGATTGGTGGAGGAGGATCCAGAGGAAACCGCAAAGGCGTTCTATGAAATGATGTCTTCGGCACAGAAGCCCCTTCATGAGAAGACAACAATGTCCCAACTGGATGCCATTGGACGTCTTCTAGGGTTGAAGTCGCAGTTGAGCCTGAGCCGAGACGGCTTCAATCTCATGTTGAAAGTGATCGGCACAATGCTTCCGAATGACCACACGCTGCCGAAGAGCACGTACGAGTCAGTGAAGCTCCTCCGTGCATTTAAGATGCCATATGAGTCGATCCATGCTTGCCGTAACGGGTGTGTCCTATTTAGGGGCATTGAACTAGTGGCAGCAACGCACTGTCCAAAGTGCAAAGCCTCTAGGTATGTGGAGGTGGACGTTATTGATGGCAAGAAGGAACAGTCTAAGATCCCCGAGATGGTCGTACGGTACCTTCCACTCACACCGAGGCTCCAACGGATGTTCATGACAGAGGAGTTGGCGAAGCAGATGACATGGCACAAGGATGGCAAAAGATACAGTGACAAGATGGTACACCCAGCGGATGCTGAGGCATGGCAGTACTTTGACGAACAGTATCCTGAGAAAGCTAGGGACGCTCGGAATGTACGTGTAGCGATAGCAACAGATGGGTTCAACCCGTATGGAACACATGCGGCCCCGTACACTTGTTGGCCCGTGTTCGTGATCCCCCTCAATCTTCCCCCCGGCGTCATGTTTGAACCCAAGAACGTGTTATTGTCGCTGATAATACCTGGACACCCGGGCAACAATATGGGTGTGTTCATGCAGCCACTGTGGGATGAATTGGAGCATGCTTGGGAAAATAGGGTACGGACGTACGACCGAGCTACAAAGAAGAACTTCACAATGCATGTATGGTATCAGTATTCAATGCATGACTTCCTGGCGTATGGCATATTTTGTGGGTGGTGTGTTCACGGGAAGTTCCCTTGCCCAGTATGCAAGGATTCTGTGATGTTCACCTGGCTGAAGAAGGGTGGCAAGTACTCTTCGTTTGACAAACATCGTCAATTCCTGCCTGAGAAGCATGCATTGAGACGTGACACCCAACACTTCACGAAAGGTCTTGAAGTCACTGACCCTATTCCTCAGATTATGAGTAGTGAACAGGTCCTTGCCGAGTTAGAGGCTCTCAAAATCGACAAAGACAAGGGTGGCTTTATTGGATATGGTCAGCAACACATGTGGACACATATATCGGGCTTGACTAGGCTCCCCTACTTCAAGCACCTCCTCCTTCCACACAACATCGATGTGATGCACACAGAAAAAATATCGCCGAGGCACTTTGGGGAACACTCATGGACATAAAACAGAAGTCAAAGGACAACGTTAAGGCTAGACTGGATGTGGAGGCGATCTGTGACAGACCAAAGCTAGTGATGAAGACCCCTGCGCCCGGCAAGACTTGGAGAAGGGGCTCGGCCGATTACATCCTGAAAAGGGCCGACAGGAAGGAAGTGTTTGAGTGGATGAAGACGTTATTGTTCCCTGATGGGTATGCGGCGAATCTGAGTAGGGGAGTGAACCCTAAGACTGGCAAAGTCTTGGGGACGAAGAGTCATGACTTCCACATATGGATTGAGCGACTCCTTCCTACGATGACCCGTGGATACCTCCCCGAGCCAGTGTGGCGCGTTCTGGCAGAGTTGAGCTATTTCTTCCGCCAGCTTTGTGCCAGGGAATTATCTCAGGAAGTGATTCGTGACCTGGAGAAACTTGCACCTCTGTTGATCTGCAAGTTGGAGATGATCTTTCCACCCGGCTTCTTCCTGCCGATGCAGCATCTGATACTACACCTACCGCGTGAGGCACGGCTGGGGGGTCCTGTGCAGGCCCGTTGGTGCTATCCAATCGAGAGGTGTCAAAAGATTTTTCGAAAAAAGTGTAGGAATAAAGCCAAAATTGAGGCTTCTGTGGCGGAGGCAGCAAGAGTGGAGGAGGTGTCGAACTTCACAAAGGCGTACTATACCGAGAACCTTCCCAACATGAACCCACTCCCTCGTTACAACGAGGACGAGAATTTATCGACTCTGAGCCTTTTCAAAGGGCAACTCGGAAGGGGCAGCGCAGGTACCCCTAAGACATTGCAACCACCTGAGTTTCGCACCATCACACTCTACCTGTTGATGAACCTTGACGAAGTGGTTCCTTATCGAATGTAAGTTCTCAAAGAACTTGTTACATACGTAGTCAATATCCTCCACCTATTGGTCCAACCCCTTTCACCTCTTGTTTTTTCAGGGAGTTCATTAGGCAATTCTGGAAAAGGAATACGCCTCCTACCAACCAAGAAGAAGACCATTTCCTCAAAACTGCCAGGCCCGATTTTATTGGGTGGTTGTGTACAAAGGTACAATCCAACTTACCTCGTTCCATCTTTGAGTTGCTCGTATGAGCGAGTAATGTAACGATCTACGTGGCCTCACCTTGCAGGCACGCACAGATAGAGAAATGAGTGCTGAATTGAGACAGGTTGCATGTGGCTTTAGCACTAGGGTCAATGCATTCACCGTTTATGATGTGAATGGCTATCGCTTTCGCACGAGGAGCTACGAGGAGAGTCGGCCCGGCCGAAAGACCACGTGCACAGGAGTTTGTACGCCCGGCAACGATGATCTCGACTATTATGGCATAGTCGAAGAAATATACCAGCTCGACTTCCCGGGCCCCAAAGCTCTTAAGCCAGTGGTGTTCAAATGCCAATGGTTCGATCATCATGTCATGAGAAGAGCCGATGACATTGGGCTAGTCGAAATTCGACAGGATTCCGTCTATAGTGGAGACGATGTCTATATTGTGGCTCAGCAGGCCAGGCAAGTTTATTATCTCCCATGGGCGTGCCAAAAAGACGAGAGGCTTACGGGTTGGTACCTTGTGCAATCGGTATCGCCACGCGGTAAAGCGCCTGTCCCAATCGATGATGACTACAACTTTGACCCAAAGGCGGATAGCGGAGAGTTCTATCAACCTGAGGGGCTAGAAGCCTAGAAGGGCGTTTGGAGATAGACATTCTTTCGCTGATGAGCATGAAAGCAGACAACGTCATCGATGATGACGAGGACGAGGGTGAAGTGGTGCAAGATGCTAAGGACCTAATGATGCTTGAGCGATGGAGGGCTCATCGCAACCTAAATGTTGAGGACGATAGAGGTGGTGAGGAGAGTAATGGAGATGATGAGGACTTAGGTTTCGATAATATTGATAGTGAAGACGACAGTAGTGATTGTGATGACAGTGGAGGAGGTGATGACAATGGTGATAGTGATGACCAGGACTTCGGTTTCTAGTTCATGTAATACTATATTGTTCTGATTATTATTACTTTGCAATTATGTTTCATTCATTTTGCATCTCTTTACAAGTACTTATCGATTATTTGTGCTAATTGGTTTAATGTTTGTCATTGCAGGCATAGGACAAAATGCCGGGCGGAAGTAGACGACGACAGAAGAGACCGGTGAGAAAGGTCCACTCGCTCTACCAGAGAGAGGAGGAGGAGGCGTTGGAGGAGGAGGAGGCGTTGGAGGAGGAGGAGACTTTGGAGGAGATGCGGGGTAGAACTCGCTCTACCAGACGCCTGTTTGCCCCGGTCGGCGGCGAGGACGGGGGCGGCGGCGGCGAGGACGGGGGCGACCAGGGCGGGAGCGAGGCGACAGCAGGGGACTCGTCTTCCATAGCTTCGAGGAGGCCCTACCAGCGTGGGATAACACGCCTCCCAAGCGCCGCGCCCACGCTAGCCTTCCGTCCGGTGATTCGACCCGACGGGCCAAGGTAAGTAACCATTCATGTTTTCACTTACTTGTTCATATGCCATGTTGAAAATTAAACTTCAAGATTAACAGTTCTTCTTAATGACTTGTGCAGCAATTGGAAGCGTGTGGATGGAAACAGAGGTGGACGCCATCCTAATGGCATTCTGGGCCTCCTGATTAAGAAGAATTTTCCTGGCCTAGTCACCATAGATGGGAGGGATAAAGTGCCCCAGCACTGGCCAGACTTCTTCAAGGTAGTGCACGGAGACGTCACCCTTGCCGACAAGATCAAGAGGGAGTTCTGGGTGAGTCTTCATTGCACCGCTTTGCCACTACTAAGCATTTGTTGGATGTCCTTGAAATAATAATCAACTCATAAATGATATATGTATGCAGGAATATTTCACGTGCGACCCAGGGCACGAGCATGAGGCGTCGGTAGTGCAGGACAGGGTCTGCCAGATCAGGCTCAAGGACATGTTCTATGAGGCACACGTCCAGTGCCTCATCAGCTACCACGCCAACGTACTCAAGGAGAAGCTAGACAAGGCGGATGCGAGGAAGATGATCCAGTGGCCCGAAACTGACATGCCCAGGGAGGCCTACATGCTCGTAAGTAGGAAACAATAATTCTAATTTCATTCCAATTCATCTTCTTACTCACCTAAATGCACGTTGTAATGCATGCAGTATCCTGCTGATTGGTGCAAAATGCACATGGACTGCTGGGAGGCGATTGTGGACGGGTGGAGAACGCCGGAGGCTTACGAGACGCGCAGGAAGAAATTTGGATATGCCAAGGCGAAGGCGGGGCCGTCACACCACCAAGGGTGCCGCTCTCTCGGAGAGTACATGGACACATGGGTACCCTTCACACCAATTTGTTTATTTATTCAATTGATTGAGTCATTCATTCTCATTACGTGTAATCATCCTTGTGTTTTCCTCGCAGACCCAGTCGCATGACGGCCAGGTGATCAACGAGTTCACGGGCTATATCCTGTCTCACCAGGGCAAGGCGACAGATCCAGAGAACGTCTACGACACGGCGAGGGGGCCCGACGCCATCACCAACCAAAACGTCTACGATAGGGTGGTCCAGTACACCGAGGCGGTTCGCACGCGCCATGGTGCCGACTACGACCCGTCGACCGAGCCCCTCGATACGGACGTCCTGATGAGGACGGGAGGAGGGAAGCAGCACGGCCGGTACCTTATTGCCCACAGCGTCATCGACCCGGCCACCGTTCCCTCCCTTCGTGAGGTTCGTCGTTCGGATAGCAGTGCCGGTACCTCCTCCGATGTCCCCATACAACCTCGGCGGGCAAGCTCCACACAGATGATGGCGGCGCTTCAGGTAACTATTCGTCGTTCATTGGTTTTACATATGTTGCCGAATGTTTATGCATTGTTTAAACATCGCTTGTGTAATATTGCAGGTCCAACTGGAAGAGATGCGGGCCCAACAGGCGGCCCAACAGGCAAGAGAGGCGGCCCGAGAAGAGGCCTATCGGCAGCAGCTGGCGGCCCAACAGGAGGCCCATCGGCAGGCGATGCTAGCTTTCCAGCAGCAGTCCCAGCAACAGATGACGCAGTTTGCCTCCTCGATTTCCAGCTACTTTCAGGGCCTGGAGATCCCTAACTACAGACCCCCTCCGTTGCAAGTGATGTTCACTCCACCCCCGGTTGTTCTCCCTCCACTCCCTGATCTTCCGCCTGTAAGGACTCCGGTGAGTTACTGGCAGCCTATCTATTGTTTTCGCTTGTGCGGCCATCCCTTAGGTACTAATGAGATCGCTTATCCGTACAGCTGCAGTCGGCGGCTTCGAATCCGTCTCCGACAGTTGGAGCTTCTCCACAGCCGCAGGTCGGACCGTCCGGGTGGTCTTCGTGGCCGACAGGGAGCTCCTCACACCACGGTGGTGGCGACTGGTCGCAGGACGAGTGAGTGGCTCGGTGCATGTTGTTGGATAATGGATGTAACTTTGTTATGTTAGACCCTTTTGCAACTTTGTTGGATGTTGGACTTGTGCGACTTGTTGGATGTTGCATTCGTGCGTGCGACTTGATGGATGTTGTGGTTATGGATTATTTGTGAATCTCTGTGATGTATATGTGGATTTCTGTGATATGTACATATATGTGTTTTGGTTGCTGCGATACGTGAGCTAAATCGGCAAAAACAGCAAAAAAAGAATTGCATTTTCCAGCTTTGCCGACTGCCACGGCAGCTGGCAAAGCTGGGAACAAAAAAAGCAAAATACCCAGCTTTGCCGACTGCCACGAAGCAAGGCAGTCGGCAAAGCCTTTGCCGACTGCTGAATTGGCAGCTGGCAAAGATATACACATTTTTTTTAAAAAAATAGAAAAAATCTTTGCCGACTGCCAATAAAGGCAGTCGGCAAAGGTCTTCGATTAAAAAAAAGGAAAAAAATTTTGCCTCGATTAAAAAAAAATGAAAAAAAATTCTTTGCCGACTGCCACCTAGGCAGTCGGCAAAGAAAACTCTAACGGCTGTGCGCGTTTGCTTTGCCAACTGCCAGAGCGGCAGTCGGCAAAGGCTTTGCCGACTGCCTTTCATGGCAGCTGGCAAAGGTGGCCTTTGCCGCCTTGGGCTTTGCCACCTCCCCTTTGCCGACTGCCTCAAGAAATGCAGTCGGCAAAGCCTTTGCTGACTGCATTTCCTCCTTTGCCGACTGGTTTGAGCAGTCGGCAAAGAGGGCGAATCCAGTAGTGAAGGGAATGGACTCTAATACACAAAAGATGTCGTGCTTGAGTTCAGTTCCTACGTCTGAAGTGCTCTCTTTTGTGTGGCAAAAAAGTTTCAGCTGTCCCCTCTATTTTTGTTTTCATCATAGTACTATACTATACTATGCATGCGACAATGCGACAGATCCCTGTTAATTAATTGCAAGGCGAACTAGCATACCAATGAAAGAGCACAATGTGGTACCATTAGACTGTCTGCACTGCGCACGCTATGCCATCCGCTAAGCCTCCACGTCAGTGAATATAGCGGACAATAGAGCTGCAGCAGCCTCCGCTATTTTTGCTCGAGGACGCACGCGTCCGCAATTCCCGGCGGGACAGGCAGCTCGTCCGGTATGTTGCAGGACGCGAGGACAGAGAGAGGAGTGGAAAAAGCAGCGGGCCCTACTATTTCAATCCTCTAATAAATGCTATAATTCACAAACAAAAAACCAAATTACATTCTGATTACACTATTAAATTCGTTTTAATAAATCCTTTAAAACAAGATTTCACATGGATATATTTAGATAAAATTATAAGTGAGCCCCAGTGATGATAGTTGGTATAGAGTATGAGATATAGAGGATGATGGATGCGGAAGAAACAAGTATAGATGAGAGAATCTTGATGACTAGGATGTATAGAAGAGAAAAATAGAGGATGATGAGTGCGGATAGTCTAACGCCCCCGGCCGTGCATTCTGCTGATAAGCTGCTACTACTACGCGTATGAAACTAAGTTTGTTCAAATCAAAAGAATTAGTGTATGACAACATTGGTTAAGCTAAAGCATACTAAACGACACCAATGAGATGGCCCTGCAATGCATGTAAAATATAAATTGGAACATTTATCAATGTCAGTTGTCACGAGAAAGAAATTACTAAATTAAGCCGTCAGCTAGGTAGGTTCTCGTAGCTAGGAAATTAAACCAAAACCTAATCGATCTTATCATGCATGTTGATGTGAATCGAGACTAAAGGTGATGCATTGCATCATTGCATGGTCCACATCTCTAGCTGCGTAGCAGCCTCTGGTGTGCCTGTCTCTCTTGCGTCACAAATGCAAATGCTAGCGGACGCAGACAGCACAAGCTAGCTACTGTATATAGTAGGAGGGAATAGAGGGGGTAGTAGGATGTGAATCATTCCACTAAAGATTTAAAAAAGAAATGGGCTTTCAGAAATGCTACTACAAAACAGAAAAAAAAAAAAGGAAAAGAGGCAGAGATCTTTCATCAATGAAAAGAACAAAAGGCAGGATGTACGGTGCCAAACAAGCGCACACCAAAGAAATGGTAATGGAAAATGGCCTTTTGATCTCATGGAAAGCTGTGGTGTCCAAAAGACAGAAAAAGGAAAAAAGAAAGAGAGGAAGATGGCCAGACAGGCAGTGCAATGCAAAGCGGAGGTTGGTGGGGTCGGCAAAGTCTGGTGGGAAACTCGCATGCCACCGGCCTTTCATTTGTACGGACAATCTTATCTGCTCGATGATCTCTGCTACCTTTGTTTGCGTGCACCATTGGCCTTTGATTAATTAGTTAGTATTAGTAAATATACCCGTGCGTTGCAACGGGAACTTGTTGCATGGTCAACCACTTATGGCTGGAGATTCATTCCAAAGATCGCATCATGAGTTTTAATTAACTTTGGAATCAAACTTTAGACTATCTCTTGTCTGATGGCATGCTACCCTAATTTGTATGGTGATTAACTATGAAAACACTCTGTCATCCAATTTATTTTTGGAATGAGACGCAGTACAATGTTTGAACATGTCACTCTAACTTATACTACAATCATAAGAGAAATTTGGTCCATCAGACAAGAACTATCCTCGTTTAATATTATTATAAAACTAAATGTATTCATACGTTACAATGGAATCATCGAGCTTCTGTTTTAATTTATATTTCAGGAGCCGTTTCAGGCTTTCAGCGCCACCAGCCAGGGCGTACGGTGCCTTGTACGGAATCCAAGCTAAGCCAAGTATACTATTAGTTTCACTTAAGTTAATCCAAACGCATCCAAATTCTTCACGCTAATCTTCATGAGACGGGACTCAAATAAACCCCTACTCATGACATCAGGTCAGCAAAAGATAGAATTAATCGAAATTGGAGATAGATACATAAAACAGAAGAGGACTACTCGACATTTGTTGTAGTGTCCGTTTTCACCCTAAATACTACTGCAATGTAATAATATACGTATAAGGGGAAAACGCAGAATTAAGGATTAAACAGTTTATGTGGTGGAAAAAGCAGCACAGATCAAACAGTTCATTAGTAGCTCGATCGCATTGGTTTCGGAGCTAGTAAGCAGTTGATGGATCCAAAGCCGTTATTCCAATAGTCACATGTGATGTGGTACGACGGCCGGATTACGAATCTGATATTAATACTCTGTTAGTATTCCAATTCGAAAGCAGGGAGGGAGATGCCGGCCGGATTGCGAAGCGGGTAATCTGAATTTCTGCGTAACTTATTTAGTTATTACTGTATTTCTCCAACGGTCTGTAAGACTGGAACCATCGCTCGTGATCTGGAACTCGATTCTAGTTGCAGAGTTGACTATGTATGTGCAGGCCGCAGGCGCATCATTCTTACCAAGATGATAGCATTGCCAATATCAACGGTACGAGTAGCATACATTCAGCTGTATTATCTGTTGGTATAAAACAGGCGCCAACTTTGGCAAGCACTCCTATATTTCAAAGTAGAGCAATGGATATTTATTTATGGAACTTGCAGTAGTTCGATCGCCTGACTGGGCAAGTGGGCAGCATACTACCTGTGGCTGGGAGTGGGAGTCGACTGGTCGGTGGAACAATTGTGAGTGTGGGTGAGTCCGGCACGTACCTAACCTGCCGGAGCCCGTCGACAAGCTAGCGTACGGCGCCGTACCGCCGTACCGGTGCGCTGCGTTCTATCGCCGTCGACGCGGCGGCAGCCCGTAATTAAGAGAAGCTGCCATGTGGCCCAGGCAAGAGGCTGTTACTGAAGCTCATGTAGTAGAGCAGCACTGTGTATGTCCAAGGTCCAATTTGACATTGCACACGGAGTACAGTACTCCTTGGAACTTTGGAGGGCAGTGTCAAATTGTCAATTCATCCAGGAATTTGACTTTGCCAGGCAAACGCGTCATCTGTCCCGGCCTCTGAACACTGCAGACCATCAGGTGTGCCTGTGCTACCTGCTGTCAGTGTTACGAGTTGAGAAAGAAAAAAATCAATTTAGTTTCTTGACCCTATTTTCAACAAACTTTATTATTTGACCCTAAAACAAAATTTGTTTATTTTCTTGACCTTTTTTCATTTTGAAAGATCATAACTCTTCGATACGATATCGGATGAAGATTATTTTTATATGAAAATTGTAGTTCTCGACGAGATCTACAACTTTATAGTTTTGAGTTTTTTCATTTGAAAAAGTTCAGATACCCAAAAATATTAATATATTATATTGATGTTTTTGGGCATCTGAACTTTCTCAAATAAAAAAACTTAAAACTATAAAGTTGTAGATCTCGTCGAGACCTACATTTTTCATATAAAAATCATCTTTATTTGATGTCGTATCGAAGAGTTATGATCATTCAAAGTGGACGGAAGGGCAAAAAAATAAGCAAATTTCGTTTTAGGGCCAAATAACAAAGTTCGATGAAAACAGGGTTAAGAAACTAAGTCGAACTTTTTTCGGGGCCCGACCAAATAATTTTCCCAAACAGTTTCCTTTCGCTTTGGACAGGCTAAGTTTCGCGTGGGCCTAAGAGGCTTGTTGAAGTCGGGCCGGTTCTGGCCTTGAAACTTTTGTCAGGCCCGCGAAAAGAAGCTGCTGCTACTGCTCTTCTACGCGCTCTGTTTTTGCTCGCGTCTTCGTCAATGCGTCAGTGACTCTGCTTCAGCGGAGTAGAAATGTAGAATATGTATGTACACCTGGGCATGCAGCCCGAGCCCGTGAGCCCGACGCGAGGCCCGTTATTTTGGCCCAGTCCAAGCACTACACGGCCCGAAGGCCATCGTGCCCGTGCTGGCCTGGCCCGGGGGAGCAAGCTGTGCCTAGGCCGCACCCCCAGCCCATGGGCTGGCACGACACGACCCGTACGGCCATAGGAGGCCCGTAGGCGACCCGCTCCCAACGGTCGAGAGGGGGGTGGCGGCCTAGCCAGAGGTGGCCCACTGTAGGGTCGAGATGGCGGACTAGACGGGGGTAAATAGTCCTTTTTAACAACTAATCACAGCAGAATAAATCCTATTCGGTTCTAGCGACGATTCACCCCTCTAAGTATAATTCTAAGCACCTTGTCAAAGATCCTAACAAGAAACAAAGGTGCAAGCCTAAATTGAGCTTCCCTAAACCCTTCTAGCGCAAGGTTACACAAACTTAAACACTAGTACTTTAAGCACCGGAACGCTCCTATCAACTAGCAAGCAAAAGTGCACTAAACACATAAACTCACTACGTGCTCAATGATAAGGATACACAATTCTAATCAAGGAGCGCAACTTGATTAGCTACACAAGCTAATCAAGAATACTACTTATAAGCTACACAAACTAAGAAGGTGAGTGGCAAACTACACAAGCTAACCGATCTCACAAGAGCAACTACAACTACACAAGTAAAGTAATGCACAAAGTAAATGACTTGTGTAGAAGGGAGCAAACCACCACGAAGGATGAAAAGATATTGACACGATGATTTATTTTCTGGAGGTTCACTTGTCGCCACAAGCTACGTCCTCCGTTGAGACAAGCTCTAAGGTTGCCGCCGATCCTCTAGCAAGCGGTGACCCACCACAAGTCACCACCCCCACGTGGGGCACCCGCAAGCACTTGCTCTTCGATCCGACCGGACCAGTTGTCGCTCTTCACTTCTCGCTCTACTAGCGATGCTCTTCGCGATCTCCCGTGGAGTGAGCTCCAACCCCTCACAAGCTTGTTCCGGAGCCAAGCACAATCTCGTTGCTTGCTTCCACGGAGCCTCTCGCCACCAAGCCGTCTAGGAGGTGGCGACCTCCAAGAGTAGCAAGTACCACCAGCTTACAACTCGATCACCTAGTGCCATTCGAAGCAATCCTCATGATACAATGCACTATCAATCGATCTCTCACTCTCGAATGCGATGTCAATTAGCACAAGTGAGTAGGAGGGCACCAAGCCAAGCACTAGGAAGGGAAACACATTCCTAAGGTGCTAAGCAACCTTTCTTGGCCGGTCCTCACCTCTAATTTATAACCTCCAAGGAAATAGAGCCGTTACCCCCTTCATTGGGCTCACTGCGCACGCACCGGACGCTCTTTAAGTTGCACCGGACGGTGCAGCGTCCGGTGCTAAAAAACTAGCTGTTACGAACAAGCTGCACACTTGCGGACGGTCCGCCAAAAAGTCCCGAACTGTCCGCTGTTGTATCCGACAACTCCCAACAGATCGGGTGCGTTCTCGTGTTTTGTCGAATAGCCGGCGGACAGTCCGCCCCTCGGGCCCGAACAGTCCGCAGGTCACCGGACGCTGCTACTGTAGCAGCAGCGCGTCCGGTGCTCTCAAAACAGCGTCCGGTGCAGACCTCCGCTTACTAAAACGGCGATATCTCTTAGCTCCGAACTCCAATTTCGATGATTTTAGACATTTTGGAAAGCTTATTCAGAGGGCTACACAACCCACATAATTGCTTGATCCAAAACTCAAAGGATAAAATAAGTTTATCCATCCAAGTTCCAACCAAGCTTCCCGCGAACTCGAAACTTGCACCTTTTTCAAATGTGCCAACTTCAAAGTGTTCCACAATCTTGTGCATGTGAGTTAGCATTTTTACAAACATTTTCTAAAGGGTTTCTCACTTTTTCTTGCCACGTCACTTGATCCTAGCAATGCAAAGTTAGATCACTCCGAGTGGCACTAGATGACCGATATGCAAACAAGTTTGCCCCTCTTGATAGTACGGCCATCTATCGTAAATCCGGTCAAGCACTTCTCTACTCAACCTTAGACCGGTGAAATAGAAATGCCCTAGGTTATACCTTTGCCTTGCGCTTTTCATTTCGATCACCGTCTTCATCTCCGTCTCCGACACCATCGATGCCGGTGCAACACATGCACTAACACCTCAACAATGATATGATCCACTTCATATCTCATCACGTGGCTTTTGGTTCATCGATCCTCGACTTGTTTGCTCTTCACCGCTGCGTTGGTCCATCGGTCCCAAGCCATCACCCGACTTGCCCTTCACACTTGCAACCGGTCCGTCCACATAAAGCCTTGTCTTGATCTTCTCCACCTAGCCACATGACTCCGTGTCCTGTCTCATGTGCATTTAGCTCCTTCATCACCACATGTGTGAGCTAAGCAACACTTTTCAAGCCATTTCCACCTTCATGGCATAGTTGCTCACACATATGTACCCGTGGACTAATCTCCTGTGTATTCGTCACTCAAACACATATTAGTCCACCTAAGTTGTCACTTAATTACCAAAACTAAACAAGGACCTTTCAATCTCCCCCTTTTTGGTAATTAATGACAACTTCTACAAAGATATGGAAATTAAGCGCATTGACCAACTTAGCTCTTCACACAAGTGCAAATCACTAACTTGGGTTTGAATTTTATGTTACTTATCCATCTTTAATCTCAAATCTTTAGATTTGGATAAGCTCCATAAAACCCGACTTGGTAGTGTTAACTCTCCCAACATGTGTGCTCAAATGGTTTGGTTTCAATTTTTCACACATGCATAAATATGGAATTTGTGGAAGTGCCAACACTACTAAGTGATGATAAGGTGCATAAAATAAACCTTTGTAGCATGATACCAATTGCTTGAAGCCAATTGAAGTTGCACCGTTAAGTCCATCCTTAGCATCATGATTAGCTAGACAAGAAAAAAAACTAGATATCCGGTGAGATCAACATGATAAGCAAGGTTCTAGTAAAAGCTTGAAAACACAAGTCTAGTTAACAACTTATGCATGCTTGTTGTTAAATCATCATTCAAACCTATACTAGCAAACACTACACAAGAGAGGATACCACATATAAATAACTATATGCAAATGCAAGCAAGCATATGAATATGCACATTTCAAATGCAGTCAATTATGTCCATGAGCTTGCTCCCTCTACTTGTATGTTTCTCTTGTCCAAGAATTTTGATCCCCTTATGATCTTCAATCTTGTGGATCATCCTTCTTACTGGCCTATTGCTCTCCCATCATCGGCTTATGATGGTTCATCGTGTACTTCCATTCATCTTGATCATCTCTCCCCCTTGATCATATAATCCAATATCTCTCCCTTATCACATAATTTTATATCTTTGTCCAAATCTCTCTCTCTTTGTCATCAATTTTCATAAAATGTCAATGCTCCATTGTGATAAAGGTGTGTGGTAGGAAAGTTGAGGGTAGACACTTGTATTTTTTATGGACACCTTGTTGAAAGTCTTCTTCTTGATGATCACTTAAAGTTGAGAATCACTTGCACATATTGTTGGATACCACTTGTAGGATTGACTTGATATCCATTTTCATTGTTGTCTTGTGCTTCTTGAACTTGGATTGTTTTCATGAGCTTCTTTCTTGGTTAGTTCAAACTAGCAAATTTGCACAAGTAATCTAACTCAGTTTAAACCAAAGGCAAACTTTTCACGCTACTAGAGGTTATCTTGCCTATGTTGAATTAGATTCTTTTTACTCATTTAGCTAGGTTAAACACTAGGTTCACATGCTCATGAATAAGTCATATTTAGCCACTAGATCAAACAAGATATAGAAGCAATAGTAGCATAATATGAATTTAAAATCATTTGATTTTTCATGACTGCTCATTTATGTATGACTATATGCTCTAAACATGTCTTTAGAAAAAAATATGGATACATATGTCATACAATGATACCTTTACTATCTCGGAGTAGATGATAGTCATTTTCATTCAATCTGCAACAATAGCAAATATGAAATCCACTTGTAAGGTTGGTGAAGACCAATCAGTGATTGAGAAATCCATTCTTCACCATATAAGTTGAAAACCACTTATGATCAAGTGCTAGTTTCAAATTTGTAACATCCTAAAAATTCATATCTAAAAATCACTCGCATAAAATTATTTTCAAAATTTATTTCGAAAACTATAAATCATTTGAGCTCTAATTTTATCTCATTCCAACTTCCGTAAATTCATTTCAGTTCTCTCCCAGACATATATTCTTTTCTCCGCACCACCAGCGTTACTCAACCGTCCCCCACCTCTCTCTCTCTTTCTCGCTCGCCCTCGCCCGACAGCATCTGCGCACAGCGCACGCGCTGACCCCACCACCATCGCCGTCTCGGCGCGCCCGCGCCCGGACCCCTCGCCGATTGCAGCAGCTCGCATGCCAAGTGGACCCCACCACTTTGCCTCGCCGGTTGTGCCGTGGGACCCACCTTCCACTCCCTCTCCTCTCGTTTTTGTAGACCAGCAAAGTGTAACACGTCTCAGGATACATATTTACCACACACAACACATTGCAGCAGTTACTAGAGCAATACACGCTTCTCCCTCTACACGTAAATGTGCATGCATGCATACACCACGCTCACACTTGCCCACAGGCATGCAGCTGCATGCATGCAAGGAGCCAGTACCCACTTGCACTGATCAGGCCGCTACGCGCCGCACCGCCCACTTGCAGCAGCATCCAATCGACCTGAGCAGCCATGGCGCCACAGCAGTACCATTGATGGCGAGCTAGAAGGCCGGTGGCACGGCTCCGCTCCCGTGCCTATAAAACGCAATGTTCGCGACCTCCTCCCTCGCACCACCCAGCAGCGAGCTCGTTGAGCCAACCAGCGTCGCTGCTCATCTTCCTTCTTTTCCCACCAAGCCGCCGCAGTTCTTGAGTGCTGAAAAGGGAGCCTCATTGATCTCCTTGCTCGAGCTGCAGTAGCCCAAAGTGAGTAGCAAATAAGCACCACCTACCTATCCGCTCCCTCGCCATGTTCTCGGATTTGAGATTGGTGGCCGAACCCACCAGCTAGCCGAGCTTCCGCAGCCCGCAATGGCGGCGAGACGGAAAAGCACGAGCACCTCTCTGCCATCCCGTCTCCTCCCTCTCCAATTTATTTCTATGTGCGGGCCCATGTGCTAATGAAAGAGGCCAGGTGCACCTCGTGAAGACCGGAGCACCCACCAGCAACCAATCACGTGCATGCACGATAAATGCCATTTCATTTTCAGAATTATTTGAACAGCCATCTTGCACAATTAATATCTCCACTATACTAACCCCGGTTCCAGTGATTCTTGTTTCTAAATTCATCTAAAATCAAACTTTGCCTTCCACATAAATTTCATAATTTTTGGAGCTCATTTGAATATATGTGAATATTTATTTGTGCTTGTTTACCTGTTCTGTTCGTTACGTATTTTTCTAGCGGACGGAGTGAACGAACCCGAGAACGAGGACGTCGGAGGTCAGTACCGTGAGTTCGAGGCCACACTCGAAGACCCGGACTATCAGCAGGAGTTTCACGAGGACGCCAACGAAGGCAAGTCCAACATATTCCCCCTTGATTCATGTTGCTCCTATTTTTAAGCACAAGCCGTGGAAGTCGTTTTAAATATTGCATAAAGGATTTTACTGCTTAATTAAATCGCACTTGAGTAGTCATCCTTGAGTTGATATAACCTGATGATTACCTTATTCAAACTTAGGAATAAATATTATGACGTGACGAAATATCGTTATTTAATATGCTTAGCATTTGCAGTCGCCATGGTTACTTATCACTATGTTTTCTCAAATACAATGATTTCAAAGAAAAACCGTGTGAGTTGTAAGAAGGAATTGTGGGTATTATGAAAGAGATTAATGAACAAATAGAGATGGCGATTACCCATGAGATAGGGCGGATCGTGTCCCTTTGTGGGATGTCTTGGTGTTGTGGCTTGTACCTCTGTGGTTAAGCGTGGAGATATCCGCCTTGTCTATTTAGGCCTGAGTTGATTCATCTTGCCTAACTCATTTTTTGTACAACCACTCGACCCTGTATGCGGCGGGGCTTACTCTAAATCCCTCTAGTTGGTATGGCAATCACCTGGAGGCAGGGTGCAACGGGACACTAAGAGGTGTATATGGACATTGGAAAATTATATTGAATGTTATGAGCTCTATGAATTATTGTGTTATGAGATGGTGGACTTAATGTCCCCGTGGTGAGCGCCAGTACTCAGCAATGGCTTTGATGGATCTGTGCTTGCACTAAGGTGTTAAGTTACGGTACCCTACTTGTGGGGAAAGTGTACAACCTCTGCAGAGTGTAAAATCTATCATGATAGTCGTGTCCACGGTCATGGACGGGTTATGGTTTGGTTTCAACAATAGATGGGTTGGGATGAGTGGTAAAATGAGCGAGTATGATTTTTGGAAATGAATGGTTGCCGGCCATGTGTTGTGGGAACAGAGGTGTTCAGCAACACTTAAAATGATGACAAACCCCCTTTTTAGAAACAATCTGATATATGAAAAGTATATGTCTTTTGAAAAAATGGTATTTATAAAAGGAAACCCTGCATGTGTTAAAGATAGCTTTCCGCAAATAAAACCAAGCCTTATCCTTGATTTATCCATATGCATATACTGATATCCCATTCCGTAAGGTAAAGTTGGATTTGATGAGTACTTTGTACTCACCCTTGCTTTGTTGTACAGAGGAAGATCCAGATTTCAACCCCGAAGCTGCGTTCGAGTAAGGTCGTGTCTGCACCCAACTAAGCCTGTGGCATTGGGGTTCGCCAGATGTGTTGCGATCTGTGTTTGTTCTGGGTCTGCTGGACCATTACTGTATTATGGTTATTGTACTTTATAGAGTGGCATCATCCCTGCTTCCGTCTGAACTACTGCTATGAGACCTATCTGAATGTAATAAATGTGTGTGCTAGCCTCCTGGGACTAGTACTTGTATCACATTTGAGTTCCTGGATGACTAGGGGCGCTTCAAAATTGTGGTTGACTTGCATCTTTTCTTGATCAAGCTTGTATGAGAGAATACCACTTGGATTTACATGAATACCACTTGTGAATATTTGACTTCTCTTTATTTGGTTTGTTGCTTGCTCTCTAGATCAATCACATGATTTTTTCAACTAAGCATCTCCAATGCTTCTTAGGATTCATCATTTCCATATTAGCCATCCAAGCATCACCCACTTGGTTTACCTACAAAAGGCGGCAAGCCTCGACACTCGGAAGAAGCGAATTATCTCCAAAAGAAACATCTTCAATACTGACTTGAATTGCTTTTGTTTGATTGATCTTAAGGAATTAATCATAATGATCATCTTGAATTCCTTCTTTAAGTCATTTTCTTTCTTCTTCATTACTTGGTCTTGATCTTCACTTGAGTATCAATCTTCATGATCCAAAACCGAACAAATGACTCTCAACCACTTATAATTATATTTCTAACTTGAGAGCCTTTCAATGCAAGAGATACCAAAGATTTGTAATAATTCTCTCTTGTGGACAGATTTTGTACACTTCAAAGAACAGATTATAACTGCCAACGTACTTGTCCAAATACCATGAAATTTTGTGAAGATGATCTTCAATGAGTCAACTAGCAGCCACAAAACTTTGAGCTTCATTTGACTAAGTATGAACTGCTAGCAATCATTTTTATCCACACTGCTACATGCTGAAAACTGCTGCACTTGTGTTGACAAGAACTACTCCAAAACCAAAGCGATTCTTATCCAATTCTCATAAAATTTTCACAGAACCTTATAGCACAAGTCTAGAGCATGTATATAAAATTTCAAGCCAATCCAAATAGATTTGTTTATTCAAACATGGCTTTCTTCTCAACTAGCTCAGATTTCAGATTTTGGACAGATTTTGATACTTGAGCCAAACTTCATCAAATTGAATCAAAGTTGAGACAAACTAGTTTGAATACTGTCACAAGACATAAATCCATTCAATCCACTTACTAAAAGTCATCTCATGATCATATCCAACCAAATCTAACTCAAACTTGATCACTAAGCAATTATTCCATTCAACTATCTCATAGCTAGCAACATATGCATATTTGTCCAATTCAATTAACTCATATGCATCCAAATGAATGTGATAAACCAAAAGATATACCATGATGGTCTATGATCACACAAATGCAAGCTTCAACTTGATTGTTAGCAAGTCATCAAATATTTAACCGATTGATTACCCATAACTTAAACCTTTGCACTTGTATGAATTAAGCACTTGGACTTCACTTCATTTGACTTGGCATTGGTTTGGATGTTGCACTAGGCTTCATGACTTGACTCAACAAATAATGATCATTATGAATACCAATTGAATCAAGCCTCCATCTTTTAATGGTACCTACACACATTCATCCATCTTTTAATGGTACCCAAACTAGTTTGGGTCCTATCAAGTTAGGAGCAACATACTTAGGCATAGCCTTAGTTTGGATAGCGGGATGTTTTGCAATAGCAATCAAGGAGGTACCATTGTCATCCTTCTTCCTAAGCAAAGTATTAGCATCAATTGAAATAGGCTTAGGAGTGTTACCGAGGGGACATGAATTAGCCATGTGTCCCCTTTCCCAGCATGAGTAGCACTTTTGCTTTACTTGAACCTTCTCTTTTTTGCTCATGTTGTGCTTCTCGTTGCCTTACCTCTCTTGGGTTGCTTGAGCCTTCTTCTCAACCTTGTTAGGACACTTCGAGGCAAAGTGACCCATTTCTTCACACTTGAAGCACTTGATGTGAGCCATGTTGTTCTTCTCTTGAATCTTGCTCATCATCAACTTGGCATCATGAATATGAGTTGGATTCCTTCCTCTTTCACTACCCCTTCTTGTCTTCTTCTTCAAGTCACTATAGCAAGCTTCATGGTTGATCTTGGGGTATGTTATCTTGAGGCTTCACAAATCTCTTGTGTAGGCTTTGTGAGCGTGTGAGCCTCTTTTCTTCATTCTTCAACTTGAGCTTCTCTTGATTGAGGCATGATGAAGCTAAGTGGCCCGTCTCATGGCATACAAAGCATATGAAATGAGCAAGCCATTCTTGCTCTAGCTTCTTCATCTCTCTCTCATATGTTTTTTACCCCATCTTTTGCTTTTGATCTTGCTCTTGTTGAAGTGAATGCCACTTGTATCTTGGCTTCTTTGTATCTTGACTTTGCTTGACTTGAAGCCAAGACCACTCATGTCGTCCACCATTCTTGTGTTCTCCAACATATGGTTGAGGGCGGCACATGAGTTGTTCCACCTTGCTATCTTGTTGCTCAAGTTCTTCACTTCTTGTTTAAGCTCATTGTTCTCCTTCAAAATATTAGTCTCACAAGACATGAAAGTAGAACAAGTATTCGAAAGTGAAGAACAAGGCATAGAGAGTAAATCATCACATGAGATGGATACACTCTTCACACCTGCATCACAAGGGTTAGTAGCAACACATGATTGATTGTTTGACCCAAGTGATGAGCTCTCACTAGTTTTAGAATTTTTATTTGAAAGTTCCTTAGTGAGAAAAATATGGTCTTTTACCAAATTCTCATAAGCAACACAAAGCTCCTCATAAGTTAATTTTAGCTCCTCATGTGAACAACTCATGACATAAAGTAGATGCTTTTGTTGTTCACATGTGTTCTTTAGAAATGAGTTTTCATTTGTCAAATTCTTCGTTTTGTTCATCTCATTTTTTAAAGCATTGACGAGTTTGCATACAAGCTCAAAATTTGGATCATCACAATCAATAATCATATTACCAAGTGATACCTTGCCGCCACCGAGTGACGTATAGCTATGTGATGAGGATGATGAGCTTGTGGAAGCATCACTCTCGTAGCCATCATCAAGTGAGCTTGAGATAGAATTGTCATGTGCGTCACTTGTGGCTTCATCAACTCCCTTGTCAAGTGCTCTTGTGATATGATCATCATCATCATCACTTGACGAAGAGGAGGAGCAACTCTCCACGATCACGGAGTCATGGAGGTGCTGAAGATCACCAAGCTTGTGCTATTTACCTTGATCATCATCATCGGAGAACTTGCCATACTTCCCAATGAGAAACACCCAAATCTCATGTGACGTCTCAAAGTCCATGATCTCTGCGAAAATTCTATCATCCAAAAATCTATAAAACATGTTAATTACTTGGTGATCTAGATGTAAGCATTTCTCTTGCGCTTTGGTTGTGTTCTTTCGATCAACCGCATGAGAAAAGCCCACATCTACCATCCACCACATTTAGGGAGAAATAAACTTAATATTACATTGCATGTAATTTCTCCACCGTGCAAAGTGTGTGCCATAAAAAATATGTGGACACTCAACATCTAGCCCATAAGTCGCCATCCTCTCGGCTCGGTTAAGACCGCTAAAAGAGAGACCATGCTCTGATACCACGTGTAGGGTCGAGATGGCGGACTAGAGGGGGCTGAATAGTCCTTTTTAACAACTAATCACAGCGGAATAAAACTTATTCGGTTCTAGCGACAATTCACCCCTATAACTATAACTCTAAGCACCTTGTCAAAGATCCTAGCAAGAAAATAAAGGTGCAAGCCTAACTTGAGCTTCCCTAAACCCTTCTACCGCAAGGTCACACAAACTAAGCACTATTACTTTAAGCACCGGGGAGCTCCTATCAATTAGCAAGCAAAAGCTCACTAAGCACCTAATCTCACTACGTGCTCAATGACAAGGATACACAATCCTAATCAAGAAGCGCAACTTAATTAGCTACACAAGATAATCAAGAACACTACTTCTAAGCTACACAAGCTAAGAAGGTGAGTGGCAAGCTACACAAGCTAACCAATCTCACAAGAGCAACTACAACTACATAAGTAAAGTAATGCACAAAGTAAATGACTTGTATAGAAGGGAGCAAACCACCGCGAAGGATGGGAAGATGTTGGCACGGTGATTTATTTCCTAGAGGTTCACTTGTCACCACAAGCTACGTCCTCCGTTGAGACAAACTACAAGGTTGCCACCGATCCTCTAGCAAGAGGTGACCCACCACAAGTCACCACCCCCACGTGGGGCGCCCGCAAGCACTTGCTCTTCGATCCGGCCAGACCACTTGTCGGTCTTCAAGTCTCGCTCTACTTGTGATGCTCACGATCTCCCGCGGAGTAAGCTCCAACCCCTCACAAGCTTGCTCCGGAGCCAAGCACAATCTCCTTGCTTGCTACCACGGAGCTTCTCGCCACCAAGCCGTCTAGGAGGTGGCGACCTCCAAGAGTAACAAGCACCACTGGCTTGCAACTCGATCACCTAATACCAATCGAAGCAATCCTCACGATGCAACACACTAGCGATCGATCTCTCACTCTCGAATGCGATGTCAATTAGCACAAGTGAGTGGGAGGGCACCAAGCCAAGCACTAGCAAGGGAAACACATTCCCAAGGTGCTAAGCAACCTTTCTTGGCCGGCCCTCACCTCTAATTTATAACCCCCAAGGAAATAGAGCCGTTACCCCTTCATTGGGCTCACTGCGCTCGTACCGAACGCTCTTTAAGTTGCACCGGACGCGTCCGGTGCAGCGTCCGGTGCTCAAAAACTAGCCATTACGAACAAGCTGCACACTTGCGGACAGTCCGCCAAAAAGTCCCGGACTGTCCGCCGTTGTATCCGACAACTCCCAACAGATCGGGTGCATTCTGTTCGTGTTTTTTCGAATAGCCGGCGGACAGTCCGTCCCTTGGGCCCGGACAGCCCGCAGGTCACCGGACGCTGCTACAGTAGCAGCAGCAGCACATCCGGTGCTCTCAAAATAGCGTCCGGTGCAGACCTCCGCTCACTAAAACGGTGATATCTCTTAGCTCCGAACTCCGATTTCGATGATCATGGATATTTTGGAAAGCTTATTCAGAGGGCTACACAACCCACATGATTGCTTGATCCAAAACTCAAAGGATAAAAGCAGTTTATCCATCCAAGATCTAACCAAGCTTCCCGCGAGCTCGAAACTTCCACCCTTTTGCAAATGTGCTAACCCCAAAGTGTTCCACAACCTTGTGCACGTGAGTTAGCATTTTTCACAAACATTTTCCAAAGGGTTTTTCACTCTTTCTTGCCACGCCACTCGATCCTAGAAATGCAAAGTTATATCACTCCAAGTGGCACTAGATGACCGATATGCAAACAAGTTTGCCCGTCTTGATAGTACGGTTATCTATCCTAAAACCGGTCAAGCAATTCTCTACTCAACCTTAGACCGGTGAAATGGAAATTCCCTAGGTTATACCTTTGCCTTACGCTTTCCATTCCGATCATCGTCTTCATCTCTGTCTCTGACACCATCGATACCGGTGCAACACATGCACCAACATCTCAACAATGATATGATCCAGTTCATATCTCATCACGTGGCTTTTGGTTCATCGATCCTCGACTTGCTTGCTCTTCACCGTTGCGTTGGTCAATCAGCGCCAAGCCATCACCCGACTTGCCCTTCACACTTGCAACCGGTCTGTTGACATGAAGCCTTGTCTTGATCTTCTCCACCTAGCCACATGACTCCATGTCATGTCTCATGTGCATTTAGCTTCTTCATCACCACATGTGTGAGCTAAGCAACACTCTTCAAGCTATTTCCACCTTCATGGCATAGTTGCTCATACATATGTACCCGTGGACTAATCTCCTGTATAATCATCACTCAAACACATATTAGTCCACCTAAGTTGCCACTCAATTACCAAAACCAAACAAGGACCTTTCACCCACCCCAACCCCCCCGGCCGTCACGCTCTATATAAAAGGAGCCGGCCGCGGCGCCCCTCTCCCACTCTCCCGTCCCACCCAACCCTAACCCGAATCCCTGCCACCCCACCGGCCGCTGCTCGCTCTCACCTTGGTCCAGGCTCCACTCCAGCCCTCCTCTCGTCGATCCATCTCCGCTCCGCCGCCCCGTCGTCTGTCGCCACCCGGTGACATCGCCGCCGCTCCAGCACCTCTCCGGCTATCCCTGAGTCCCCTCCCCTTCTTCCTTCCCTATCTGTCTCCTTTCTCCTTCTACTATTTCATCTCAGACACTCAATGAACCTGTGAGTCTGCCTCCCTGTCTCTCTCCTGCCAAAGCTCGCCGTCGTTCTTAATCGGGTCTTTTGCCTTTGTGTGGCCCTCGTCTTCTCCGGCGCCGGGCTCTGGTTCCGCAGGCAAGTCACGCTACCCTAACCCTAGATTCTAGATCTAACCCTAATGGACTAACCCTAGATCTTCCTTATTTATGCAGGTTGGTTGACGATGCCTCCTCCTCTACTAGCCTTGGCGTAGAGCGAGCAATGGCACGGCGGCCACGGCCATGGCAATCGTTGAGGAATGGTGCTGGAGATCCGCCGTTCATGGCCGAGGGCCCCGTGGTGTGTGACCCGCAAGGCGACGATGATGCTGGGTACCCTGTGACTGGCGACGAAGACTTGATCGCGGCTGGGCTGTCCCCGGAGCACGATGACGATGGCCGTGACCCTTACTCGTTGTTTGATGACGACGTCGACGTCGCACGTGGGACACAGCCGCCGATGGAGCTCGATCTCGAGGATGCAGGGACGGCGGCGAAAGGGACGGCGGTAGACTTCAACACACAGACCAACAGCATAACGGCTAATGGTAATGTTGGTAATACTCCTTCCTCTGCTCTTTCTGCTCGCCAGTCCAACTGCTGGGCTGATTTCGATCAGATTTATTAGACGATTAATGGTAACAAGGTTTGAGTTAAAGCTATCTGTAAGATGTATAGAACCACACTGAGTGCTAGGTCTGCTACTGGTACTGGTCACATACTTAGGTATCAAAAATCTTTCAAGAAAAAATTTGATCATGCTGTTAGGGTTCAGTCACGGCTAGCATTTAATCCTGATGGTTCTCTGCATAATTGGAACTATGATCCTGCTGTTACAAGAACTCAATTGTGTAGATTAATTGCTAGGCTTGATCTTCCTCTTGGTTTTGGTGAAACTGATGCATTTGAGGAGTATATTGTTCGTGCTCATAACCCAAGGTTTGCTAGATCCTCTAGAAAAACCACCACTAGAGATCTTGGCAAACTGTTTAATGAATGTCGTGATAGGATTAAAAAATGTGTGAATGCTGCTTCATCTGTTGCTTTGACTTCTGACATTTGGTCTAGCAAAGCTAAGGAAGACTATATTTCTGTTGTTGCTCACTTTGTGAATGCTGATTGGGAGTTGCAGAAAAAGGTTATTGGTCTTAGATTGATTGAGGTTAACCATTCTGGTGAAAACATTGCTTCTAGTGTTGCATCTGTGGTTGATGAGTTTGGTTTGCTTGATAAGACATTTTCTGTCACACTAGATAATGCATCTTCTAATGCTAAGGCTATGAAAACTTTGAAACCAATGTTTGCTGGTTATTTAGGTTCTGATCCTGCACCTGAGCCTGATAATCCTAATAAACGTACTTATAGCCTTGTTCATCAATGTTGTGCTTGTCACATTGTTAATCTTATCATTAAATGTGGACTAAAAAGAATGAAACCTTACCTGGATGATTTTAGAACTGTAATTAATTTCTTCAATTCTTCTAATCACAGAATTGCTCATTTTAAAAATTATTATAAAGCTAAAGGAGTTAGACCTAGAAAATTTGGATTTGACATGGATGTTAGATGGAATGCTACCTATCTTATGCTGAAACATTTGGTTCCATACAGTCAAGTGTTTACTATTTTCATTAATTCAAATCGTGAAAATGCCCTGTTGACTCCAGCTCACTGGAATGTGGCTGAGAAGGTGTTGGAGTTCCTGAAAATATTTATGACTCTACTGTTGTTCTCTCTGGTGTTTACTATCATACCAGTACACTTGTGCTGCACCATGTTCTGGAAATTGCAACTCATTTGCATGCCTCAGAAAAGGATGTTAATCTTAGAAATTTTGTATATCCTATGCAGCTTAAGTTTCTTAAGTATTGGGCGAACATTCCTCTCTTATACTCATTTGCATTTATTCTGGACCCTAGAGCTAAGCTCAGAGGTTTGCAAAGGGTCCTCCAATTACTTCATGAAACCACTGGTACTGAATACAGTTTATACTATGTTGATGTGAAATCTGAATTGAGTAAATTGTTTGAGAAATATGAGAGGAAATTTGGTGCAGCTAGGTCTCAAAGGGTTACACAGCCTGCAAATCACTCTGGTAAGAGAAAACAAGCTTGGGGGAGAATTTTTGGTGGTTCTGGTTCTGGTGTTGTTGGTCCTACCCCTTCCACTGTCAGCTCTTCTTCTCACTCTACTGCTTCTGAACCTGCTAGCAACTTAGACAGTGACTGCATAACTTCTGATGAGGATGATTTTGACATTCTGCTTTGGTGGTGTGACAACAAACTAACCTATCCAATCCTGTCAATTATGGCCAGAGATATCATGGCAGTTCCTATTTCTACTTGTTCTTTAGAATCTTGTTTCAGCTTATCAGGAAGGATTATCGAAGAACGACGATGCCGCTTGTTGCCTGAACATGTTGAGATGCTGACCTGCTTGAAGGATTGGGAGCTAGGAGAGAAGAGGGAGCAACATTCAGCTGCTGATAGCAAGGAACTTGAAGATGCATTCAACAATCTGTACTGGATGAACCTGAAGGTCAGGAGCATGCATCTGGTGGTGGTGGCTGACATTCCTCTCAGCTGTGACTGTGAACTTTTACTTTTGTGTGAGTTGAGAGTGGACCTGTGAGTCTGTGACCTGTCCCTCACTCACTTTTATTCTGTGAACTTGTTTGAACAGTGATATGTAATATTTGGATCTAAGACTAAGTTAATATTTGAGTTGGCTGTACTCTTTTCCTGTCTAGGGTTTCTCACAAGTGTGAGTTTTACCTAGACAGGTTTTTAATGAGGCAGCATTGCACAAACAGCTCTTTTTGATATCTGAAATGACCGTGACGCCTAAGAGGGGGGTGAATTAGGCAACTAAAACACAAATTATAAACTATGGCCTCTTTTTCTTAACCTTAGCAAAACCTATGCAATAAATAAACTAGCCAATGTGCAACTAAAGTTTTGCTAAGTGTATTGCTGTCTCTACCACAAAAGAGTTAAGCAACCTAGGTTCCAACCCTATCAACTAGCCTATCAACTAAGCTAGGAAAGCTAAAGCACACAACTAAGGAAGCAATGTAAATGGGGAAGGTAAAGATGAAGTAGAGATGCAAACTCCCGTCGACAACTTCGGTATTTTTACCGAGATATCAAGAAGCGTTCAAGCTTCCCCTAGTCCTCGTTGGAGCCCCTCGCAAGAAATCCCTCGCAAGGGCCAAGCTCCCGGTCGGGTCACTCCGTTGATAGCCCTGGTCCTTCGCCACATGCAAGTGGGTCTCCGGTGTGCCTCGCAAGGCAACCTTCTCCTCGGATGCTCTCCGCCGTCTTCACTATCAAGCTTCCAGCCAAACCGCGGCGGGTCTTGTTCCCTTTGGTACACGGTGGCGGCCACACCACAGGCGCGGTTGGTGTGGTCTCGCAAGACTACAAGCCCCGCCGAGTACAAGCACGGTGCGCACAAGCACCTATGATCAAGAGGTATGCAAACCTCACTAAACACTAGGCATAACCTAGAGCAAGCGCATAAGCGGTGGTCTAATCAACCTAAGCACTTCGCAAAGCACCTACACTAATCACCAAGTGTGTCACTAAGCACTATGCAAGTGGAGAGCTTTAGAATGGTGTAGAAACAACCTTGGAATGATCTCTCACTTCTCCTCACTCTCCATGGCTGGTTGGGGTGGTATTTATAGCCCCCATGTGAAAGATAGCCATTGTGAATAAAACCAGCCATTTTCAGTCACACCGGACGCTCCCGTCGGATGCACCGGACGCTTGCCCCGCATCCGGTGCTGTCACGTGTCGCTGTGTCGTCGGTTGACCATTTAAACTAGCCGTTGGCACCATCTTCGTCTGAACACCGGATGCGTCCGGCATAGCACCGGACGCTCCCAGCTCCATGTCCGGTACGCCACCAGAAAGCTCCCGAGAGCGCATTTTGACACCAGACACGTCCGGTGCGTGGTCACCGGACACTCCACGCGTCCGGCGTTCTTAGTCTTCAGTGTACCGGATGCTCGCACAGTGCCTCCAGCGCATCCGATGGTTCTTTTCCCGTGACCGGTGCCTCCTGCTGAGGCACGCTATTGCTCACGAGGTCAGCGTCCGGTGCATGTTTTTCCACAGTGACATCTCCGAAATTGTTGAATCCTGCCTCGCAAGCTCGGCAGGAGGGAGAGAGAACCAAACCCTCTCCCTACTTGTTTCTTCACACTCTAGACACCAGGCTTAGTTCCATCTTGTGTCTTGGACTTGTGCTTGATCTTGTGGTCTTCAACAAGTCGTCTAGTGTCTTGCTTGAGGTGTTGATCACTCGGATTACACCGTTGCCTAAGTCCAAAACACTTGTGCATTCTATTGAACTACAAAACAAACACTCATAAAACCATTAGTCCAATATTGGTCATGTTGATCATCAACCACTAAAATCCAATATAAATGGACCTAGGGTCCATTTTCCTTACAATATCTAAATCTATTGTCTTTGTCTTTGTGTCTTTGAATGTGAAATCTATGAATCTGTGGCTATTGAATTGTTGGATTCGAATCTGTGACTGTTTTGATAATGGTTGAGGGTTTTTTGCTGAACGAGCTATGGGCTGGCATGGCCCGCTGTTGGTGCCGTGCCTCATGGGCAAGCACAGCACGAAAATCGGCCCACAGGCCCGTGCCTGGGCCGACGGCTAGGCCCGCAGGCCTGTGAGGCACGGCCCGCAGGGCCCAGCGTGCCTCCTCGGCCCGGTGCCAATCGTGCCATGCCGGCCCGGTGCCGGGCCGTGCCGGCCCGTTGCCCTTGTGTATATGTATGCATGTGTTTTGTAAGGACGGGTATCGGTATCCACATCGTGATTTCGTCATAAAACTACAAAATTTGAGCCGGAAACTCAGTTAACCGTACAAATATTCTTCTAGGACCTTCGTTGTTACTCTTTCCCAAAGATATTCATCAAAATTATACAGGAAAATAGTTACGTGCACGCTAAGCTCTAGAGATAAGCAAAATATGGATCAGGCCGACAGAAGAAACGGAGATATCGAGGCCCAAGAATATGCACATAGGTAAGCCAGGCGCTGGCCTATTTTTTCGTTGGGCCATGAGAAGAGGCTTCACACCCTGGTAGACTTGGGCCTAGATGGGCTGGACCAGGTTGCTCATGATTATCGCAAGGAGTTTCTGAAAAAAGAAAAAATAGGTTTTATCGCAAGGAACCATATATTTACCTAACGAAGCTATGGTTAGTTTGTCAATTATCGTCTAAAGTGTTATTGGAGTGGGCTTCCAGAAGGCTTGGAGTTCTAGCGATGTCGACACCAACATATTTATCCTCATGCATAGTGAAATTTATTATCCTCTTCTTAATTATAGTTGCTTTCAAGGGCCGAGTAAAAATCTTCAACAACTTGATCAACATGGCTTCCAAGTTCCAACTCGTATGCCATCTAAAGAAAAGCTCATTGCTGCCGTGCCCCCTTTGCCTGAGATCAAGTCAGTCCACCAACTCTGCACTTTGATCTTGCTGCACTACATATATGAACCAAATTAAATTAACAAATGAGAGCACAAGCCGAAACTTGATTAAATAACAAACGTGAGGCAGCATACCATTCTCTTCCTCCTCCATGCCACTCTGCTCATCCTTTATCTCCCACTGCACTCTCTCTAATCTATTTCTCACTCTCGATCAACTCTATCCCTCAAGTCCACTCTCTCGGATCCATCTGCTCATCCTTTATCTCACGCACTGCATTCTCTTCATTTAAGCCCTTAAAAATAGGATAAGGTTAAGGCCCCCATATGAATCCACAATAGGTACTCTATCCTTTCTGAAATACAAGATCTTGAATGTTCAAATTTTGTCACAAATTATAAAGGATATTTTGGATATTGCTCAACCCTATCCACGTGGCATGCCCTTTCAAACCAGCTTATTTTCAACAGGAAAATATTATTCTGTGGCTGAAAATAAGCTGAATATAGTTCAAGCGAACAATTGGTAGCTGAAATATCAATGTCATGTATGTGTGCCTTTTATTAACTATATGTTACTAGAAATTTGACCAAGTTGATAACCAAACTCGCTAATTGATGAGGAACGGGTTAGTCTTTCCCAAACCCTTATTTGGTGTTAAAATTGCTTGGATAACTTGTATTCAGAAGGGAGTAATAATTAGTTGTATGATAGTTTACAATTAATATTTGCTAGCTACCTATTAGCTTGGTCATGTTTAGATCTACGAGGTGAATGTATATATATTGATAGGACAAGTGTTGTCTACAATGTCTTTTTTCCTTCTATTTGATATTAGCATGATACGTGGACACAAGCAGGTGGGAGGGCAAAATTGCAATTTTACATTTTTTAGTGAAATATTCAGGTTTGAGGTTATCTATAAGATACTCCCTCAGCCCTATTCATACGTCATTGTAGTAGTGCTTATGGTAGTCTTGGTTCAAAGCATCTTCTAGGTACCTACATATAATATCTGTCCAAGTTGTTCAAAGAATCTTGCCTATACCTGGTACAAGGCCAAAACGACAATTAAAAGGGAATAGAGGAAGTAATTGTTAGTTGAGTCCCTAACTACCTATTAGCTGATTCGTTACTTGTGCCCTTTTGGACCTACCCTAGGATGGATCCGAAAAATTTTGTGTGTGTGTGTGTGTGAGAAATCCAATACAGACAACCTACAGATTCTAACTATTAGCGAGATGGATTTATCAAGAGTGCCAAGTAAATGAAATAGCTGATCTCGCTGCATAATTTTGTAGGTTAGCCATATTTGATTATTATTATTATATATACAATGCTAAGATCAAATAATAGCCTTGCAATTGCTTGACTTATGTCAGCAACACAACAGATCCTCAAGAGTGTGTGAGAACCAAACAAAGCGGTATCAGATGAGGTTTCACTACGTTTTAACATGATGGATGGGTTTCATTTTTTACAGTAACAAAATTTTGTTTGTCTCTTTATTTTCAAATACTCTGTCAACAAAAACAAAATTTCTGATGTAGGAGTATTATAGTTTCATATGAGATGAGAATGAACCGTGACAAACTCCACTTGAACTGATCTGATTTCTAGCTTTTTACCTTCTTGGAACGGAAGCTGCCCTGTTGTTTGTTGTGCTTTCAGGCTTTCAGCAGCTGTAGCCCGTGCCCCGTGGTGTGGTGCTGAGCTGTCGCCTCCGCATCGCCAAGAGAATCACTGCCCTTCACTATAGTTGGCCATCTGGCACTAGCACTATGGGCCGGCCCAGGCACGGCCCTAGCACGGCCCAGGCACGGCCTCATAGTGCTAGTGCTAGGCACGGCCCGGCCTCAGTGCCGTGCCTGGGCCTGCATACCGGCCCATGGGCCTGGCCCAGGCACGACACGGTTTTTGGCGTAGCACGATGGAGGCACGGCTCCTGGCCGTCCGATTGAGCGCCCCCACCCTCAGCCGTTAGATCTAAATTAGGGTTTATCTTGGTATATATACCGGAGCACCCCCCGCTCCCTCTCCCTCATTCGATGCCACGCCGAACGGCACCTCTCTCTCGCCTCTCGGTCTCGCTCTTGCTCGCTCTCTCGCTTTCGGGTTCCTCGCCGCCATATGGTGCCTCCCCGCTCCAGGCTTCCTCGCCGCCGGCCTCCACCCTCCAGCCTCCAGAGCTCCACCCATGTCCCATGGCCGGCACTAGCACTCGGCACGGCTCTGTATGATCTTGATCTCTCAACGCCGACTCGTCTGTTCCTTCTCTCCCTCCTCCACTTCTTCCTCACCGTCGTCCACCTCGCCGGCAAGTCTGGTGCTCCGGATCCGGGTAAGCTCCCTCTCCCCCCTCTCGCCAGTTTGTTTTTCTCGTTTTGCGATTAACTGCTCCGTCGAAGAACAAGAGGCGGTGTTCGGTGCTTCGTGGTCGTCGCCGGCGAATCTGGTGCTCCGGTTGCAAAGGTTAGTGTGTACCCTAACCCTAACCCCTAATCCAACCCTAGCTGTAACCCTAACTCCTAATCCTAACCCCTAATCTCTCTTGTGTAGCCATTGAGGAACCAGGTCACCGCCGACTACCGATGGCCGACTCCGTCGAAGTTTGTGGCGAGGTCGGTACGAACGAGGAGTTGCGGATGTGTGGGATGGCGGGTGATGACGACGAGGATGACCTGCGCGAGGACGCAGAGGCCCTCTTCGGTCGTAGCTCCCAAGCTCCCGTTGTTGTCGGCGACGGCGACGATCCGGATCCGGATCCAAACCCCATCCCAGATGCAGAGGGGGGGACGATAACAGCGCCAAGCGCAAACGTCCCTCTACCTCTGTTGTTTGGGAGGGCTACAAGAAAATCTTCAAGGTCATCAATGGTAAGAAGGTGAGGTATGCTGCTAAGTGCATCCACTGCAACAAGCAGTACTCTGCTCTCTCTAGTGGTGGCACTGGTCATCTGGCCTGGCATAGAGATAAATGTGTTAGGAGGCATGAAAAATGCCGCATGTCTCAGTCTCAGATCTCTTTTAATCCTAATGGTTCTATGCGTAATTGGGAGTACTTTCTTATTGTTGCTCGTACTGCACTTGTTAAATTGCTTGCTAGACTTGATGTGCCTATCCGTATGGGTGAAACTGATGCTTTTGAAGAATATATTAGAACTGCTCACAGCCCTAAATTTGTGCCTGTTTCTAGGCAAAATACAACTAGGGACATTCAAAAGTTTTTTACTGATTGTCGTGCTAAGCTGATTGAGTCACTTAGTTCATGTGCTGTTAATTCTGTTTCTATCACATCTGATATTTGGTCTGGTAATACTAAACAATATTATCTAAGTGTTGTTGCTCACTACATTAATTCTGATTGGCAAATGGAAAAAAGAGTGCTTGGTCTTAGACTAATTGATTGTGCCCACAATGGACAAAACATTGCTGACCGTGTTGCTATTGTTCTTGCTGATTATGGTTTATCTGAAAAGGTGTTTGCTGTTACTTTAGACAATACATCATCTAATGTGCCTGCAATGCAAAAGCTTAGGCCTGTACTGTCTAAATACCTTGGTATTGAAGTTCCTATTGATGACTCTGCTCTGACAGAGGATCCAGTTAATTCTATATTATTACATCAGCGTTGTGCATGTCACATCATTAATCTTATTGTTAAAGAAGCCCTTACTGATCTTAAGCCTTTGATTGAAGTGTTTAGAACTGCTATATCTTGGTTGAACTCATCTAATCAGAGAATTGCAGGTTATAGTAGTTTCTATACTGCAACTAATGTTAGGCCTAGAATGTTTCAGTTGGACATGGAAGTGAGATGGAATTCAACTTATCTCATGCTTAAGCATTTGTTTCCCCATAAAGAAACATTCACTACTTTTATGATAGCTAACTATCCCAGGTCTGAAACTGGTCAACTCCTTGTGAAAGATGAGCATTGGTTAAAGGCTGAAAAAGTGCTACAATTTCTTGAGTTGTTTTATGATTCAACTGTTGCTTTATCTGGTGTGTACTATCCTACTTCTTCACTGATGCTCCATTATCTGATTAAGATTGCTATACATTTAAAGAATTATGCTAATGATGCTCACATTGGACCTGTAGTTCAACCTATGGTAGAGAAATATAACAAGTACTGGAGGCAGATACCTTTGTTGTATACTTTGCATTCATATTGGATCCTAGAGCTAAAATAAAAGGTTTTACTAGAGTTCTTAGGAGGTTATCCACTTTTACTAATACAGATTACAGTGTTTACTTGGTTACCACTAGAGCTCGTCTTACTGTTGTTTATAACAAGTATGAAGAAAAATATGGTGGTGTTAGGTTGAGGAGAACTACCCCTCCTAACCTGTCTGGTAAGAAGAAGTCTGCTTGGGATGAAATATATGATGATGATGATGGTGGTGTGGGTTCTGTAGGTGGTATGCATCCTTTATCTACTCTAACCATGTCTAGAGGTACTTCTGCAACTGCACTACTGCAAGCTGCAAGTTCATCAGCTTCTAATGCTTCTGAACTTGTTTCTTACTTGGACTGTGACACTGTGACCTAGCTAGATGATGACTTCAACATACTTAACTGGTGACATCAGCACAAACTTACTTATCCTATTCTTTCAATCATGGCAAAAGATATTTTTATTGTTACTGTGTCTACCATCTCTTCAGAATCTACTTTTAGCATGACTGGCAGGATCATCGAGGAGCGGCGGAGGAAGCTGAAGGCTGACATGGTGGAGATGTTGACCTGCATCAAGGACTGGGAGGCAGCAGAGGCCAAACTGCAGCACCAGGTGGAGAACAAGGAACTTGAAGAAGCATTTGAGAACCTTTATCTTGATGAAGTATCATTTATGTAACATGGGACTGTAATATTTTGAAAACTTGGGGCTGGACTTGATGAAATGTAAGAACAATGGTAACTAGGAGCTAGGCTGTACTCTTTTCCTGCCTAGGGCTCACAAGAGTGAGTTTTACCTAGGTAGTTTTTTAATGAGGCAGTCATTGCACTAGCTTCCTTAATCTATCATTTTGTTAACTCTCTGTGTCCTGTCTGTGTTTTCATGTTTCTTCACTTGTTATCTAAGATTGGAACTTGTTCTATGAAATTCTGTGTATTGCCCTGATAATTTTGATGGCTGTTGATGTTTTAGTGTCAGTGCTGGCACGGTATTAGTGTGGCACCGTGCCCAGTGGTACGGCACGGCACGGCACGCTTAAGCCTTGATAGGCTGTGCCTGGGCTGCTGGTGACAGGCACGGCACGGCCAGGCACGTCCGTGCTAGGGCCAGTGCCGTGGTGGGCGGCCCGTTTGGCCATCTGTACGCTTCACCGCACCAGCAACCCTCCCCTTCCTCCTCCACCACGCTCGCTGCCCCTCCGTACGCTCGACCCAGTAGCCGCCTCCTCATCGCGCCGCTCCGACCACATTGCACGAAGCCTCCAGGCTCCAGGCCGGCCGGGGGCGGCATCATGGCAGCCGCCTCGGCCGCGGCGGGATGGACCGCGGAGGACGACGTCCTGCTCAAGAGCGCCGTCGAGGTAATCAACCTACGCCGCCCTACCCAGCCCCGAGCATTATCACCCCTTCGATACCCCCCGCAAAGTACCCCGGAACGCGCGCCGTGTTCTTACCGGCGCGGAATTCTGGCGCTGTTCCACTAACTCCCCGCCTCGATCGGCCCGTGGCCGCGTCACTCCAGCGGGCCTGGCGCTGCCGCCCGCCCACGTCCTGGGATAGTCCGACCTCGTTGCCTCCATCGCGTTCGATTGTTCGTGGTTCATCTTATTTCAGTATTGCTGAGTTTTCGGTTCGCATCGCTTGTGTGGGTTTGGTGGATTTGATTGCTCGGCGGAAAGTTGAGAATACGATCGTCTCCTCCGCCCGCAACACTCTTCTAAGTGAAGATTTCCTGTAGATTAATTATCTCAGCTTCCGTTTTACGCCGGGGGCGCATGGGTTGCTGACTGAACCGCTGCCTTATCCGGTTGTTCTGTTGGTTCGCGTTACTCGCGCTCTGTAATTGATAAATAAATTCTCCTCGTTGCTTGCTACAATGCTGCTAAATTTCGAGTGTGATTCATTTACTCAGTGGCCTAGCTAACGGATTTAGTGGCTTGAGCATGCGTACAGAGGGTTTGAGATCCTTTTTAAACAATGTGGCAACGTACCTGAATTCTGCCTGCAGATTCTCGGGGTCTGCAGGAAGAACCTGCTGATAAGATTCGATTCAGTTCAATGCAATGATTTTATATGTTTGTCCCGCTCCGGCCACATTTCGTGCTATTGTTTTATCAGCCTATAACTTTCCAGAATGCGTTAGAGGTCCAATGCACGTGGTTATTTGTGAAACAATTGATGTCCTGGAGTTGCATTTAATAATTGGATTCGTCAAAAAATTGAGAAAAAGTTACTGGTGTAGATTAAGAACTTACTGCATCTCTGTTTGATAGAGAAGTCTCATGGTACTGGCGTGTTTGATTTAATTTTGTCTATTCATTATTTCTCATCTCATATGTAGCATTATTTTTTTTTTTTGAAAGACCCGGTTACCCGGCATAATATTAATAAGCAAGAATGGAATTTGCAACTACATGCGCGAGCAGCGCGACCACAAACCGCAGACCGCGGCTGTGGTTGAAAGATCCTAACTAACTACTCACAACATCAGGAGCAACAAAAAGAGGCCTAAGCGCTCTAGCGCCCGCACTAGCCCATAACGAAGCTTCATCTCTGATTGATGCCGCCACTTGAGCTGTTGTCTTGTAGGCGCTGTTGAAAACCACGCCATTCCTTTGCTTCCAAAGACCCCAGGTCGTCAAGATTGCCAGTGTATGACCATGTCTGTCGCCATCTTGAATGATCGATGCAAACCAATCTTCGATGCAGTACTTCGTGGTCAATTGGGAAGGATGAAGCCCTTGGTTGTTGCTCCACTCGGCCATAGCCTTCCAGACCTCTCGAGAGAAGGGACAATCAACAAATAGGTGCATAGCTGTCTCAAGGTTCCTAATACATAGACCACAGAAGTAATTGTTCTCCCAACCACGTTTGAGTAATCTCGCTGCTGTCCAGAGACGGTTTTGCAGTAGCAACCAAAGGAAGAACTTGCATTTTGGGGGGAGGAGGGGGGGGCCAAGCCTGCCAAATCAACCTTGGAAAATCCGAGATGGTCTGTCCAAAGAATTGGACCGAATAAGCTGACCTTGCTGAGTACTTCCCTGTGCTTTCCAAGTTCCATCTGATTTGGTCGTCTTTATCATTGTTAAGCTCTATGTTCGCCGTCTGGATGAGGTTCCACAAACTAAAGAATTCCAGTATAACATCGTTGTTCAGATATGGGCAATATCTCTGATCCAAGCCCCGTGTTGAATTGCTCCCCTTACAGTTCTATTCTTCCATTTGCTGTGTTTGTAGAGCTTCGGAAATGAAGCTGACAGCAGGAGCCCGTTTGCCCATCTAGAATGCCAAAAGAGAGCTGTGCGACCATCCTTGATTGTGACCGTTGTTGCTGCCGTGAATAGAGCCAAATCCGCATTGTCCAGCGGCAGTTCTGTCCCAGTCCACGCTCTGTTGGGATCGATCCATGAGTACTAGAGCCATCGCAAACGCAGAGCACGGCTAAATTTCTCAAGGTCAATGATTCCAAGCCCTCCAAACTCTAGAGGCTTTGCGACCAGACTCCAAGCAACCTTGCATTTCCCTCCTGTGTTTTCACTATCTCCAGCCCACTGGAAGCGACGGCGAGCTCTGTCCAAATTGTTGATTAGCTGTTTAGGCACCCTTAGTGCTGTCAGCAAGTAGACAGGCAGCGCGCTCAGCACTGACCGCACTAACTTTCGACGGCCAGCGGTGGTTAGCAGTTTTCCTTGCCAGCCAGCCAGCTTCGTCCTTGTCTTGTCGATGATTTTCTGCACATGTGCTATTTTCAGTCGGCCAAGAGTTAGCGGCAGGCCTAGGTAGTTGATCGGGTAGGTTACTCGCTGTCCTTGGAAAGGTAACAGCACCTGATCCAAGTCTAGACCGGCACAACGAATGGGCGCAACTTGACACTTCCCAAGGACCAAGGTTAAGACGCAAACCAGTGGCTTGCCCAAAGTGCTCTAGTATGCCGAACAATGCAGCCACTTCATTCTGTATCGGGTTCAAGAAGACCACGGCATCATCTGCATAAAGAGATAGTCGAAGTTTTGCTTGTCTTCCCCTGAGAGGGCTTAGAATGCCATCTTCTGTGGCAATATCTAGGATTCTGTGTAATGCATCGATGGCTAAGATGAAAAGATATGGTGACAGAAAATCTCCTTGCCGAAGCCCTCTAGAGTGGTTGATCTTCTCTCCTAGCCTGCCATTGAGTAATACAGAAGAGTGGGAAGTCCTGAATAAGATGCTCAGCCAGTCCCTCCATCTGTGGCAGAACCCTCTCTGCTCTGAAAGTTCTAGAATGTATTGCCACGAAACTGTGTCGAAAGCTTTCGAGATGTCTAACTTGAAGAGAAGAGCCGGTGTTTTAGTTCTGTGATAAGCTCTTGCCAAGTTTCGGACATACATGAAATTGTCTTGTATGCATCTACCTTTAATGAAAGCGCTCTGCGAATTTGAGATGATTCTGTGAATATAGCCTGAAAGTCTGATGGATAGGATCTTGGTTACTAGTTTTGCAAACGAGTTGATTAGACTGATCGGCCGGAAATCCTTGGCAAATTCAGGCACTTCACTTTTGGGCAGCAAGACAATGTGAGCACCATTTAGATGTTCCATAGGCCCTGCCCGTAACTGATGGAAGCAATGTAAGGCGGCCATCAAGTCACTCCGAATGATGCTCCAACGCGTTCTGTAAAAAGTCCCGGTGAATCCATCAGGTCCCGGAGCCTTTTCTGCTGGCATCTCTCACACAGCGTTCTTTACTTCTTCTTCCGTGAAGGGTGCATCCAGGGGACAGTTTCGTATGTAGCATTAGTGTATTACCAATTTACCATGTGTCCGGTTTCGAATGTTGTGCTGAATTTTCACTGTATTATCAAGTCAGCTGTTATTGATTTTTTGAATTAACGTTAGTGGTATGTAGGATACTATAATCTTAGTTGTCAAAAATTTTCTTCTGGCATTCAAAGTTTGTTGAATCAAAGAAACCATCAGAAGCTGCCCCCTAACTAGTAATTAGTGTTTACTTGGGCCATATTTTGTGCGTCCGATTTTATGTTTATGTGTTACTCAAGAACTGCAGATACAAAAAAAAAATCCTTAATCCTTATCTTCATATGGGTAAATGATGATTTGAGAACTTTCAATTTTCTTGTGTATTCATGAATCATAATATAGTAAACTCTCACAGAAAATTTACAGAAACTAGAGCGTATAGTCTATTTAGTCCTCATGGTTATGGCAATATCGTGACAACATGTTGTGCCTAACGGCCTATACTGATGCTACTCCTAGTACCATGAACTGGCATTATGATAGAGATTTGACTAGCATTTTTTTTACATTGTTTCATTAATTTATATTTTGAATGATTATATGCTGTGTGAGGACTGCCACTGCAGTGAGTCAATGCCATATATATCAAGATTAGCTGTAACCTAGTTTGTTGTGCATGGCATGAGCAGCACAAAATGGTGGTGGTATCTAGAGCTAATCAGTCATGTTAGTTAGCCATGTCAGACCAACTTTATAGCGACATGGCCATGTTCAAACATTGCTATCTGTGGGATTATTTTTATGATCCCAACTTCTCACACTGCACCCTATCTGCTTCATCTGCTCTTTAAAACAAGTTGACAAGCTGACTTGATAATGTGTACAAAGTAAATCCAAAAGCAAATCACAGTGATCACAACTAGAATCTATACCTTTTACTGTCGGTATGAAAACTTGGACTATAGATTCAAACGTGTAAAAAACACTCAATATACACTAGTTTAAATTTAATATTGAATAAGGTTGACATGATCTACACATTAGATATGTTAGGGAAAAAAATATTAAATGTGGTAATGATGTATGGCAGCTGCAATTGTATGATCGGTAGAAGCAACTGCTTGTTTAAATGATCCAGATTTTGCAAATATTGTGATGATTAAGTTTCTTTACTATATGTGAGTAGTATCGATTTTTGTACCCTGTTAATTTATCTGTCTTATTCTTGTAGGCTGGTGCTTCATTGGAATCATTGGCTAAAGGAGCTGTGTGCTTCTCCCATAAATTCACCCTTCCAGAACTGCAGGATCGCTGGTTTTCATTGCTATATGACTCGGAGACATCAGCTCAAGCATCCGCTCGCATGGCCAAGTTTGAGACGGAGGTTTCAGCCTCCAATCCTGCCAAGGCATCTAAGCTTTTCAACTCAAAGGCAAAATGCTTCTCCGTGTACAGGAGGAAGATATATAGTGTAAAGAATCACTATTATGCAATGAGAAAGAGAATTCGCCATGAACCATGTTTGTCTGCTGATTTTTGTTATGGTGTTACACCCTGCTCATGTAATCCTGTTGATGGTGGTGGTTGTGCATGTGAAGACCATCATTTGTTGCACAAAGTTGATCCATCAGGAGCTGTTCTAGGTGGCTATGCATTTATATGTGGATGCGGCTCTAAGAAGAAACGTGTACATTCCAATGGTAGTGGACAAAACTCATTTCATGCAGAACATTCTAACTCTGATGGCAACATGGTAATAGATGGAAATATCAACTATGAAATCCCACATGGCTACTCAGATGTAGACAAATTATATCGCTGTGACAACATGCAGAAGAATTCTCAGACAAGTGGAAGTAATGTGATCTCTGCAAATAATAGGTCGGGTCTTACTGATCAATTTGATGACGGAGCTAAAGTATCCAAGGCTCTATTATTGGGCATTCATCAAGATGGTGCTAAGCTTGACCGATCTTCTGGGAATACCACAAGAGGATTTCTTGAGCCAGGCACATTCAGAGCAATTAATCAAAAGTGGTGTCTTCGGGAACCTAGCATTCCTGCTTGGAGTAAGGTGCAGAGTGTTAATTCATCTGATATGCTGACAGATATGCATGAAATTGAAGGAGAAACTCTTACGCTTTCTGATGACAAGAAAATGGAAACAAACAGCAATGATGCACTTGCATTTCAGGAAAATTTGGATAGTGTAGCATGTGAATCTGGTTTAGGCAGTGCAATGGCGCCAGAAGGGGGATTCATGCATTCCCAGTTAAAGGGTCTCGGTCAGAAAGAAGACCTTGAGCCTCTCAGCAGTGACCTTTTCCCAGATTGTGCACTGGAGACAAATCAGGAAGATTTAGGGTCTCACCCTCCTGACACAACCAACTATGATAACTTCATAGACCTTATCAAAAAGGGGCCAAGTGTAGCAGATGTTTCTGGAGTGGACAGTATACCTGCTTCATCAGAAATGCTTTATCCTGAACATAATGTCAAGTGCATGTTGAACAAAGAAGATTCTGAAATCCCTATCAATGAATGTATACCTATACCTGGTCAGAACTCTTTAGAACCCGCTTTTACCTTCGACCAGGATTCTCAATATGATGCGTGTTTGGTTTCCAAACTTATAAATATGGAAAATGGCCAACCTTCGTTGCCAACGCCACCAATTAATCTAGAATCATCCATCCTAGAGCAAAATGCAAATATGGTGCCTCGTAAGGAAGGCTGTGCTGTAGGAAGTGAGCTGCCAATTGGCTTGCACTGTAACTTTCATGGTAACAATGCAAACACGTGTATTTCAGCACTGTATTCTGTTGATGGAGGTAAAGAAACAACTTGTGGTTTCATTAAACATGAGAGTTGTAATGATTTACAGAATTTGACTTTGGATAAGTCAATTCTAGTGTCCAATCAAACAAATTGCAAGTTTCTTGCTCATAAGCCTGGAATAGGCTGTGAAACTGCTATACAAAGCTGTGAGTTGGCTTCTGCATTGCCAGATACAGAATTTCATGACCCCGTTGCAGCTACAGGCAAAGCAGAAGGATCTGACAGTGAGATTAGTGTTCCAAACTATTTTGATCTAGAAGCACTGGTACATATACTCCTTTTCTTCATTGAGTTTACATGGCTTTACATGCCTTGGTGCTTCTGACTTCTCAAAAACTTATTGCAGATACTTGATCTGGACCTGATTCCATGGGATCAAGAATCTGACCTCATCCAACCAGAAGGTAAATGCATATGGACACCTGATGTTCCAGTGTTCATCTTTGTTAAATATTTTTTAATTGGTCCTGTTGTTATCTTTTATGTTCTTAGTGAACCCTAATACTATGTTTTTCTTTTTGTGCTATTTGTATGATCAGTTTCAAGGTTTCAGTGTCCTGAAAGCAGGAAGGATTTGATAAGATTGGAGAAAGGTTCCTGCTCCTATATGAACAGATCTATCATGTCTAACGGTGCTTTTGCAATTCTTTATGGCCAACGCGTGAAATACTACATAAGAGATCCTGAGGTAATCTTAAGCAATGATATTGTGAATCTTCATTGTCTTATACTCCCTAAAATTTTTAAAATACACATTCTTTTAGATTGGCTACATGATAATGGTATCATTAGCTTTGTTATGAGGACTTCCAAAATTTAACAGTTAATACTTGTTACTAACATTTTACTACTAAATTTATAGCCAAACTTATTTATTCATATTATAGATATGTCATATCTGAAGAGGCAAAGAATATACACTCTTAAATAGAGAGAATAATTAATGATAAAATAATTCCATGGGTGTATTCCCTGTTGTGAAAATTGAAGTGCTTAAACAGTTCTATTTACATCAAGTGTTGTCGACAGAGACATCACTTAATTGTTGGTTGTCAAACTCACCTGTTTTATTATTGTACTGCCTGTTGTATTATTAAACACAGTCTTTAACCAGCAAAATAGAATGTCACCCTGCAAGTTATAACATTTCTCTACTGCTGATACAATTTTAAATACACTTCTTTATCATTTTAATTCCATTTTGTAAAATTTTGCTTGGTCTTGTTCTAATGCAGGTAATTCTTGGGAGACAAACAGAAGAAGTACATGTTGATATCGATTTGGGTAAAGAAGGGAAGGCAAACAAAGTATCCCATCGACAGGTACTTGCTTTTGCCTTTTTATGATTTAAATGGTGCAAAACAAGCTTGGTTCGATGAAAACACTAACGCAATAACTGTAAGGAGGTTCTTATTATGTTTTTCAGGAGAATTTTCCCTTTGTGTTAATAAGCTTGGGCTGACTTCTAAGGATTTCATTTAAATTTCTTGCTTAAGCATGCAGCATGACCCTCTCTTAATCATTTCTCTGCTTCTGTACCTTCCACTGCACTGTCTTTTTTCTTGACATGGCTATACCCACTTGCCGATTTGGTTTTGGTGGTTGATGACATGGCTATAGCCACTTGATGAGGTCGTTCTGCTTGGTACTCACAAATCCCAAAGGAACAGGAGGGTGCATACTGCATGCATTCTAGTCTGTTCGCTGCTGCCAAATTATGATGTTCAGTTATTAATGTGCTAGCTTACCCTCTACATGCAATTATGTGTTTTTGATGTGCAGGCAGTTATTAAGATGGACGATGATGGATCTTTCTACATAAAAAATACTGGGAAGTGTTCAATTTTCGTGAATAGCAAAGAAGTACTATGTAATAAACGTATCAACTTAATGTCAGACTCATTAATTCAGGTGGCCTTCCAATCCTTTCTTCTTATACTAGGAGTTCCAAATTACTGCGCTGTGCTAAATATCCATGCCCTGTTTAGTTCTGTGCATTTGTTCGTTTTTTAATCTGACTTCGAACTAGTAGGTTGTAGAGATATTAACTGTGCATATTTGTATGAAAAATGTGCTTTCTTATTTTACCATAAGATTGAAGTAATCAAGCAGGCATAGTCATTTCAGATATAGCTGGATGAGGATAGTATGGTTACTTCACTAGCTATTGTTTCATTTGTGGTTCCTTAGTTCACATGACACATGATATGAGTGCACCGATCTATTTAACTGCATAAGGCGCTTAGGAAAACGCTAATCAGGAAAGTGAGTTGTAGCTGGAAGGGATACAATATGCTTTCCTTTTGCAACTTATTGAATATCTGATGCCACTTAGCTGTTGTGACTTAGTCTGGAGTTAAATCAGGATTTGCGATGTCTGTTCGCTCATATTTGAAATTAAATGTCACTGGAACCAGAGATAAACCTTTTTGGGGATTCATTGATACTCTCTCTCTCTCAAAAATAAGCGTTTAATTTTGTTTATGTCAAACTATTCTAAGTTTGACCAAACTTAGTATAGTTTGACTTAACAACCCCAGAAATGTTTATGTTGGGACGGGAGAAGTAATGTATAAAGCAATTAATGTAATAATGGCTACCAGTTATGGTTCATTTAGTTAGTTTTGAACTAATGCTTCTACCCTACCTATTTCACTGATAAGATAAACAATTCATTAGCATTTTGAACTCTTTAGAGAGCTGTTTTTCTGTTACCTACAGATAAGGAACCTGAAATTCATTTTTCATGTGAACCACGAGGCTGCAAGGAAGTACATTATTCAAAAAAGGAGAAGAAGCTGCCAAGGCAAGATCACAGCATTTGATTGGGATCAGAACCCATGAGTTAATGTTATGATCAAGGTTATTTATAATTTTAGATAGCTATATCTCTCCAGACAGCATGGGATGAGAGCAAAGTTATTATTTATAATTCCCGATAGCTAATATCTTTCTCTTCCGGTTAGCACTGTCTATTTACCTTGGCTCCACCGACCATATGTAAATCCATGTAAATTCTTGTTTCTTGTATTCTGAATGCCCCAAACTATGTTCTTCGGATGTGGGCTGCCCGCTGCCATGTGCCATGGTTTCCATTTCATTTCTTTCCATAAAATCTTCATTGCTGGAAAAAAAAAGTAGCTTAACTCGAGTTGGAATATTCAAAGATGACAGCCGTAATACTAAAATAACTAATCTCGTGGGCCCATTTGGATCAGAATTTCATTGAAAGGTTTCGGTACTAGTTCAAAATTTGAACTAGTCACCAACATTGCATTGAAACTCTGTTCAAGCATCAGTTTCTAATAAATCTTTTGTTGTCTAGGGTTTGTTGCACGATGCGACGGTTATACTATTTAGTATCCAGTCCGTCTTGTCTCCTAAACTTGTTGCTGAATTTGAAAAACTCCCCTAAATTCGTATACCAGTCACCAGATACCTGGTCGTGGCATGAGTATGAAACTAGTTTGGCGCTGTAAATGTTGGTCCATGTTTCACACATATATCAAGCGATTCCTTGTAGGATGGAAGAATATAAGAGCATGTTATAGTAGGTACCATACTATTGTTTCATAATTGTCTCCGTGAAGTACTGTAGAAGTATGTTGAGAAAAAAGATCTTCCAACATAATTACAGAAAAAGAGGCTTAGGGCCTGTTTAGTTCTCGAAAAAGGTGGCGAAAAGTCATGGTAGCCAGAGAATCTTCTCCAATATGTGTTCAATCATGGTCTAACTAGACTTAAAAGATTCGTCTCGAAAAAAGTCAGGTAAAAGGTACAAACATACAACAGCTGCTACTTCATTTAATGATTTATGTATGCGTAAACGACAATCGATATGACGAGGATCTGAAATTTTTTTCCAACTAAACCAGGCCTTAACAGAAATCTTGTTGAACGAGTTGGCAGCAAAGCAACCACTCAGCACAAAACCCTCCACTTTTTGTTGGCCCCACCCGTCAGTCATCTGAGTAAGTGCCGAAACGCTGACTCCAGGTCCCATCAACCAATTCGACTGTATCGCGCGCGCCGCAAGAACTGCGGCGATGGCGCGGCCCTCCGTCCCCCGCGCCGGTGAACACCCCGCGGCGGCGCCCACCGGCGGCGACACCGTTCTCGCGGTCCACGATGACGGCGCTGCAGGCCACTACGATTCGTTGGACGCCGCCGCCGCCGGCGGGCGGGACGAGGTCCGGTACCGGGGGTGGAAGGCGATGCCGTTCGTGATCGGGAACGAGACGTTCGAGAAGCTGGGCAGCATCGGCACCGCGGCGAACCTGATGGTGTACCTCACCTCCGTCTTCCACATGCCCAGCGTCCGCGCCGCCGTGGCGCTCAACGTGTTCGGCGGCACCACCAACATCGCCACCGTCTTCGGCGCCTTCGCCTCCGACCTCTGCCTTGGCCGCTACGCCACCGTCGGCTCCGGCTGCGTCGCCACGCTCATCGTGCGTAAGAAATCGGCCGGCAGCCGGCAGATCGCCGACGAACCTGATTTGCATGCCATGCAGTTAGTTGCGGGCGGCTGAAATAAACTCTTTTGTGATCTCGATGGCCGCGCGCACGCAGGGCATGATCGTCCTGACGCTGACGGCCGGCGTGCCGGCGCTGCACCCGCCGCCGTGCGGCGCCGGCGCCGGCGGGTGCGCGGGCGCGACGGAGGGGCAGGTCGCGGTGCTGGCGCTGTCGTTCGTGTTCCTCGTGGTGGGCGCGGGCGGCATCCGGCCGTGCAGCCTGCCGTTCGGCGCCGACCAGTTCGACCAGCGCACGGAGTCCGGCCGCCGCGGCATTGACAGCTTCTTCAACTGGTACTACTTCACGCTGACCGTCGCCGTCGTGGGCTCGTCGACGGGGATCATCTACGTGCAGAGCAGCGTGAGCTGGTGCGCCGGGTTCGCCATCCCCGCCGCGCTCATGCTCGCCTCCTGCGCGCTCTTCTTCGCCGGCGCGGGGCTCGGGCTCTACGTCCGCGTGCGCCCCGAGGGGGGGATCCCGCTGGCCGGCGTCCTCCGCGTGGCCGTCGCGGCGGCGCGCAAGCGGCGCGCCCCGGCGCCCCGGGACCCCGCGGCGTCGCTCTTCAGGACGCGCCACGCGTGCGAGCTCGTGTCGAGGCTGCCCTACACGCACCAGTTCACGTTCCTCGACAAGGCCGCCGTGGTGGAGTCCGACGGCGAGGTCGTCGTCGACGGCTCCGGCGGCGGCGGCCGGCGCCCCAGGGACCCGTGGCGGCTGTGCAGCCTGCAGCAGGTGGAGGAGGCCAAGTGCGTGCTCCGCGTCATGCCGGTGTGGGCCACCTGCATCGTCTACTACGTGGCGTTCGCGCAGACCAACACCTACGTCGTCCTGCAGGCAGCGCAGGCGGACCGCCGCCTCGGCCCCGGCGGCGCCGGCGGCGGCTTCGAGGTGCCGGCGGCGTCGTTCACCATCTTCCCCATGCTGGCGCTCGCCGTGTGGATCCCGCTCTACGACCGCCTCGTCGTGCCGTGGCTGCGCAGGCGCACGGGCGTCGAGGGCGGCGCAACGCTGCTCCAGCGCATGGGCGTGGGCATGGCGCTCTCCGTCGTGGCCATGCTCATCGCCGGCGTCGTGGAGCGGCGCCGGCGCGAGCTCGCCGTGCTCGCCCAGGCGCCGGCGTCGGCGTTCTGGCTGGTGCCGCAGCTGGCGGCACTGGGCGTGTCGGAGGCGTTCAACCAGGTGAGCCAGATGGAGTTCTACTACAAGCAGTTCCAGGAGAACATGCGCAGCGTCGCCGGGTCGCTCCTCTTCAGCGGCCTGGCGCTGTCGCTGTACCTCAGCGGGCTGCTCGTCGCCGTGGTGCAGCGCGCGACGGCCGACGGCGACACCGCGCTTGGGGACGAGGACGACGACGGTGGCGGGTGGCTCGCCGAGGACCTCAACAGGGGAAAGCTGGACTGGTTCTACTTCCTCATCGCCTTCATCGGCGCGGTCAACTTCTTTGTGTTCCTCGCGTGCGCGAAATGGTACAGGTACAGGGGACTGGATGATGGTGACATTGGTGAGCAAGATGCAGACGGGGTGCGTCGTCAATGGCAGCAGCCAAGAACAGTGGAGGTACTAGAAGATTGTCCTGATGAGGAAGAAAGAGTAGTACGTAGACGTAGACGTAGCTTCTGAGTGCTTATCTTCTCTCTAGTCTCTAGGAGTAAAGTAGTACAGTAGCGGCACATACTCCATACAGAGATACAGTAGATCTAGATGGCACTAAAAATGTGACATGATCACTGTTGCCACCCAGGCCCAAGCGCGGGCGCATGGCGTGGTCGGCGTCCTCGGCGGTGGATCCTAGCGTTAGCGCTGGTCGATCGGCCCCCTCCCGTCCATCATTTGTATTTCTGTATTTTTTAAAAAAAATTCTAAAGAGTTTGTGAATAATTTTGACATATATTTCACCAATGTCTGAAATTCATAGGAATAGTCAGCAATTTTTTTATAAAGAAATTAGCATATATTTGTGTTATTTCTAAATTACATTACTCTGTTCAGAAAATTACACTGAAAAGATCATTGTAAATATAGTAATATAACAATGTAAATATAGTGTACTAAGTGTATAAAGAAAATCTGGTTGTTGAAAGGATTAAAAACAACCCGTTGTTACCCTAGAGGTCTCCCTTTCTTTTCCACTTCTGCTACATGGCTACATTTTAGATGTCTGATTTTGTTATTGACAACATAGAATTTTGTCATTGATTGATTATAGAAACAAAATTGTAAACTTCCTTTTGTAACTTGTACTTTTGTTCGCACTACTTGGTTGTCTAAGATTGTTGCCTAGAAATTAAGAGCGTGTTTGATATAGGGCCAATAGAGTGGATGGCGCCCTTGAGCTGTAACTTAGGCCCTGTTTACTTGGTGAAAAGAGGTAAAAAAAGTGCACTGTAGCACTTTCATTTGTATTTAATAACTTTTGTCCAATCATAGTCCAAGTAGATTCAAAAGATTCATCTCGAATTAGCCAAGCAAAAAGTACAAACATGCAACAGCTGCTACTTTATTTAGTGCTCCATGCAGGTGGAAATTACAATCGATGTGATGGGGAAAGAGAAAAGTTTTTGGGAAGTAAACAGGGCCTTAGCCTATTTAGTTGACTTGTCCTAGATGTCAACCCGACTCTATGCGTGTAAACTGTATTCTCTCTCCTGCATCGCAAGAAACACTTTCAAGGGTCGATTTTTGGGGGCCAGGCTCCCTCTATCCTCGGCTCCTCGTGCGGCCGATTTGGAGACAACTGCTCTCACAATTTGGTGTTCGGCCGGGCTGTGTCAATGAAATCAAACACTAGGTTTCTTGGGACAGGCCGTGCAACTGGAGGAAATCAAACACGTCTTTATGTATGCTCTAGACTAGGTCGTGGCTGGCTGGTGGGCTCGGTCACTCCTACGCCCTATATCAAATGTGCCCTAAGACAGCTGAAATACAAACCCCTTTCTTTTCACTTAAAAGATATACGTTGATGATGTTGGAGTTTCTTTAATCTTTACCATTTAAGAGGTACGGACCGTGCTGTACCAAGAGGCAGGGAGGAATCCACATTTAGAAGAGGTGCCAAAAGAAGGGGGGGGGGGGGGGTGAATAGTAGGGATGAACTCACAACGTTGGTATTCGTCTAACACTGATAGTGCCGACAAGGGTGTTTTAGGAATTTTTTTGTGTGATGACAGTTGTCGATAATTTACCAACATGTAGTAGGGAACTACTTTTATTTTATTTTATTTTAACATGATAATTTCTGAGCCTTGGGAATTAATGTGAACTGTGAAGGTATATTTTTGTTCATAAAAAACTATGTAATAGACAAGAAAATTGGCACAATCTCATGAAGGTTTCATTAAAGAAAAAAACATTTTTAAGCATATGCTCCATGATCCTAGCTCTACAACGTAATTTGTATTAATTACTCGTGTAGTTTTCTCAACTTACTAGTTGATATTTTGTTTGTCAGAAGTTGCTAGGACTAAACGGTCGGTAAAACGGTAAACAGACTAGGGACTTGAGACTTGAGACTTGAGAGCGGTGACCGGTGATTATCTGTCCCTTTTTTTTTTTTTTTTGCTCGGGTGTTGTTCGTGGGCCTTTTTTGTCTTTCGCTTTCTGTTGTGCTCTGGAATTTAGCTCGGTCCAATTGGAAATTAGTCGCCCAGCTGCCGCGACCCAAAGAGAAAGAAGATGGAGCTAAAGCCTTTTCAGCCCATTTGAATATTTGATAGCTAAAGCCTCAAAGCCTAACAAAATAAGCCGACACTAGCCTTGCAGGTCCAAACCAAATCTGCGACCCCATGGTGATTTGTATTTTGTCTATTGTCCACTTATGTACGAAAAAAATTCTGGTTTGGGCCGCTTGTCCACTTATTGTGTCTATTGTTTTTAAAAAAAAAAGCCCACTTGTCTGCGCTCTAAATATTCCATACCTTTGTTTTTGAAACACATAAGAAGCGAATTTTCCTTCGCCTACGTACTTTGCCAAACCAACACACCTAGCTCATTCAAGCACCTCACTTTTTCCTCACTGTTACTATCACTATTATTACACAAGGACAATTTGTACAACATGTGCATGGAACGATGGAAAGCATGCACGGAAAAGTAAATTGTGCCCGTAAGCTAGGGCATCTGCTGTCACGATCGATATGCACCAATAGATATATGGATCAGGATGCATGCACATTAGGAGTACATAGACATGCACTACAGAAATTATAGCAGACGCGTAAGTCGTTACTCTAGTCATGCTGTGGCGTACTAGTCATGGCGTCCATGTTTTACTGCTGAGTACTCCCTCCGTCCGTTTAAACATACAACTCCGTGTTGCGTGCCAGATAAAGTAAGTTCACGTTTGACCAAATTTTCTAGTGAATAGTATTAATATTTATAGCTCTAAATTAATATATTATGAAAATACATTTTATAATTAATCTATTGATGTTTATTTGACATTATAAATATTTATAGTTTTTTATTTATAATTGGTCAAAGTTGGTACACTGAAACATGCTACTGTGCTAGAATTGAATAGGACGGAGGGAAGTAGCAGTCTTATGAATAGTAGTTCTGATTAACTGAATATTAGAGCCCTGGGGGCATAGTCTATCACTCTGTCATTTCAAGTCATGGCGCCTCAGACAAACCTGCCGACTGCCGAGCCGTGAGGATGCTTCAGAAGAATGAATCTTCTCCACAGCCTCTTTTCTTCGTCGACGATTAGGCAACACGACACGGCCAATAAATGCTACTACGTACTATCTCGGTAGCTGTCAAGGTTAATTCATGCATCCTCCCATGTTTTTAAGGCTGTGCAGGGGTTCAAAACACGTGAGTTCTGATTCGTAGACGCTCGATCGCAGTCGCATGCATGGCTTGAAAAATGTAGTCCGATCCTGCTGGTCACTGGTCAACGTTTCAAACTCCCAGCAGCTCTTGATGACAGCTCCCTGTGTATATAAACATCGAACGACGAAGGTGCCTGCTACGTACAAAAGTCTCAGCACTGGGAACTCATGCTGTGGAACGACGACTTCACATGTTTTTGTTTCTATATATAGCAACGCAGACACCTGACATTATTACAAAAAAAGACGGCAATTTTGAATTGGCTCTTACCGTAGAAACGCTCACAGAATTTTGGCAACTTTATGTGTACATAATACATGAAATTCCTAGTTGTTTTTTTCTTTTTTTTTTGCAGCTAACTATATGATAAGGTCTTGTATTGAGTAATTTATGAAACAATAATCGGGCTATTCAGAAGACAAATCTTTATTAATAATATATAAATAACTGAAAGGAAAAAAAAAACTTAACATCCAGGGAGTATATAAGTCATCTTGTTTTTTCGGAGGTCACACACGCACGCACGTGCAACGGTTTTTATCAACATTCTTTTTCTCGGAAAGGATTTGTGTCAACAGTTGCATGTGCCATCCGACAGTTCTTTATGCAAAATTCCTTCCACGCGGTATACCGGAGTGACAACTTCAACTTTTTTTTTTGCGTTTGTTCTATGCACGTTTAGAAAAAAACTTTAATAGTGACAGACGATTATATCTGTTTATACTTTTATTGAAAACTGAGTGAAAACAGCCTGGCTGACTGAATGGTCAGTGAAAGCTTAATATCTCTCTTTTGGGATGGGCGGGGTTTGAGTTCCGAGGGACCCACTCTCATGGCTTTGGCTACAATGACAGGAGGGGGATGGTGCCGCTACGTATGGATGGGGCAGGGGTTTATCGATCTATGTGAGAAGATTTTCTTATGCTAGAATACGGACAGGGTGGCCCTGTCTAGCCATCGGGGATCAAGTTTTTTATTGAGTTATAGCAGATTGAGTTTTTTGTTGAACAAAGTTAGGTAGTTTAAATAGTTTTAACTATATATTTATGCATGATATACAAAATAAACTATTCAAGTAAATATATAATTTTTGAATGAAGTATTTATATTTATGCATGTATAAGGATCAAACATACATATTTATGTATGAAATCTTGTATAATTGTTCATGCATGCATGCAGAAAATGTAGTGTAGACATATTAATATATGTAAAAATTAGGACATTCTAACTTCGTCGACAGTTATTGCACATATTTTATACTACTCCATCCTAAATTGTAAGTCATTTTAAGAATTTTAGAGAGTCAAAGCATTTCAACTTTAACCAAGTTTATATGATAAGATAATAATATTTACAATATCAATGCAACTAATTATAACTAGATTTTTCACCAAATATATTTTTATAGTATATACTTATTTGGTGTCATAAATATTCGTATTTATCTCTATAATTATAGTCAAACTTGAGATACTTTGACTCTCCAAGATTTTTAGAATAATTTACAATTTGAGATGGAGGGAGTAACTTTTTAGTTTTTTATTACAATTTATTTGAGGAATCATGCAAGAGTACAAGGTTTTTTGAATGATTTATAATTTGGGATGGAGGAAAGTAACTTCTTTTTTTTGTTACAATTTATTTGAGGAATCAGGATCGAGGGGCAGGAAGCCCCGATACGGTGATAAATTAGAAAACTCAAATAAAAAAGTGCAATAGAGTACACTTCTTTTTTTGTGAGTGTGAACTCATTTCTTTTTTTGCGAAGCATGTGTGTGCTACTACGGCAAAGCTGGCCTTTGTCATCGAGGTCAAGCCACCCCGTAGTTTTTAAAAATTCTATAGAGAATGCGATTGATCACTGTTTACCACTATAAGAGTATATATAAGTCCCCGGTAGCCACGGTAGCTAGCTTTTACAAATCATCTGACACATCAGCAACATTAATATTTTCACATAAACTTTATCCAGATTGAGGCTATATGTATTCATTAGCGTATGGAATCTCTGTGTACTGCTACTTGGAGCAAGTTGTACTTTATAATTGCTCGTAGAGTCGAGACAAGAAGAAGTGTCATAACAAAAACCAGGTACCTTGGAATATCCTGCTGCTGCTCACCAGCGACATGCATGATGTGGACTCCCAGATGCTACCACCTTCACTCACATGATTCCATGGGCGTTCCAGATAGCACCAGGACAAAAACCCATCGGGAGGAGATCACAAGCCGCATGGCAATGACTCTTTCTCAGCAGACAACTATCCATCTCTCCCTCTCAGCAGAGAGAATCAAAAAACAACTCTTTCATTTCATGTGTTTGTTTATACGTACATACATGTATGTATAGATCGAGCACTGCATACATGATTTTTATATTTGTAATTCTATGCTTGCAGTAGCAGCATCCTATACAAAAAGATTAAAAAAAAAAAGAACTAGCAGGATAAGCTGACATGTGGGACTACGCATGCTATATGTCACTGGCTAGGAGGAGATAGCTAGGACATCCACCTGCACTGCACTGCACTGAATCACTGATGGAGGAATCAAGCAAAGGATGATATGCCCCTCACTTCACAGCATCGTGCTAGCTTGCATTGTGACTTATGCTCTTGCGTTTGGAAGCATTTGCATTGCTACGTGCCAAAAGGGCAAATGGCCCAAGGATCACGTACACATATACACACATGGCTTTTGCTTCATCTCCTGCATTGTATTGTACCCTAGGCCCAAGCAAACCGGCATGAAGAAGATCTCCACATGGATGGATATCACTCTACTTTAATTTGCTTTTTTTATTTATCTTTTGGTGATATGACGGTGCACTACACTGTGTGCAAGCAGCTAGTTAAGGTCGATGACGAATGAAAGAACTATCATATTATATTCATATATATATGCATGCATCGTCCTCTTGGATAGTTCACTTGAGCTGCATGGCCTCCAATGGCCTCCCCAGCAGCGACAGCACGGTGGCGGCGATGTGCCTCGGCGTCAGCCCCGCCTCCTCCATCTGGTCCTGCGGCGCCCCATGCTCGATGTACCGGTCCGGCAAGAACATCGATCTCAGCTGCAAATTTCAACAACACAAGAAAGCAATAATCAACAAAGCTGCCCTATTAAAAAGTGAATGTTTTTTTTTCACTGAAACTGACTAGGCTTTATATATTTATTTCCGGCCAGTGACGCTGACTACTTACTTTGAGTGGCCCGTCCAGGAGTCCGGTGAGGCTGAGGTAGTGCGCGACGTGGGATCCGAATCCGCCGATGGATCCTTCCTCGGCGGTGATGAGCACCTCGTGCTCGGCGGCGAGCTCCCGGACCAGCCGCGTGTCGAGCGGCTTGCAGAACCGTGCGTCGGCCACCGTCACGTACACGTCGTGCTCCTTGAGCATCTCCGCCGCCTTCAAACACCCCTGCACGATGGCGCCGTACCCCAGCAGCGCCACCCTGGATCCACCCCCCACCAGCACCCTCCCCTTCCCGACCTCCAGCGGCGTGCCCTTGTACAGGTTCCCCGCCGGCGCCGGCAGCTCCGCTCCGACGCCGTTCCCGCGCGGGAACCTGAAGCAGGACGGCCTGTCGTCGATGGCCGCCGCCGTGGCCACCATGTGGCAGAGCTCGGCCTCGTCGGCGGGCGCCATGACCACCATGTTTGGCAGGCACGCCATGTACGCCACGTCGAAGGCGCCGCAGTGCGTGGGCCCGTCGGCGCCGACGAGCCCCGCCCTGTCGAGCGCGAACCTCACCGGCAGCCGCTGCAGGTCCACGTCGTGCACCACCTGGTCGTACCCGCGCTGCAGGAACGACGAGTAGATGGCGCAGAACGGCGCCAGCCCCTCCGCCGCCATCCCCGCCGCGAACGTCACCGCGTGCTGCTCCGCAATCCCCACGTCGAAGCACCGCTCCGGGAACCGCTTCTGGAAGTAGTTCAGCCCCGTGCCGCCGCCCATCGCCGCGTGCACCGCCACCACCTTCCCGTCGGCCTCCGCCTCCCTGATCAGCGACTCCGCGAAGTACCGCGTGTACGGCAGCGTCGCCGACGACGGCTTCAGCTGCCGCCCCGTCGCCGGCTCGAACTTGACGACGCCGTGCATCCGGTCCGCCGCCGCCTCCGCCGGCGGGTACCCTTTCCCTTTCTCCGTCACCACGTGGATCAGCACCGGCCCCGGCGCCGGCGTCGACTTCACCTTCTCGAAGATGGTGACCAGGTCCTCGACGCTGTGCCCGTCCACGGGGCCGATGTAGTAGAGCCCGAGCTCCTCGAACAGCGACGAGCCGGCGGCGCCGATCATGCCGCGCGCGTACTCGTCCACCTTGGCGGCGACCTCGTGGGTGGGCCCGCCGATCTGCTTCGTCACCGACTTCGCCGCCTCACGGAGCTGCCGGAACTTGGTGCTGGCCTGGAGCTTGGTGAGCGCGCGGCTGAGCGCAGCCGACGGGCTTCGACGGCCCGTCCAGCGTCGCCGTCGGGAGCGACACCTGCTTGTTGTCGTTGAGCACGACGATCATGTTGGCGTCGAGGTAGCCGGAGTTGTTCATGGCCTCGTAGGCCTGGCCGGCGGTCATGGCGCCGTCGCCGATGACGGAGATGACGTGGTTCTTGCGCCCCAGGAGGTCGCGCGCGACGGCCATCCCCAGCGCCGCCGAGATGCTGGTGGAGCTGTGGCCCACGCCGAACGCGTCGTGGGGGCTCTCGTCGCGCTTCGGGAACCCCGCCAGGCCGGAGGTCTGCCGGATGGTGTGCATCCGCGACCGCCGGCCGGTGAGGATCTTGTGCGGGTACGCCTGGTGGCCCACGTCCCAGATGATCTTGTCGTCGGGGGTGTCGAACACGTGGTGGAGCGCGACGGAGAGCTCGACGACGCCGAGGTTGGAGCTCAGGTGCCCGCCGGTCTTGGACACCGTGTGCACGATCTCCGCGCGCAGCTCCGCCGCCAGCTGCTCCAGCTCCGAGGTGGAAAGGTTCTTCATGTGGAGAGGGTAGTTCACCGTGTCCAGCAGCGGCGTCGCCGGCTTCTCGCCGGTGAACTCCACCTTCCGCGGGCCCGACGACTGACGGCGACGGCGACATGGCCGCCGCCACCGCCGCCGCCGGATGCTCCTTGTTGGAAACCATCATCTTGTTGTTCCCGGCATCGGATCCGACGCTGCTGCTGCCCGCCGGCTACCTGGGCGCGCACCTGGAACCGCCGGCAGGAAGCGTTGGTGGCGGTGGCCGCCGGGACCGCGCGGAACGCGGAAGGCGACGATGCCTGGAGTGCCATTGATGGAGACATGCTCTGTATTGCTAGCTTACGTGCGTGCAAGATGCCGCTCGCTCGGTGGTGTGCTAAGCTGTGAATTAACTGCTAGCTTAGCTCCGGCCACAGTAGCTGCAACTGAAGCTCGAGCGCGTTGCTCGCCGGCGAGGGCCGCCGCGCGGGCTGGGGCGAGGAGATGGAGTAGGAGGAGGGAGGAGGAGGAGGAGGAAGGCGGGGGGCGTGAAGGGGAAGCAGAGGCGGAGGCGGGTTTATATAGCCGCGCCGCGCTGGTGGTGGCGCATTGCGTTGACGTCAATAGTGATCTACTTTATGATCGCTGGATGATCACTGGAAGTGGGAAGGAGAAAAAGAGATATACACGTGGCAGGGACGACAAGGGAATGGATTAGAAGGCGAGAAAACGAGTAGCTGTGTTTCGTTCTCGCGCGATTAATCGCCATTTGCAGTGTGCTATTACTACTCGGTCAGGTCTACTTTTGAACTTCAAAAGATTATGAGCCTTTCTGGACATGTGTTGAGACTAGGTTTTGTATTTGACTTTTTATGTTTTTGAAAATAAATATAGCATGGTGCACTGTTTTTTTAAGGATAGAGGGTGCAGGAGCACAGGAGTGTGCAAAAGAGAAAAAAAATTATGAAAATAAGATAGAAAAAGGAGAATAAAAAACTTCTGATGCTTGCCTAATAAGGACTGTGAATCCTGCTGAGGGGCTGCTTAGTTGGGTGAAAAGAGGTGAAAAGTACACTGTATCACTTTCGTTTGTATTGGACAATTTCTGTTCAATCATAGCCCAAGTAGACTCAAGATTCATTTCGAGCTAGTCAGGTAAAAAGTACAAACATGCAACCGCTGCTACTTAATTTAATGCTCCATGCAGGCGTAAAGTACAATTGATGTGATGGGAAAAGTGAAAAAAATTTGGAAAGTAAACAGGGCCTAAGATTCCTACAACAAATGGAAGAAAAGAAAAAAATATTTGCCAAATTATTTCTTTTATACACGATTCTCATATATACTTTCTTATTAGTCCCAAAAAATAATGGTCCCATGAAACTTGATGTTTTAGCTCTTGGGTCATATAGTGAATTATTCCTTAATTTTCATCGATCACCCACATTAAACAGGGTACATGGCTAATTTTCATTGAGCACTAATCTATCCTAAAAAACATCAAGTTTTTTAGTTTGGATGCAAGGAGTACATATCTAATCTATAAGTGGAAATGCAAGAGCACATTTGTTTGCTTCTGCTTTGAAATTAGCTGGCCCAGAAGTATTGTTAAGTCACATTTGTTTAATGCAGGAAAAGAAATAATGATCCAAAAGAAGGAAAACATTTTATTACTCACTAATTGCATTGGCTTCTTTTTAGTGCACATATCTCTTTTGTATTTTATCTTAATGTTTCCACAAATATCTAGAATACAAAGCACTCCCTCCAATTTCCTAAAGAATGTCATTTTGACAGCGACATGGTCTCAAGAAATAACTTTGACTATTACTTTTTACTATAAACTATTTATAAAATATAGTTAATATATATTTTTATGAAACTACATTTTGATATGAATCTACTTATATCACTTTCATATTTTCAAACTCAACTAAAAAGAATTTATTTGTAGTCAAAGTTTAAAATATTTGACTTAAGACAACATCAAAACTACATTCTTTAAGGAACCGGAGGGTTTTTTTTTTTTTTTGGTGGTAAAGTCCCAACTCCAAACACCGAGTCGTTTATATATAAATATATAAAATGCCTTTTGCTTCCGAAAAGTTACCGTTAATTAATCCTAACTACAAACTTTGTGTACTTTCAATTTTCAAGTTAGGTACAAGGCGCGTGTCTTGAAAACGCCTCGTTTGGGTTTCGGTCTACTCAAGATGAAGACTCCTCACGCTGACTTTCAAGCACATGTCCCGACTAGTGACTAGCAGGAGTGCTGCTGCTTGAGAGTTGAGACCTTTCCCAACAACGTGCAGAGGTGGTCGTAGAACCCAGTAAGCAAGCTTGTGCTGTCTGCGAAGAAGATGCTCTTGGTCTCAGGCGTGCGTGATTCCTCCGTAGACTGGTCAAAGAATGCTACTGGTATCGGCTCGTTTTGGAAAGTTCCTGGGTTCTTCGGTACCCAATCTGTCCCGGATATATACTGGATGAGAATGATCATTGTGCTGTCCATAATTATAATACAGTATCCTTGTAATCTTTTGTCTTTTGAAGTAAAACTCGTATCTTTATTATAACTAGTAGAGATGATCATTGTGCTGTCCATAATTATAATACAGTATCCTTGTAATCTTTTGTCTTTTGAAGTAAAACTCGTATCTTTATTATAACTAGTAGAGATGCACGTGCGGCACGCACGTGTTTATAAAAAAATCTTTCATAAAAAACAAGACGCAAACTCATAAAAAATTTTACAATTACTTATAATGTCACATGAATAGTATTATTATTTCTAATGCATAAAAGCATAGCGAATTTTTTCTAAGTTGTAGAAGCCGTCACAAATTCAAATAAATATTTTTTCTAGACCTAGAGTAATAAACAATTACCATGACGAGTCTCCAATCCTTCTCGCTGCTGTTGCAGCCACATCATCATAGCTGTCGTCTGGAGTCGTGTCTCGATCCATCTGCGTGGCCATCCATGCATACTGCAGTTACTTAGCTCAAATTTCATTGACAATGGAAAACATATATTTTCATAATTGTGTCGCTAGAGATTATTTATATGTTTAAATATTTTAGAGATAATATGGTTTCACACAAAATATCTATAAATGTTTTGCGCCAGAATAAATGTTGTGCACTGACATGCCAATGGCGGCAAACCTCGCTGAGATGGATGCGGTCTTCGCGGCAAGGGAGGCGACGCAAGATCAGGTCGCACAGGTCCGAGGGGAGATCGCACCAGCTTTCAGAACTCTCCCTCTTGCTCCCTGAATCCAAAAAAAGTTACACCTGAATTCAAGTCATATATACAACGTGTATGTGCGTGTAGCTTGCTTGATCAGTGCATCGGGAAGAACCATGTCGCCCCTGGCGCCATTGCAGAGCTCCAACAATACAATGGAGGAGCAGTAGCGGCCTTTATGACGATCTTGGTCCAGCAGGACACCTTTGGCTCTCCAGTGTACGTAGCTGTCCACGTCGGCGGGCATGGCAAAAGAGGTCACCGGTGTCCTTGACGGCGTACACCTCTCCGTCATAGAAAGCGATGTCCGTGATCCGCCTCCACCCATCGTGAGCGCTCATCGCCCAGGAATCCAAATCGGGACGCCACATCGCGATCTTGTCGAGCCGGCCGTTGCCGACTATGTCGGCGGTGACCTTGTATGGGCACACGACCATCTCGCGCATGTTTGCATGTAATTTTGAGAGGTCGTGATTCTTATGTGTAACATCACGGATGATGAATGACTCATATAACATCATGGATGATGGAGGACCCATATAACACGACGTATAGATCGAACGGTTGTTATAGGAGAAGAATAAGATCATGTAAACGGATGGCTCATATAGCACGACATGTACATCGAACGGTCGTTACATTGGAAGAGTAAGATCGTAGATGATGGAGGGCTCATATAACACGACCTATAGATCCAACAGTTATTATGGAAGGAGAGGCCTAAAAAAAACTCGCTCGATCACAAAAGTTGCCATAAAATTACAAACTCCGAGATGGGATCTACGCATAAAAATAATCGATCTGGTTCCTAAAACACGTACTCCTAATACAATTTTTTTTTTCTGAAGGTGTCTTCGTTTATGAACCGCCTCTAGACTAGAAATAGGACAAATGGGCCCACCTTATCAACCTGACAATCGGCTTCTAACAGTGACCACATTTCTAGGAATGGATTGATTTTAATATTACTAGAAGCATACCCCACGCATTGTTCCGGTGGTCATGAATAAATTTTAGTGAATTGTATGTCATGGTGACATGGACAAGTAAATGCATATTAATGTACAAAGCTCTTTCAGTTAACAATGTTATATCGTGCAAGCATGTTTTATGGAAACTTAAATTGCCGCTCAAAGTTAAGATCTTCATTTGGTACGGTTAAAGGTGTGACTCTCACTAAAGATAATTTGGTTAGGAAGACAGTGGAAAGGAAGTGTTAAATGTTATTTTTGTGATCTTAGTGAGACAATTCAGCACCTCTTCTTTGACTGTCAAAACGCTAAATTCATTTGGAGATTGTTACATGTATCTCTTGGATTGCCGACACCGTTAAATGTTGAACATATGTTCTCAAACTGGTTACCAAAGAAGATAAAGTACCTAATTTTGGCTGGAGTTTGCGCTCTTTTGTGGGCAATCTGGCTAAACCGCAATGATATTCTTTTTAACAAAGCACAAGTTTCAACTTCCTTGCAGGTGCTTTTCAAAGGGACTGCACTGGATCCGTTTTTGGGCATTGATGCAAGTGGAAGCGGAAAGACCTCAAATCATATCGGGGTGTCGTGCACTTGAAATGGCAGCTATGCAATTTTTTCTTTAAATGGGTGGCTCTTCACAAATAGATTATGTTATGTCTAAATTTAAACCTTCTTTGTCGCAAGGTGCTTTGTGGTTGTATTGGACTTTTGGTGAACTTTTCGACAGCTATATGTATCAATCGATATAGAGGTTGGAATATTAATACATATTCCCTTTTCTAAAAAAAATATGGTTTACTGATGCGGATAACTTGCATGAATAGATATGGTCATAATTACATGCTCTAGTAGCCGGCTTATGTGGATGGCTTGCATGTCGACTTCTAGTGGGGTTTAGGATTATAAGAGATATAGATAAAGATATAAATTTTTAATCATTCCAGAAGCAAATGAATAGCCAATGCTCACCTTTTTAAAATATACTCCCTCCAGCTCCATTCCATTTTATAAGTCGTTTGACTTTTTTTTGCTTCAAGTTTTACCACTCGTCTTATTCAAAAATTTGTGTAAAATATTACTTTTACTATGACTTACTTTATTAATAAAATTTCTTCAAGAATAATTAAATTTAACTCTTTTTGCGCAAATTTAGGGCTTGAAAAATTCAAACGACTTCAAATTAGAATGGAGGGAGTATTTACATATGCAGGGTTAAAGAAGTCCACTTCATGGTGCTCTATACCAAAGTTGTATTATTCAATATAATATATTGAATTAAATATCCGTAGAAGTTAATACAAAAGAATAAGATCCAATTAATACTTGGTCACTTGTATTTTGATCAAAATCACGTGACGTTATGCTTTTGCTATTTTTTCTGATACAAAGTATTTATGGAGTTTTTTTCAGAAAAATACCATGATTTTGTAAAATATTTTGGTTTTAGAGTGCCATTAAGTGTTTGGGTGTAACATACTTTATGGTTTAGAATACCATGGTATTGTTAAAACTGTAGTCTTTTAGTATTTTATAAAAACTCCACTCTATATATCTTTTTTAAAATCATGGTTTTGCACATCAATAGCTTTAAAACTACAGTTTCATGATACTATGATTTCTTAATACTACAACATCTAAATAAAGCCTAAATGATTTTAAGGGGCTGGTCACATTATCAATGGTCTCTTAAAATAGATTTCTCGGTATAGTTTGCATACCTGTGCCTCTAAAATGCTTAGTGGCGTGTGGATAGAGTCCCGTCGTCATGCGAAATCAAATGTGGGCCGCTCCTAAGATTCTCTCTATTTTGTGACACAGACCTGAATCGACGAGGACAGTCACTCTCGTAAAATAATATACATGCCTAGTAGTTTGAAGGGGAAACAACTACCGTATCACCTCAAGTCCGTGATGTCCTGTGTAGTTTGCACTAACTTGGATCAAATCAACTGTCACAAAGTTGATCAGCTAACAAAGTTTGATAGATAATCAAGACGAAAAGATCGCACTTGAAAGATAAATCGAATACTCAGCACTATGTACAGTTAGAAAATGCTTGTCGGAGACGGGTGTCAACAGTACTTGTTCTGTTTAAAATGTACTGTAGTGAGTTTAAAGATCACGCGTGCGTGCATGTGGTAGCCAGACGTGTCACGTTATCTTGGCACTGATTAACGCGTGAATCACGTGTGAGTGTGACGACATATATATAAATCTCGGAACAAATTCTGTGTAGTATTTGGTTTATCACATGGTATAGTGACAGGCGGCACTCTGCGTTCAGCATCCATCCATCGATGCACTGCAGGTCTGCAAATAATGAAGGTTTAGGCCACCTTTGGCTCTAGGGGGAGGCGTAGGATAGGAATAGGGAATCACCGACACAGGACTGGGAAGCGCATCCCTTTCCTCCAGTCCCTTTCCTTCGCTCCTCCTCCACCCGTTCGGATAGGAAAGCGCATGAGAGAGAAAGAAAGAGCCGCGCGTGCCGCTCGCTCCGCTCCACGCATGGCCGCACGTGCCGCTCGCTCCCGCTTTCTCCTCCTTCTCCCCTGGCGTTGGCGCGGCCCTAGAGGCGCTCGGCAGTGGGCCTCGGCAGTGGCGCGGGCCTCGGAGGCGGCTCGGGCCTCGGCGTCGGTGCTCGGCCTCCATCCAGGCAGCGCAGTGGCCGGTGTAGATCTGGGCGGAGCGGGCGTGGGCGCGGACGGGGCCGCTCGGCCCCTAGCGTGGACGGCAGCTCTCGCCGGAGAGGGAGCTCGGCCGCAGCGCCATCGCCGTCGTGTCTTTCGACCCGGCGCAGGCGACGGAGGCGGCCTAGAGATGCTCTGGAGGCGCTCTGCTCTGGCCTGGAGGCGCTCTGCTCCGGCCTGCTCGCGTCCACGATGACCGCTCTCGCCTTCTTCTTCTTCTTCTTCTTCTTCGTCCGACGGCGCGAGCAACGGCGAGCGTCGACGGAAGCCTCGGTCTTGGTGAAAAGATGAGCTCAGACTGCATTTTTCGAATCCTGTGGTGTTGTGAGAGAGCCGTTCCTCCGGAACGAAACCCACGTTCCCAAAGGGCCGTGACGTCAGCAGTAGGATAGGATTAGATTCCTCCAGTTTTCCTTTCTTCAGCTGTGAACCAAAGGGGCCCTTAGTACCGACAATTTGCAGTATGAACCAACGTGTCACGTGTTCACCTCCGTGCTCGCCAGAGAGCGACGACGACGACAGTGATCGAGCACCCTTCAGGCATGGATGGGAATATATGGGACGCTACACATATAACGCGGCAACCAGTCAGCTGATGCATGCGTTTCATTATTAATTAGTGCACCAAATATATGCGTACTGCAATGACCAGACCAATAGCTACCTTTGCCACTTGATGAGTAAATATACAAGAAAATAGGAAGTACTACTTGGAAAGTGAGCTATAAAGCAGCAGAAATGAACGTGTTCCATGTTTTTGTTGCAAGAGCAGCTTCAGTGTACTCGTGAAAGCGAACAGAGGGAAACCGAAGGTTCGATCAATGGAACCATGCACGCTCCAATGTGCTCTTGAAATTGGCTGTTTTTAAAAACGAATCTTGCAGATTGTGCGAACCATACCGCGAACGGCATATTAAAATATTAGATCAACCCATGTTAAATGGTGCACAAATGCACATGACCGGCTAGTCCAGAGTTTTTTATTATTTTACTGCCTCAGCGATGAACGCCACATTGAACCTTGCGAACTTTAGGATTGAGCTTTGTCAAAGCATGTCAGTTGGGTTGTGGATGCCCTGCTCTCCAGCGCCAAGGCATTTACTTTACAGAGTGGGAAGTGACATACTATTTCTTAGGCTTACGAGTACAACTGTACCAGGATTAAGTGAAACTAATTGTTGGATTTGTATGATTTACTCTATCTGTTTCAAAATAAGTATTTTTTTTTTTACTTTTTGAAACCGGACATTTGACCATTCATATTCAAAAAATTTGCGAAAATATAAAAATAGATAAATCAAGATTAACGTACTTCTAATAATGAATCATTTCATAATAATAATTAATTTTTTCACAAAATTTTTGATTAAGACGAATGATCAAAAGAAGATAGTTAAAATCCTAAAACGACACTTATTTTGGGACGGATGGAGTAATTTGTTGGATTCATGTTTCCTCCTCTTAAGTAATTAACTAACTAAAAGAAAACAAAAGGAGATTTGAATGTTTGAACCAGATGTTGTATTACCCAAAAGAAAATAAACAAGAGGCTGCCGTTGTGGAAAACTATAGAATGTTTAGAAGAAAATGGGTTTTCATTTGGAGTTGGAGTTTTGGTATCCTTGACCATTTTTGATTTCCTTAATGTCCCTTATATGCATCATTTTATCTTGCATTGCCTACTGTTTAGGAGATGGAACCAATGATGTTTCGGGAGTTCGGCTTGATATTCCTTGCTTCATCATAGAGATATTACATACTCCCTTCGTATCAGGAATTAGATGACTGTTTTTGAAAATGTCTTGGTCAAACATTGGAAATATAAATCGGGAATAATTTTTAAATTATTAAGTTTGAAAATACTATATAAATAGATTTGTCTTCAAATATACTTTCGTAAAAAGTATGCAATATATCACTTTTCAATAAGTATTTTTATAGAAATATGAAGTCAAAGTCATGTTTTGGAGACCGTGTCGTTGTCCTAAACGTCATCTAATTCCGAATACGGAGGGAGTATGTTTAATTTGTTTTTTAGATGCACGTTATGTCTTGTGTTTATCTAGATGTTGACATAGTTTTAACACACATATATGCTGCGGGTGTTTTATACTGGATATTGTAACTTGTAAATGTTTCGATTGTTTTTTAGTGTTTTTGCAAGTGTTAATTTATCTTCAAACGTATATTGTAAGTGTTATGCCCGAATATTTTAAAACTAGATTAGTTACTGTACATGGGATGCTCATCGGGTGTGGGAGGGGGCACTGTACGGCCTGGTGGCGCGGGTCCGTTGCTGGGGTCTCGTCTCGCTCGCTCGCCCAACATGCTAGGGCGCACGCTGACACTAGCGTACAGGATCGGATGTTCGGGCGTTTTCAAGGCTCTTGAAAAAATTTTGCACTACACGACGATCACAAGGAAATGCTAGGTGAAGATTATTTTCACGTGCTCGGCTTCCTTCAAAATTTTGATGGGAAAACTTGTGTCCAAAATTTAAGGGCTTTATTGAGGCCCAAGTTTATCAAAGCTTCATGTGGTTCATATATCTTCTCAGTGGACTGACTATATTGTCATGGTTGTCGGTATCGTTTTTGTCTCCTCGAGCAACCAGGATTTTCACGTGATTCCTCGATGCGAGCTAGCTAACTCCCAAACGTTTCTGCACAATGCACATCACCATAATTTGAATACAAAAAACCAAGATGTGTGTAGTACTGCAGAATGCAAGCTGACAAGCGCGGCAGGCCCTCTTCAGTTGTCAAAATTTGCCACTATTCATCTATCATATTAATTATACTTTTCATCTGTATGGAGCACTAAATGAAGTAGCCGCTATTGCATGTTTGTACTTTTTGTCTGACTAGATTGAGATAAATCTTTTAAGTTTACTTAACTATGATTAGACAAAAATCATCAAATACAAACGAAAGTACTATAGTGCAACTTTTCCCAGACTCAACGGGGCCACATTGATCGTGAGTAGTGTCCCTGTGGTCTGTACAATTGGTTTGTTTCAAAGAAATTTGCATCGATCTCCGTCACACGTTCTGTCCGGTCGGTCAAGCCCTAGCTAGATTCCGAACTGCATGCATGCCTTTCGCATGCTGTAGTACTGTACAGTAGCCACTAGTAGCCCAGTACAACGAGACGCTTGACATGATATGTCCCCTTCACCGTGAACGCGCGTGCCAACAGCAAGGGCCTGTTCGCTGGAGCTGATAAGCTGAGCTGATTTCGGCTGTTGCTGATTTTTTGTGAGAGGAAAACACTGTTCCAGAGCTGAAAAATAAGCGCTTTTTAGACGAAGCGAACAGGGCCAAGGAAGGCACGAAACGATCGAACAAGCTGATATATGTATCAGTGATGACTCAGCGTGTACTCCGTCAGTCCCATATTAAATAACACTATGAAAAACGTGTTGGTCAAATTTTCTCAACTTTAATTAGATTTATAGAAAATGTGTAATATTTTTATTTTCAAATAAATTTGTTAAAAATACTAGATTTAAAGATCTTTCCAATAATACTAATTATATACGTTCGATATAAATACTTTTTAATATAAAATTAGTTAAAGTTGAAAAAAAAAGTGACTTCCCGAGACGAGACGCGGGAGAGGGGGGGGGGGGAGTAACGTATAGTGCATTCTAAACACTAATCACGTGACTGAACATATAGCCACAAATAGCTAACGCGTCTCTTGACTTTTTGACACCAGCGACCATTTGGTTCCGCCGTTTCGGTTTGTGAGTACTTGTGTATATCTTGGTGCATTTGGTGCATAGTGAAAATTATGTATACAGAAGAACAAGAACGACTTGCAATTTGATACTGAGAATTAGAAAACAATTTTTAATCATGTGGGCAAGCCCACAACTAGCTAAGCAATGACAGCACCGTGCACACAGGTACGAAGTCACAAATCCCATGATCTTATTTCATACGGAAGATAGATTTCAGTCTCTAAAAAAAAATGATCCATATGAAAAATACTTCAACTCGAGCACTATAAATTTAGTATAGAGTGTCTTCCTCTTGAATTCATTTAAAAATTACAAAATCGGAAACTTAATTAAAACATATATTTTGGCCTAACTGATCTAAAATAAAAATACGTTAACGAAAGTTTTAGATCTCGTTGACTGCGTAGTAGCACTCTACACTAATCACCTAATGATTTCTTGAGTTCATATGGTGGCAAGAGCACTAGAGTGGAGTCCCAACTCCATAGGTATGTTCCTTAGTCCCTCACACTTTGAAATAGTCAGTTGGGGTGGTACTTCTAGCCCTCAAGAGTCCAAAACTATCCAGTTGCCATGACACATATCTCGATGTATCCTGTGCTAATGATATATGTTAGTGTGATGGCACTAAGAACCCAATCATTAGAGTGGTTCTTTTAGTTGGGCTAGCAATATACAAGTGGGGGTGTAATATAGTCGATCTTTTAGAGCCTAATTTATAGGATCTGTCTACCTGGTATCCTGAGTGTTTTACCTCTAACCTACACTTGGCACTGTTCTTCTTCCTTCTCCAACTGGCTGCCATCGTTCCTGCTCGTCCTCGCCCCTACCACCGGCCCCCGCCATGCTGCAGGCGCTAGGGTTCACCGAAGCTCCGGCGAGCTACGCCCCTAGCTTGCCGGAGCTCTGGTGAACCCTAGCGCCCGCAGCGGCCACCCTCTGCCCCCCACCGTCACCATCTTCTCTGGCTCCGGCGAACCTGCCCCGTCCTAAACCTGGCCCGGCCGCCTCCCCCACCGCTAGGCTTTAAATTAACCGCCCTCCTCCATCCTCACCGTCTGTCCTCTTCTATACCCACCGGAGTTGGAGAAAGGGGAGAAAAAGCTCGTTGGAACCTGAGCCGACGCGCCGGAGCTGGAGAAGATGACGACGGCCTCCTCCTGCTCGCGAATCAGACAGCCTCTTTCTCTTCCCAGTCGAATTGGACGCACCAAAAATCATGTGTTTGATCCAACAAAAACACTCCTATTTAGTATTACTGAATTTATACCATCTTGAGAGTCATTACATATTATTTAGAGACATGATATTTAATAGTCAACCTCTAGAAAATATAGATCTGAGAGATCGTAATGACTATTTGGTCCTCCTAAAAAGTTCGTCGGCAGTGAAGTTCTATAGTGTGTCTAGAGCTATGACTTTAATATGGCAGTGTCCGAGATCATGTACAAAATTTTCACTCTGTTTGGCTGGCTGATACGGTACGACTGGCTGGCTGATTGTTCTGAGAGAAAAACACTGTTGAATGGCTGGCTGGTGCTGGCTGGACCAGCCAGCCAAACAGAGTGTTTAATTTTAAAGTCTGAAAATTTGAGATGGTATATTTGGAGCTTCAAATGAAGTACTATATCATGAATCTTGCAGCCGAAGTAATTGTTAAGCTTCCGAATCAATCAACAAATAAAAAAAGTTTAGATCTAAGGAATGGGTGTAGCACATTATGGATTTTTACGCAAGACCAACATGGTGACGTGGCACGTTTTTTTGCTGACTTTAGGGCGACTTGTCGTTGGCAGGTGCCACGTATGAAACACGGTCCCACGTACGCATACAGTGCAAGTCGTGTAGCGTGAGGCGACTTCTCGCGCCACGAGACTTCTGGCGATAATCACGCGCCGGCCAAAATACCGTCTTCCAACTTTCCAAATTGGTTTAATTTATCAAAATGTTATCTGGAATTGCTAGTCAAAATATCATGATATCAGGAGTAACAAGTAGTAGTACTTTACGATAACTAATAGTTTATTTTAGTTAAATCATTTAAAACTTTATTTCAAAACTCAAATCTTTACTGTTGTTGTCCTGCCGTCGTTTTGTAACTTTGAAAATTTCTCGATTTTAATACAAAGATCAAGAAAAGTATTTGTTTGTGTACTGGTTTGATATTTGCGTAAATATTAGAGTGCAGCCATCGCGTAACCTTGCTTACGAAACATTATTTCGCAGCGTAGTCGTAAATAATAAAAATATATAGAAGTAAACAGTTAAAATTACTCCAAACCACCAGTTAATTGTCATGGGTGGCTGCGGTACTACTGTATTGCTGTTGGTTCACCGTTCAACATACCACTCATATATACTGTACATATCAACAACCATGAACATTTCTATGCGTGGCATATTTTGACCTTTTTAGTGAACGACGGAGGGAGGTATTAATTAAGGAGGTCAAGCAGGGTATTGTCCGTATTTCAGTAGTACTTGGATATTTCGACATTCCAAAATGAACATATAAGAAGCTATTGTCTGGTGTAAACAGAAAGGAATGTTCCGTTAGAAAAATCTAAATCTATACCTACTGAAGAGAAGATTTCTTCTCTTTTTTGGTCGACCCTTTTTTTCATGACTTCTTACCGATCCCTTTCACTCCGACCGGCTTCGTGCGCCGACAGGTGGGACCTCTGTGCGTCTCATTCATCGCTCGACCCTCTCCCTCCCCACCCCCCATGCGTGTCGTCTCCCTTCCTACCCCCCGCGCGCCTCCCCAGGCTTGAAACCCTAGCTCCGGCCGGACGGCGGCGTGGCGGGACCGAGGACGAGGCTAGACGACGCCTTTACTGGCCCTAGGAGGACACGGGCTCCTCTACTCGCGAGCCCCAGGCTGCTGGAGCAAGCGGCGGCGGCCACACGCGCGATCCCGACTCTTTCTCTTGAAGTCTCGAGAGAGGTGTGCAAGCGGAGCGGCAGGAGGAGATGGAGCGGTGGCGTCGGTGAGGAGCTCCCACACATCCACGGATCGACCTACTGGTGTGGCCACAGCCCAGGGCCCCGCCCTCGCAACGCCGTCGCCACCTTGCTCGCAGTCTGTTGGGGGCGACGGTGGCGGCGACCTGGCGCAACCCTTCCTCTCCCATGCAATAGCGAGGCCAATGGCGCCGACTCCTCCAAGCGCTCGTCACGCCCGGCCGGCTCACCTCCACGCTCGACAGCCAGGAGCGTAGCGGCCTAGCAAGTACCCGCACGGGGAGGTGCTGCCTGATGTTAAAAGGCCTTCACTAAATAATTTGTATGTCAGGATTTTTTTAATTGCTGAAACTGTGTATTTATTTCACCTGTGGTAATTTTTTTTGCAGAGATTCTTCTTACAATCAGCTCTACGCAGAATAATTTGCAATTGTAAATTGAAAGTACAAAATTTTTCTTGAAGGGTGAAAATATTGATATGCTCAAATTTGTTTCACACTGTTTGTCGGTGCTAGTTTTAGCGGGTGCTAACATCGGCTAGTGAATTTGTGTTTTAGCGGTTGAGGCTCCAGATGGTGTGCAAGGGGGAACACAGGGTTTATATTGGTTCAGGCCAAGAGGGCCCTACGTCCAGTGGAGAGGAGAAGTCGTGTTGCCTTGCACCGGGGTGCTTGTAGTAGGGGGTTAAAAGCTAGGCGAGAGAGGAAAGTGCTCCCAAGTCTCTTGTGGGCGTGTAAGTGCGTACATATTGCTTGTTGTTGTGTGTGGTGTTAAGTGAGTCTCTGCTAGGACCTGAGAGATCGTCTAAGGCTGACCTCTGCTCTCCCTTTTATAGTCACAAGGGAGGGGAGAGGGCAGCGCATACATTGCTATGCATGTTACATTGGGGAGTTGTTGTCTCTATTTGACTGTCGTTAGCTACGGTCTTGTCTCCGCGTTCCGGGGGTATGGCCGTAGTGGTTCGTACGATCTTGGTGAGTTCCAAGGCGGCAACAGTCGTTGGGATTACGGCATGGCGTTGTCACACCTGGCATTGATGGCTGTCCTTTCGCACGATGTGACAAGTGGGAGAGTCGTCTCGGGGCGTTGTCTCCCGAGGCTCGGGACTCCTGGAGGCGTGATGGAACGGAGCAGGGCGATATCTCCCCTCAGGCGTATTTCCGGCTTTCGGACAGTGTTTCCCGAGGGTCAGGTGGGCCCGGATGGAAGGCGTGCTCCTTTCCCGTTCTTGCGTAGCCCGTTCGTCAGGCACTTAGACTGTCGTAGTCGTAGTTGGTAGATCCCGGCGGAAAACGGGGCGGAGCACCGTAAACCATGCCGGGGAGGGGACGGCCGTAGTGGGTCCGTCAAATCCGTCGCCAGGGAAATCCGGACAGGTGGTATGGCTGTCATGCGCGTGCGAAGCACAGTCACGTCGAGAATCTCGCCTGACGGGACAGTGCTTGTAAAGTGGTCAGAGAGGTCTCTTGTCGTCCAAGATTGCTCTGCTGACGTCGACTGTGCATTGGATGCTTTTAGATTGGTTGCGGACGAGGGCGATGGGGGAGCTCGAGCGAATCGGTGAATCGGTGCCCGAGGGTGCTGCTTTCCTGAGCTCTCTCGGGGAGGCTCGGGCGAATCGGAGAATTGGCGCCCGAGGGTGCAGTCTTCCCGAGCTCTCTTGGGGTGGCTCGGGCGAATCGGAAAATTGGCGCCCGAGGGTACCGCTTTCCCGAGCTCTCTCGGGGAGGCTCGGGCGAATCGGAGAATTGGCACCCAAGGGTGCCGCCTTCCCGAGAGTAGGCTGGTGTTGATGCAGCATCGTCATGGGCCTCTATAGGCGCGGGCTTCGTGGGCCTTCGCTGGCATTACCTGGGCCGGGCCGTGTTGGGAGCGTGTGTTTTAGCATCGAAGTTGGGTACCCCATACTTTGGTACTCGACAGTAGCCCCCGAGCCTGTGGGGGAGTGAAGACACTCCTTCACAGGTTAAAGCTGGTTCTTCCTATCGAGGTGATGTAGTATCGGGTGTTCTTTGATTTATTTAGGGGAGTTGTTCCCATGGAAGCGGAGCCCCCGAGCCTCTCATCGTGTAAGGGAGGTCGTTTGGTGGTCTTTCCAAGGTGCACGGTAAGTTCCCGAGCCTCCGTTTTCGTATCTGAGATCGATCGGGTTCTTCCCTGTCTTTTTAATTCGACCTTCACGCTCTTTTTTCGGGAAGAGGAAGGTTTGGTCCTGCTCGACTTGCCCGTTGGGGCACGAGTCGGCATTTCCGGTGAGCTACAAACGGGTTGGTCCAAGTGGAGGTCCGTGCCCCGTTCATTGGGGGTCGGCTAGTGGGCTGAACACACTCCAAATGTTACCCGAGGGTCAATTAGTGGATATCGGGTCCCTTCGACGGGTCCCGAGGGCCTGATGCCTCCCACGGAGGGATTCCACGTAATCGACTCACTACTGGGACTTGGACACAGCACGGGATGTCCCTTGTGACGCTCGGGCGTCGAGATACTGGCAGTTTTCGTGACCCATCCGCTAGCTGTCCCTAACTCGGTTTTCCTAGGGCGACTGTTCGAGTCACTGTGGGCCAGTCTTCGATCCCCTGGGAATGTAACGGGCGTCCGAGCCCGAAGTTCCTCCATCGAGAAGGAGAATGTATTTGCAGGATCGAGGCGAATGGGCGTAATGATTTGGATCACCTTTTGAGGCACGCAGTCTGACGGACGCGGCGGTTTGGGGCAGTCGAGGCGGTTTACGTGCGCAAGGCCGGCGGCGATGTTGGGATCGTGGCGGGTCCCGTGCAGTTAATGCGGCGGATTCTCCGCATCTCACTTGATCCGCCGCCTGGGTATATAAGAAAAAACTCGTGATTTTTTCATTCTACCCTAGCCATTCGCTCGCGCAGCCGTTTGCCTTCCCGCTTCCGCCGTCCACCTTCTCACCTTCGTTGCTCGCTCGAGTGAGAAGTGCCGCCGCGGCCGCCATTGCTGTCTTTCCGCCGCTCTTCTTCCTTAGTTCGCCATGACTTTCTCCCCTGTTCCCACCGATGCCGCTGCCGCTGCCACCGGCATTCTTAGGCTGGAGCCGTGGCCTCGCAGCACCGTGGAGGAGGAGGATTTGGAGCGGCTCGTGGAGCTGGGGCTCCTACGCCCCCGCACCGACGTGGAGCGTCTGGAGTGGGTCGTGCTATCGCGCGACCACGACGAGCCGAACCCCGACGAGGGGTGCGTGGTGAGCTTCATCATTTACCACGAGCGCGGGCTCAGATCGCTGCCGAGCCGCTTCTGCCGGGCGCTCCTCCTCAACAATGGGCTGGAGCTCCACAACCTCACCCCTAACTCCATCACGCAGGCGTAGATTTACGCCGTCCTGTGCGAGGGTTACCTCGGGGTACCCCCGCACTGGAACATATGGCGCCGCATCTCCCGCGTCGATTGGTACACTAAGGCGGCTGGTTCGAAAAAGCCGCGGGAGATCCCGCGCATGGGGGGCTGCGGTTTCGTGATCCGCTCTGGCTTGTACATCCCCTGCAAGGCCCCCTCCTCCAACGAGGGCTGGCACCACGGCTGGTTCTACCTCTGCAATGACGGGGACGCCTTCCCTAAGTATACAGGAAGGGCGTTCATCGCTCCCCTCCCTCAGTGGGAGTAGGGGTGCCCGGCTAAGGAGGCCAAGCATCTGGATGCCTGCTTCGGCGTGCTCCATGACCGGGGTCTCATCGGAGCCGCCGTGGCGGCGCAGTTCCATGCGCAGACGGTGCTCCCGCTGATGGACCGCCGTCTGGCACTGAACCAGATGCTCATCGGGACGTCGCGGGAGGGCACGACGATGCTGCCCCAGGACATCGGCCAACAAGAGATCATGCGCCGTGTTAAGTACATGGTGGGCGGTCACCATACTTGGGACGAGCTGAACCTGATTCCCGTGCACCCCCGCACGGGCTTCATCGCGCTGGTGAGCGTCATCTGCTCTGTCGAGTTTGCAGTTCCTCCGTCTTTTTCTTGATTTCCGTCTTTGTTTGTCGCAGGGTCTTTCGAGGACCGGGAAACCTTCCCTTCTGCCTATCTCAGAGGACAAGGTTCAGCAGAGCTAGAACCGCCTTCGGGACGAGGCGGCGAAGGCGGAGAAGGATCGGAAGACTACGCTAAAGCAGAAGAGAGCTCGGAAGACGGAGGAATCCTCCCAGTGCCGTTGTCGCCGTAAGGAGGCGGGGGAGCTGGAGGAGGACACCCTCACCGATGAAGATTACGAGGAGGATGACGAAGAAGAAGATTTTTATGATTTGATGGTGTTGGAACGGCCCTTCGTGGCCACAAATCCCGCGGTGGGCGCCGACGAGCCAGCGAAGGCACCGATGTCGACGCCCGCTGGCGGAAGTGCCAGGGCTCGTGACCTGATCCCCCAGGCAAAACTGCCGGAGTCCGCGTCCGAAGGCGCGGTCTCTGGCAGCGTGATTGCTGGAGCCACGGCTCTGCCTTCCAGCGGCCGCGAGGGCTCGCTGGAGAGGCCAGGAACGGGCCCGGACCCGGCGCCCGTGCCAAGCCTGGCTGCTGCCGGCGGGACCGGGGGTTTCTCGTTTCGGCGCACCCTCTCCCCCGACGCGTCGTTGATCGGCGCGACCGCCGAAGGCGGGGGGAGCGGTGGGCGGACGCCGTCGGAGCTGGAGCCGACCAGCGCCAAAGCGCCGGAACTTGAGCTGGGGTCCTCCTAGACTCAAGCTTCTCCGCCGAGGGACGGCGAAGAAGAGGAGGGTGGTTCTTAAGACGAGGTAGGTGTGTTTACCTGTTATTCCTTTCGTCGGAGATCTTGTTACGAATGTTCCTTTCTTCCTTCGTTGCTTCAGGAAGCGCTCGGGGTCGGACTTTCATGTGTCGCACCTGAAGGTCCTGAAGGTGTAGGGCCACGACACGGCCGGGAGGATCGCCCGATCAACGGACGAGGAAATCCGTCCCCTCACGGGTCCGGTCGTGGCGTCCGAGGTTCCTCCTTCGGGAGGGCTCGTTCCGTCCTTGGCCGCCGTCGCCGCGCCCGTCGCCGATATGGAGGCTGCACCAGCGCGGGCTCCCGAGGCCTCGGTCGTTAATTCTGAAGGCGCCTCGGGAGCGTCAGCCGATGCCGCCCCCACGACGGTTGTGGATGTCGACGCAGGAGCTCCCCCTGCTCGTGAGGAAGGCCCCTGGGCGTTGGCACTGAGGCAGCCCCGGCCTCGGGAGTTGACCGCCTCCCGGATGAAGTGGGCGGACCGAGGGAATCCTCAGGCGCCGCCTGTCTTCTCGCTCCGGGACGACCTCGAGGCTCCCAAATGGGACGCCGTTCAAGAGCTCGGGCTTAGTTCGGCGGCGGGTCTCCGTGCGATTGCCGACGTCCTTGAGACGGAGCTCCCGGCCCAGCTTCAGGTGAGCCTTCATGTTTCGTGACCTTACCTGTGTATGAGCGTTGGGTTTACCGTCTTCGCTCCTCTCTTCTTTGTAGGACCTTATGCATACATCCCAGGACAAGTCCCGCTTCCTCCGCGGCGGGCTCGGGCTCTGGAAGCAGCTCGACCTCAAGGGGAAAGCCCTTGCCCGTGCCCAGAGCGGTCTCGCCGCCGTGACCTCCAAGTTCGCCGACATGAGTGTTGACAACATTGCCTTGAAGGAGGAGGTCACGGAGGCGAAGGGCCGAGCCGCTGTCTCGGCGACACGGGTGCAGGAGCTGGAGGGCACCCTGGCCGAGGCGACGAGGGAGTGCGATGCCGCCCGACAGCTTGCCGCAGAGAAGACTTTTGCCGCTGAAGTCTTGGCTCTTGACCTGAGTGAAACTCAGGTGGCATTGCGTCTGGCAGTTAGCGCGGCGGACTCAGCCCGGGAGGAGGCGCAGAAGGCTCGGGAGGAGGGTGGCGGTACGTGCGGTGTCATACTTTTCGTTCTGTTCGTCTTGGCTGTTTGTTGCGTTTTTGTCATCTCCTTGTTTGGCTCCCGCAGTTCTACAGGCGGCTTATGACGGCGAGGCGGCCGATCACCTGGAGCTACAGAAGGCAGCGCGCGCGCTGTGTGACTCCATCGGCACCGGTGGGGAACCCTCAGGGATCTCGCTCCGGAGCCGACTGGCGGCCGGGTCAAGGAGGCCTTACTGACGGGGTCCAGAAGACATTGGCGGTCGTGAAATCCCACTATGGGAACTTTGACGCCGGCCCTGTCAGCGAAGGCTTCCTTCAGGCCGACGACGCCGAGCTCCTGGCGCTGGAGGACTCGATGAAGGAGCCCGGAGAAGCGCTGGCGGGCCTCTTCGAAGTTGAAGTTGAACTCCATCCGTTGGACCTGCCGTGAAGAACAGCCGGGCCGTGGTGCCCGTGTAAAGAATAACTTTTTCGTGAGTGGCTGGGAGGAAACAAACATGTGGCCCTTCATGGCCTTTATATTTATAAATATTTTCTGCATGTTTGTTTTTAATTCGTTTCGTGTTTTTTCCTTAGGCTTTTTTCTTGCCGATCCTGTGTCTGGGCCATCAAGCCTCGGGGGACTTTTTTCGGGTGTCGTAGCTTTAGCGGCGTAGACGCAGCCGATGTCCTAGGAGCTTTGACAGAAAGAATCCTTGGAAAAAAGGCTTAGTTGTTTCTTCTCGATCCTCCTCCCTTTGCCGAGCGTAAATCCTACAAGTTTTCTTCCAAGTGTGAGTTAGCCTTCGAACGCGGAGTGGCGAGGGGAGATGCTGTAGGCCAGGGGCGTAAGCAGTTTCCTCGACCCGGCCGGCTCTGTCCTCTGGGACTTTTCTTACTCTTTCGAATCTTATAAGTTCACGCTTGGTTTTAGGAGAGAAGCATGTTTTGGGGAGAAACGATTTCAATGGGTTTTGAAATTTTTGCTTTTTCAAAATCGTTGAGGCTCGGAAGAGTCCGGGGGTTCCCCCCGTCCTAGCCCCCGAGGGAGGGTCTGCCTTTCTGTAGGTTAGGCCGAGTCTCTCTCTTTTAATGCGTGGTGAAATGAAAGGTCATTTCATTCCCGAGCGTGGGCTCGGATCAAAAATCTAAAAATCAGGTAAAAAAGAGTAGAACTCGGGTCTTTTTATTGATTTCAAGATTTTACAAATTGTACAGTGCTTGGAATCTTAAGGATAGAACCGACGTAGTTGTTCGATGTTCCAAGCGTTGCTGTAGACCTCGCCCTTCTCGTTTGCGAGCTTGTACATCCCGGGCCGCAGCACCTCGGCGACAATGAATGGTCCTTCCCACGGTAGTGTGAGCTTGTGGCGCCCCTTGTTGCCCTGCCTGTGCCGCAGCACCAAGTCGCCTACGTTGAAGGCTCAGCCCCAGACGCGCCGAGCATGGTACTTGCGTAGTGATTGCTGGTACTTGGCCGAGTGTAACAAAGCCATGTCCCGAGCTTCATCGACTTGGTCCAACGCGTCTTCGCGGGAAGTTTGATTGCCCTGTTCATCGTAGGCTCAGACCCTCGGGGCGCCGTACTCCAAATCCGTGGAAGGACGACCTCGGCACCGTACACCAGGAACAAGGGCGTGAAGCCCGTGGCTCGGCTTGGCGTAGGCCTTAGACTCCATATCACTGCCGGGAGCTCAGTCAGCCACCTCTTGCTGAACTTATTCAATCTGTTGAAGATTCTCGGCTTAAGGCCTTGGAGAATCATGCCATTAGCACGTTCTACTTGGCCGTTCGTTCTTGGGTGGGCTACGGCCGCCCAGTCCACTCGTATGTGGTACTCGTCGCAGAAGGCCAAAAATTTCTTTCCGATGAACTGCGTGCCGTTGTCAGTGATGATGGAGTTCGAGACACCAAACCGGTGGACGATGTCGGTGAAGAATAACACCGCTTGTGCCGAGCTGATTTGGGCGATCGGCCGAGCCTCGATCCACTTTGAGAACTTGTCAATGGCGACAAGCAAGTGGGTGAAGCCCCCGGGAGCCTTTTCGAGGGGCCCGACAAGGTCCAGTCCCCATACGGTGAATGGCCAAGTGAGAGAAATCGTTTAGAGAGCTTGGGCCGGTAGGTGTGTCTACCGAGCGTAGTACTGACACCCCTCGTAGGAGCGTACCACCTCGGTAGCATCGGCCATGGCGGTTGACCAGTAGAAGCCCTGTCGAAATGCGTTACCGACAAGAGTTTTTGGTACGGCGCGGTGACCGCAGGCTCCGGCGTCTACCTCTTCGAGTAGGCGTTTGCCTTGACTGAAGGGGATGCAGCACTGGAGGACTCCCGAGGGACTCCGTCGATAGAGGTCACCGTCGATTATCGTGAAAGACTTAGCTTTTCGTGCCAGCCGTCGTGCTCTGGTTTTGTCCGAGGGTAAGATTCGTCGGACAAGCCAGCTGACCAGCGGCCCGCGCTAGTCTGGCTCGTCATCGTCCATCTCGGCTTCAATCTCCATCGCCTCGGCTTCGTCGCCGTCTTCAGCCAGGGTCTCGGGTGGCACCCCTTTATCGGAGGGGTTGGCAGCTCCCGAGGGGCTTGCGTGGCTTGAAGACGATCCGAGTTCTCCCGAGGGCTCAGGGACCTTCTTCCCCTTGGCCCCCGAGGGATCAACACTGACCGAGGGCTTGTGGAGGTCGTCGGCAAATACGCCCGTCGAGACCGAAGCCCTTTCAGACGCAATTTTCACCAACTCGTCGGCCTCCTCGTTGTACCATTGTGCGATGTGGTTGAACTCGAGGTTGTCGAATTTTTCCTCGAGCAACCGCACCAACTTGCAGTAGGCGGGCATCTTGGTGTTCTGGCACGTCGACCCCTTCATGACCTGGTCCACGACGAGCTAGGAGTCCCCTCGGACCTCGAGGCGCCGGATCCCGAGCTCGATAGCGATGTGGAGACCATTGACTAGAGCCTCGTATTTGGCCACGTTGTTGGAAGCCGTGAAGTGCAGCCTCAGCAAGTACTTGAGCCGGACCCCGAGGTGTGAAACGAAGACGATGCCTGCGCCAGCACCGGTCTTCATCATTGATCCGTCGAAGTACATGACCCAATACTCTTCTTGGGTCGGGAGTGACGGTAGCTGTGTCCCGGTCCACTCTGCCACGAAGTCCGCTAGCTCCTGGGACTTAATGGCTTTGCATGGCGCGTAGGTGATGCCATCACCCATGAACTCGATAGCCCATTCAGCGATCCTCTCAGTCGTCTCCCGATTCTGGATCACCTCCCCGAGGGGGAAGGATGATACCATGGTCACGAGATGGGATTCGAAATAGTGCCACAACTTGCGCCGGGCAAGAATGATTGCGTACACCAGCTTCTGGACCTGAGGGTAGCATGTCTTGGTCTCGAACAAGACTTCGCTGATGAAGTAGACCGGCCGCTGCACCGGCAACGCGTGCCCTTCTTCTTGCCGTTCCACGACGATCGCTGCACTCACAACTTGGTTAGTAGCAGTGACATATAGCAAGAGATTCTCCTCTTTCATAGGAGGCACGAGAACCGATGCTTTCGAAAGCAGAGCCTTAAGCCTTTCGAGGGCTTCCTAGGCCTCGGTGGTCCAGGTAAAGTACTTATTTTTCTTTAGCAACCGATACAAGGGAAGCCCCTTTCGCCGAGCCTTGAGATGAATCGACTTAAGGCCGCGAAGCATCCCATGAGCTTTTGCACACCCTTGAGGTTCCGAATCGGACCCATCTGTGTGACGGCCGATATCTTTTCCGGGTTGGCTTCGATGCCACACTCGGAAACGATGAACCCGAGGAGCATGCCCCGAGGGACTCCGAAAACGCACTTCTCGGGGTTTAACTTTATGTTTCGCTTCTTGAGGCATTCGAATGCCTCTTCTAGGTCGGCTACTAAATCGCTTGCCTTCCTAGATTTTATCACTATATCGTCTACGTAAGCCTCAACGGTCCTCCCGATGAGGTCCCTAAAAACTTTGAGCATGCAACGCTGATAAGTCACGCCCGCGTTTTTGAGGCCAAATGGCATGGTTACGTAACAATATGTGCCGAAAGGAGTAATGAAAAAAGTCGCTAATTCGTCGGACTCTTTCATTCAAATCTGACGGTAACCGAAATATGCATCAAGAAAGCAAAGTCATTCACAGCCAGCGGTCGAATCAACTATATGGTCAATACGAGGTAATGCAAATGGATACTTAGGACAAGCTTTATTTAAACTAGTGTAATCAACACACATTCTCCATTTTCCATTTTTCTTTTTAACCAAAATAGGATTAGCTAACCACTCTGGATGAAAGACCTCCTTGATGAATCCGGCCGCCAAAAGCTTTTGCACCTCCTCCCCGATGGCCCGGCGCTTCTCCTCGTCAAATTAGCGCAGGCGCTGCTTCACCGGCTTGGACCCGGCCCGAATGTCCAAGGAGTGCTCGGCGACCTCCCTCGGGATGCCTGGCATATTCGAGGGACTCCATGCAAACACGTCGGCGTGCTTGCGGAGGAAGTCGACGAGCACAGCCTCGTATTTCGGGTCGAGGGTGGTGCTGATCATCGGCACCTTGCCGTCGGGGGAGCTTGGGTTGAGGGGCACTTCTTTCACCCCCTCAGCGGGCTCAAAGTTGCCCGTGGCCTTCTTGGGGTCGGGGACCTCCTTTGCCATCCTTTCGGGGTCGGCAATGAGGGCCTCGGACTCCACCAGCGCGCCGGCGTACTCGCAGCACTCGACGTCGCACTGGTACGCATGCTGGTAGGAAGCGCCGATGGTGATCACTCCCTTTGGCCTGGCATCTTGAGCTTGAGGTAGGTGTAGTTCGGGACCGCCATGAATTTGACGTAGCATGGCCTCCCGAGGATGGCATGATAGGTGCCGTGGAAGCCTACCACTTCAAACGTCAGGACCTCATTCCTGAAGTTGTCAGGAATCCTGAAGTAGACGGGCAGGTCGATCTACCCGAGGGGTTGCACGCTCTTCCCGGGCACTATCCCGTGGAACGAAGATGTCGTGGTCCGGAGGAGCGAGCGGCTGATCCCCATCAAGTCGAGGGTCTCAGCGTAGAGAATGTTGAGGCCGCTGCCTCCGTCCATGAGGACTTTGGAGAGCCTCGTATTGCCGACGATGGGGTCGACAACGAGCGGGTAGCGCCCCGGTGATGGGACGTAGTCCGAGTGATCGTCCCGGCTGAAGGTGATAGCGTCGAGGGATCAGTCGAGGAAGCGCGGTGTTGCTGGTCCGACAGAGTAGACCTCCCTATGCTCGCGCTTTCGCTGTCGTAGCGTTGGAGAGGTCCTGGACCCGCCGAAGAACATGAGGCACTTGTCGATGGGCGGGAACACGTCGTCCTTCCCGTCCTTGTCCTCCTGATCCCTGGGGGCTTCTTGCCGGTGTCGTCCTTGAACGCCTGCCGGCCGTAGTGCTTTTTGAGCATCACACACTGCCCGAGCGTGTGATCCACCGGACCCTGGTGGTAAGGGCACGGTTTGTTGTGCATCTCGTCAAAACGGCCCCGAGGGGGTCGTTCCCTCTTGGGCTCAGTGGCTGCCACGAGGGAGTCGTGGCGGAGGGGGGCTTTTCCCTTACCCTTCTTTTTCTTGCTATTTGGGCCGCGGGAAGAGGTGCCCTCGGGGGCCTCCTCCTTCCGTTTGCCCTTGGGGTCGGAGAAGAGGGCTCCTCCCGCCTCGTCCCCCGAGGCGAAGCTGGTTGCAATTTTCATGAGCTCGGAGACACTGGAGGGGGTCCGGTGTCCGAGCTCATGCATGAGCTCTTTGCAAGAAGTTCCTGCAGCGAATGCTCAGACGATGTCGGAGTCGGCGACCTGGGGCAGCTCATTGTACTTCTTGGAGAACCGCCGGATGTAGTCCCTGAGGGACTCGCCTGGCTTCTGCTTGCTGCTTCTGAGATCTCAGGAGTTGCCAGGGCGCACATACGTTCCCTGGAAGTTCCCTACGAAGATCCTGACCAGATCGCTCCAGTCAAAGATCAACCATGGGGGGAGATGTTCCAGCCAAGCTCTTGCAGAGTCGGCAAGGAACAAGGGTAGGTTGCGGATGATGATGAGATCATCCTGCGCACCGCCAAGCTGGCACGCAAGATGATAATCCGCTAGCCACAGTTCGGGGTTGGTCTCCCCCGAATACTTCTCTATGTTGGCCGGCTCTCGAAACCGAGGCGGGAATCTGGCCCTTCGGATGGCCTCGCTAAAGACGCGAGGACCCAAGGGCTCAAGTGAGGGCTCACGGTCCTCGTCCGAGTCGTAACGCCCGCCCCGATGGACATGGTAGGCTCGTGCAGCTCCGTCGGTCTTCCGCCGACCACGAGTTTGAAGGATGGCTCGGATGTCGACGTCCTTGCCAAGCCGTTGGTGAACCGATGGGGCCCTCGGGACCTCGAGATGCACCGAGGCCTCCCGCTCGTGGCACACCGCACCGCCACGTTGGTTGCTTTCAGCGCCACGATGTTGTGACGCTGAACTCTTCGCCTGGAGGACGGCTGCATCCTCCAGGAGATCCTTGAGCTAGTTCCTGAGCTGCCGCGCCTCCTCGGTGGAGGGCTCGGCCATGCTCCGAAGCAGCATTGCCGCCTCCGTGAGCTTGCGGCTTGCTTGAGGCAGGGCTCCTGGTGTCCCGGCTCCATCGTCGGCGTTGATACGAGCCTGAACATCCTGGGCCCGGTGACGAGCTGCTCCTCCGGTGCCCTGCTGCTCCTCGTGCTCGAGCGTGGCTCGCAGCTGCGTGAGGCACAGGCGGTCCTCAACCATCCGCGCCTCGAGTTCCCGGAGCTGCTCTACGTCCGGAGATTGGTGCGCAGGGCGAGACGTCCCAGCCCCCGGGTCCTGCGGCGGAGCTGACCGTGCAGGCCGCGGAGTCGCTGGAGGCTGGGTGTGTTGCTGAAGCTGTGGCTGGAGTAGAGAAGGTACGTCGTTGTCCTCCCCCGAATGGACGTCCTCCACCCATCCGTCTTCGGGGTGCACCAAGTGGTAGCATTCCCGAGCGGGGTCGATGTAGGACTGGTCGGAGTCGGTGATGATGCTCGGGGCGTTCTCCCACGAGTCATCGGGGTGGACGGTGAAGTCCACGTTCGCCTAGAACTCGTCGTCGTCGTCGTTGCTAAGGCCCCGCCGCGATGGTGAGGTCCAACCGCGACGATCCTACTCCTCCGACTATTCTCGGGGAGTGAGACTGTCAGTGGAGTCTGTATCCCCCCACCATACGCTCTGGGATTGCTCCCAGGAGAGGACGGTAGGGAGGCCACGTGGTCGCCCACGAGGTCATCTAGACGCTCGAGGTGGTGGACAGGTGTCTCCACCAAATCGAGCAACAGATCGCGGACTGCGTGGACCTAGGCATCCACAGCGCTTTGGAGCCCGAAGAGAGATGACGACGCCATCCCCCTCCCACCGTGAGGGCGGAGAGAGAGAGCCATCGACGCCGCGATCCTGCCCCCGCCCAACCTTTGGGCGGTTGGCGGGTGTGCGGCTGCCGGCGCCGAGTTGGCGTCCCCTGCTGGGGACACCTGGTTGGCCGCGCCTTCCGCGACCAGGGGCAGGTTGGCGCAGTTGCGCCTTCTCCTCTTGGTCCGCCGGGAAGCGCGGCGTGCGGTGTTCCCCTCGTCCTCTGGGACGAGAGGAAGCGTCGCCGTGGTCCCTTCCCCGGCCGCCTGATGGGCCGGAGTCAGGATGATGATGGTGCGGGGCTCGGTTGGGCGCGGGTTCATCTTGAGCCCGTGGCCGGTGGCCACGAACTCAAGACTCCCGAACCGGAGCACCGCCCCAGCAGGAAGCGTCATGGAGATGTCAGCCATCCGTAACCTCAGTCAACACGCAAAAGGCCCCTACCTGGCGCGCCAACTGTCGGTGCTAGTTTTAGCGGGTGCTAACACCGGCTAGTGAATTTGTGTTTTGCGGTTGAGGCTCCGGATGGTGTGCAAGGGGAACACAGGGTTTATACAGGTTCAGGCCAAGAGGGCCTTACGTTCAGTGGAGAGGAGAGTCGTGTTGCCTTGCACCGGGGTGCTTGTAGTTGGGGGTTACAAGCTAGACAAGAGAGGGAAGTGCTCCCAAGTCTCTTGTGGGCGTGTAAGTGCATACAGATTGCTTGTTATTGTGTGTGGTGTTAAGTGAGTCTCTGCTAGGACCTGAGAGATCGTCTAAGGCTGACCTCTGCTCTCCCTTTTATAGTCACAAGGGAGGGGAGAGGGCAGCGCGTACATTGCTATGGATGTTACATTGGGGAGTTATTGTCTCTGTTTGACTGTCGTTAGCTACGGTCTTGTCTCCGCGTCCCGGGGGTATGGCCGTAGTGGTTCGCACGATCTTGGTGAGTTCCAAGGAGGTAACAGTCGGTGGGATTACAGCATGGTGTTGTCACACCTGGCACACCTGATGGCTGTCCTTCCGCATGATGTGACAAGAGGGAGAGTCGCCTTGGGGCGTTGTCTCCTGAGGCACGGGACTCCTGGAGGTGTGATGGAACGGAGCAGGGCGATATCTCCCCTCGGGCGCGTTTCCAGCTTTTGGACAGTGTTTCCCGAGGGTCAGGTGGACCCGAATAGAAGGCGTGCTCGTCCTTTCGAGTGGACAGTGCAGCCGGTGCCTTTCCCGTTCTTGCGTAGCCCGTTCGTCAGGCACTTGGACTGTCGTAGTCATAGTTGGTAGATCCCGGCGGAAAACGGGGCGGAGCACCGTAGACCATACCGGGGAAGGGACGGCCGTAGTGGGTCCGTCAAATCCGTCGCTAGGGAAATCCGGACAGGTGGTATGGCCGTCGTCCGCGTGCGAAGCACAGTCACGTCGAGAATCTCGCCTGATGGGACAGTGCTTGTAAAGTGGTCAGAGAGCTCTCTTGTGGTCCAAGATTGCTCTGTTGACGTCGACTGTGCATTGGATGCTTTTAGAATTGTTGCGCCCGAGGGCGATGGGGGAGCTCGGGTGAATCGGTGAATCGGTGCCCGACGGTGCTGCTTTCCTGAGCTCTCTCGGGGAGGCTCGGGCGAATCGGAGAATTGGCGTCCGAGGGTGCAGTCTTCCCGAGCTCTCTCGGGGTGCCTCGGGCGAATCGGAAAATTGGCGCCCGAGGGTGCCGCTTTCCAGAGCTCTCTCGGGGAGGCTCGGGCGAATCGGAGAATTGGCGCCCGAGGGTGCCGCTTTCCCGAGCTCTCTCGGGGAGGCTCGGGCGAATCAGAAAATTGGCACCCAAGGGTGCCGCCTTCCCGAGAGTAGGCTGGTGTTGATGCAGCATCGTCATGGGCCTCTGTAGGCACGGCCTTCGTGGGCCGCCGCTGGCATTACCTGGGCCGGGCCATGTTGGGAGCGTTTGTTTTTGCATCGAAGTTGGGTACCCCATACTTTGGTACCCGACAGTAGCCCCCGAGCCTGTGGCAGAGTGAAGGCACTCCTCCACAGGTTTAAGCTGGTTCTTCCTGTTGAGAAGATGAAGTATAGGTTGTTTTTTTTGGGGGGTGCACGCGAGCGCACCCGCCGGGTGTAGCCCCCCTAGGCTTTGGAGGGATGTTATATCCCTCCAAAGGCTTAAAATCGTGATTATTAGTCCTCAGGTGTTCTTTGATTTATTTAGGGGAGTTGTTCCCTTGGAAGCGGAGCCCCCGAGCCTCCCATCGTGTAAGGGAGGTCGTTTGGTGGTCTTTCCAAGGTGCAGGGTGAGTTCCCGAGCCTCCGTTTTCGTATCGGAGATCGATCGGGTTCTTCCCTGTCTTTTTAATTCGACCTTCACGCTCTTTTTTCGGGAAGAGGAAGGTTTGGTCCTGCTCGACTTCTCCGTTGGGGCACAAGTCGGCATTTCTAGTGAGCTACAAATGGGTTGGTCCAAGTGGAGGTCTGTGCCCCATTCGTTGGGGGTCGGCTAGTGGCCTGAGCACACTCCAAATGTTTTCCGAGGGTCAATTAGTGGATATCGGGCCCCTTCGACGGGTCCCGAGGGCCTGATGCTTCCCACGGAGGGATTCCACGTAATCGACTCACTACTGTCACTTGGACACAGCACGAGATGTCCCTTGTGACGCTCGGGCGTCGGGGTACCTGGCCAGTTTTCGTGACCCATCCGCTAGCTGTCCCTAACTCGGTTGGTGGAAAATCCTATATTGCAGTGTATAAGAAATATAATGCGACTATGTCTAAAAGCTTCCTTGAGTTCCATCTTTTCTGGGCAGGCAAGGGCACTTGTTGCATTCCAAGTTTCCAACCCAAGTGTACTATGGACCCATGATCTCAGCATTAAGTGTGACACCAAGTACTGTTTAACCCAATCTATGAATAATAGCTGACATAAGTATCCTATTGGATGCTAATATAATTAAACGTCCTTTTTCAGGTTTTACTCCTACTGTGTGAAGTGGTGTTCCAAACAAAAAAAGCAAAGCAGGAGTAATTGCTGGAATAGTAATTGGTGCTTCGGTTTTAGGACTAGCCGCCTTAGCTCGAATCTTATGCTACGACAGAAGAGAAGAAGAGTAGCACAGCAGAAAGAAGGTATCAAATAGATGTATACAGTAATTTAGACATTGAATGTTATAATTGACTCATTGTGATTCTTTCTCATTTCAAATGAAACAAAATAAACAGAGCTTTACAACATGGTCGGAAGACCAAACGTCTTCAGTAATGCTGAACTAAAGTTAGCTACAAATAACTTTAGTCCTCAACATATTCTTGGAGAAGGCGGATATGGACCGGTTTATAAGGTTATTCCCACACAATTTACTCTTTCAAATGCAGCTTTTTTTTTTAGAAGTTGGTAACGAATGCAGCTTTCTAGAAACCTATATGATCAATCATATATATAACTTGAAGTTCTTTTTGCAGGGTAAGCTACCTGATGGGAGGATAATAGCTGTGAAGCAACTTTCTCAAACATCTCATCAAGGGTAAAAGGCCAGTTCGTGACAGAAGTGGTCACAATTTCGGCTGTGCAACACTACAATCTTGTGAAGCTACATGGTTGGGAGAGTATAAGAAAAAAAAAAGAGTAAAGAAGGAAGGGTTCCAGGTAGAAAAGTGCAAGAGAGAAAGAAAATGTGGAAGGAACAGAGGGGGAAACTGCAACCTCCAGCTGCAGAAGACGGAGGGGGACACGACGGGTGGCTGCTGCAGATTTGCGGCGAACGGGAGCAGGGGCACCGCCATCACGAAGATGACTGATGGTGGTTGCCATGATGATTCTGTGCCCGGAGAAGTAAGTAGGAAGAGCGGGATGCAAACCATTGCCAGGCGGAGGCAGTGCACGGATGTGCGGCGTTAGAGATGGATCTGCGACCCTGCTGTGCTTTACACTGTTTCTAGAATGGTTGCAAAGATGCAGCCGGTTTGCAGGCACAACTAATGATCATTAGGGGTCTTTTGATGAGGTGAATAAGATGTGAGTTCATAGGATTCAAATCCAGTTTGTATTAAATTGAGATGTCCGCGTAACTGTCTCAAAAAAATATATAAACCAATTATTAACACCGTATTAGTTTTTTCCCCTTTAGCGAAACCAGTATAGGTTGTACTTCACCAAATCAGATATAACTGTTTATTTTTTAGGTTATAATTTGCTGTTTTTTAAGTTGACATCCATTGTTTTAAGGCATCATTCACATGTATTTCATAGTTTGTGGACTTATTAGTTCAAAAAAAAGAAATGAATTTAAGATATTTCTTCATATTGAGATAAAATATTATCTTAGCCGCATTACATAAATCAGTGAAATTGATATTGTCGTAAAGTAGTGAAATTGGTACTAATCGTGTGTTTGTCCTAGCCATCACCCGTTGCAACGCACGGGTAATTGTGCTAGTATTAAAAAGGGGGAAAAGCTAGCTGAAAAAACAAAGCGAGCTGTTGTGTATTATGCGTCGTCTCACTACTCCATCGAGTGTTTTCCGTGCGTCCAAAACATTTGAGAAATTAAACATTTACTGCCAAGACAATGCAAAGCAGGGATCTGATCCAACACACGCATAGGAATCATCGTTCTGTTGCTCTCACTCATTCGTAACACCTGACATATAAAAAAAGATCAATGACGACCAAGCCCTTCATTTATTTAGTTTTTTTTAGTCGTTCAGCATTAGGCTTAGGCCACATCATCAAAAACTGTCTTTGTACTATATAAATGGCACATAAGCATGCAGCATGCATCAGGCAAGGGAATCAAAAGGGGAAAGCTTGTGGTTTGCTCCGCAGATTCCAGTTTTTGGACCGGACGTGATTTGTAATAAGAAAATGCTAGGCGTAGAATTTAACAAACACTCATGTTCCTGTCGCTTTGTTCTTAGGGCTACCGAGACATCTCTAGAACTGTCTCAAGGACAAAGTACTTAGGGGGTGGTTAGATGTGTAAAGTTTTGGGATTTTGACACTGTAGCAGCGAGGAATCTTTTTCAATAAGTGTCCAATCATGGCCCAAGTAGACTCAAAAGATTTGTCACGCGATTTACAGGCAAACTGTGTAAACATGTAAAAATTTCGTCTACATTTAGTACTCTATGTATGTGTCGTAAAATTGATGTGACGGAAGTTTTGGGATTTTAGAGGGGATCTAAACACCCCCTTGCTCAGTCGCCTGGATTGGCATGCAGAGCATATACTCTGTCCCCCAACAACTCACAATCTCGCTCACGTCAAATTTATTACTTGAATTTTTTATCAAAAATTTACAAATAAATATGTATCAATAAATATTTAAACTTAAAACACTGTGACTAACTGAACAGATTGTTGTATGTTTGTCGTAAATCACTACTTCAAAGGCGGGTAAGGTTTTGCATGTTGCATCGAATTAAACCACCTGCTCCACCGCTTGTGCATGAAACTAACTTTCCCTGTGATATATATGCCCTGGTCTGGTCTGGTGGTACTGCAACTCCATTGGAATTGTGAATATATATACAGAAAATACTATTAACATTTACGACTCCAAATTGTACACTATAAAAATAGGTTCTAGATCTATTATTAATCTAATGATATTTATTCGGTATCATAAAATACCAGCATTTTATATAGATAAGCATAAAATTATTTAACTAAAAAAATACTTTTTTTAAATGAAGGGAGCACTATTTATCAGGATTCGTTCATTCACATGAATGGATGCTTTTGACCAAAAGACCAGGATGGTACAGATACCTTCTATTGGAGCAACCCATTTGTCACTTACTTCAATAGCCATTCAATTTTATAATATGAACAGTTGTGGCAATAATAATGTTGCGAACTGAAATAGACGTCTGTAAAAGAAACAAAATTTGGAAAATGAATGCAGTGTACTTGTATTTAATTATGTAGGACCTAATAATATAACGACAACTTTTCTTTGTATCCATCAGCTTGATTTTTTTTCTCTGTTCATGAATCCAGGGCGTCATTTGGCGACGCATTGACGCTTGTTGGGAGTTGTGTCAGAGCGTACGTAGCCCCGGCCGTGCCTTCTCCATTTTGGTTGCGATTTGTATTTTCCCGATAAATATACAATATTCCTTGATCACAAATTATTGCTCAAAATACATCACAGCATTGTTACAGTCGAAATTGCAGCTAGTTCCACATATTAGTTCTACACTCGTGAGTAGTCTCCCATGTAACTATGTGCACTTTCAGTTAAGTGTAATATAGCTATTTTCACACTCAGAAATGTCTCAATAGAATCTTTTTTTTTTCTTTCAAACTGTTGCCTATTCGTTGCATGCGTAGTTCAACTCAGTAGTATGTAAGATGCAGTGTTGCCTACTATATCTAGCTTTATCCTAAGTCAAACTAATCTTAAGTTTGATCAAGTTTCTAAAATACTGGAAGGTACGGTACTAAATATGTGTCATTAGATAGATTCATCATCGTTAGACATATTTTAAGTATATATATGTGTCATAAATGTGGATATTAAGGCTCTGCTCGCTTGAACTTACCAACCAGTATCAGCCAGCCATTCAGCAGAGCCAGCCGAACAGAGTGAAGTGGTCAAATATAAGATACATTGATCGACTTAATATAAGATACATTGATCGACTTAATATAAGATACATTGATCGACTTAATATAAGACAGTTAGAATTGCATTTGTTTTGGAAAGGAGGTTATAGCTATGACCGTGCATTTCCATCGTCAACTTTTTTTAACAGCATAACAGTACGACTGACCAAGTGAACTTATTACAGTTACTATACTGATCCTAAGGTTTTCTTTTTTTGCGTTTCATCTGAATCAGACAAAGTTAGGGTAGCGTAAGTTAGTTATTTAGCTGTGTCTTCCTTCTGTCTAAAATACTCTTGAATTGTTGTATTTCTGTTAAGAAATTAATGGAAATGGGATTCTCTCGGTTCCAAGAAACAAAACAAAAAAAACTGGACCTAATTATTACCATGTAGCGAATTTTTAGAGACTGAAAGGTCGCTACAAGGTAATTATCTGAAAATAAAGGATAAAAATCGGTATGGTCACATATTTGGATGACACTGACTTCTATATGTACAATAAGCTAGTCACGTGTGTTACCATTTCCTTAGGATCCTTTCAGTCAAAATCACGTGCTACACAAAACGTAACAAAATAAACATGATGCTACATCCAAGAATTTCAACTCCTTCGCATCATTTCAGCTATACATATAAAATATTGTTGTACTACTTGTGTAAACTACTATTAGAACAAAATGTGTATCCCTATATATCCCTTGTCTCTATGTGTGGCACCTCTATATCCCTTGAATATGTATATTAAATTGAAACCTTAGTGTAAGTTATGGTGGCCCTTTCTTCCTATGTCTTATGATGACATGGATCTCTTTCAAATCTAAATCTTATTAGCTGCTACAAAAAAAGGTTTTTTTTTATCGATCTAAATGCTAAGTTGAAACTCTCTTGTTTATTATCTTTTCATTCAAAATCCTTAAGTTATGTTTTATTGAAAATAAAGATTTTAGGTCCTACACTACACATTCAATTTTCTACAAAAATATAAACGGTCATTAAAGACTGAACGTTAGAGCTTGAAATTTAGGAGGAACAACAGTGCTAGCTAACCTCATTTCCTACAAAAGAATAAACGGTCATTGCATGATATGATAACCACTATTTACTTCAAAGAAATATAAAAAACCCAAGGAGGGTTGGTCGCATTTGGTCTACACTAACATCATCCACCTTTAAAGATATTAAATTTCCTCTATATATGTATTGTTTTATAAAAAAATAGAGTGCTTGCCATACTCTCAATACAGATATGTCACAATGTTTCGGTCAAATATCTAAGTTTATATAATAAATTTCATAAATTATTCTCATAGTCATTAGTGTAATTTAGACTGGATTGTTAGTGTCAATGGTATATCAAACATTGTGGGGACTTTTTCATGATCGTTGAAACACCAAACATATATTTATTGCCCATACATGCATCAGGGAATCAAAACCCAACAACTTGCTCCGGCGGCTGGAAAGCATCGATCTATCTTCTGATTAATAATCTGTCAAACAAGTGGGTTGATAGGAATCGATCGACTGGAATACAGTGATTTATTCACGCATGATGGCGACGCAAGCTTTTCCTCATTCTAAATTATAAATCATTCTAAAAATCTTGGAGAGTTAAAGTTTTAAAAGTTTGACCAAATTTATGTAATAAGATAATAACATTTTGTGATATCAAATAAGTATCATTAGATTTTTTTCCGTAGTTATATTTTCATAATATATCTATATTTGATATCATAAATCTTTGTATTTTGTTTTATATTTGATCAGATTTGTGATGTTTTGACTATCAAGATCCTTGAAATGACTAGGTTATCTCTCTTGACGGTTCTCTACGATCGAGTCTACGGTCTACCACCTTATAGTATATACATTTATATACAATCACATAACTGCAAATAATCGTATTTAACCATGTGCATCCAAGTGATGGAAGCTGTCAAAATATAGGGACTAGGGTGTGGTGTAATTAATAAAGCACGCACATACGGACACTTCGAGGAAACGGAAGATAATCACGCATTGACATAGGCGTGCATATGCATGGTTTTCCATGCACAAGGTTTTGACCCTTGAATACATAACATGCATACGGACGCACCAGTACCATCCACGTTTTCTTGTGCATGCGTTGAATCAAGTCCAATATGAGTGCAACTCATATATATCCTTGTATGAAACTCACGTGGTCTGAATAGTTCGATCGCTCAGCAGCGCGAATCGATCGCGTGTGCCTCGCTGATGTCTCTGTATCCATGAACATCGACGTAATAACAGACTAACAGGGACCGACTTCAATTATTTTAGTCTTCCCGCGATCTGTGGAACGCATCGCTCTCATGCCCGCGGGAGACAGTTTTCCATCACCGCAATCTAACACTGCTGAATGCCCTGGGCGAACCATGGTGGCTGTCCAACCTCTACGGTCCTACTGCTAGGGCGGACAAGGCTGCCTTCCTCCAGATGTTGCGTGTCATCCGCACCAGCTGTCCAGGCCCGTGGACGCTTTGCGTCGACTTCGATTTAGGGGACGTTTAGATTCAACAATTTGAAAAAAAAAGTAGCAATATGCTAACTTTTGCAATAAATGTCTAATCATAATAATCTAATTAGAGTTAAAAGATTCATCTCGTAACTTTTGTGAACCATCGATATTTAATGAACCATCAATATTTAATGATCTATGCATATGTCTGAATATTGATGTGATGGAACTTTTGAAATTTGGATGTGTAACTGAACACGACAATCTGACAAGAACAACGGAAGGCTGCACCACGATCTTATGCGTTTCTTCTATAGAGCACTGGATGACTTGCAGGTGGAAGAGATACATCTCTCTGCCCCGTCTCTTCACCGGGTCGAAACGAAGAGACTACCCCATGTTGGAACGTCTTGATGGTGCCTTTGCCACTATTGATTGGCTGGAACAATACTACTCTTGCCACCCAGCTGCTGTCGATCTCTCTTGTCAGACTGCTCCGATCACACACCGCTACTGCTCGTGGCCGACTCAGAATCATGGGCGTGGCCGCGGTCCCTATTAGCCTGATACACTCCATCAGCAAATTGTTTAGAGCATTTTCAGCACTACGATCTAAAACAGACTACCTAAATGTCTATTTAGGCAGCCATCTATTCTTCAACTATCCATATTTTGCTCCCAACTCCAGCAATACTACCTAAAATAGGCTACTTAAATCAATCGTAACAGAGAATGACAGGCAGATCCGACCTATCATCCTCTCCGTTGTTCTTCTCTCCACAGCGCCGATGAGGAGGCCGAGCGCCAGTGATTGCCCACGTCGGTTGGAGAAATAGAGCTGCCTCGCCAGTAGCTCCGCCTCGTCCGCGGTGAGGTCGCGCACGCAGCCGCAGAGCCCCGCCGCGGCCTGCGCCGCGGGGGCCGCAGGGGCCAGGGAACTGTGGTCCAGGGAAGCGAGACGCGCACGGACCCAAGGAGGCGGACGAGTGCCGCCTGCGTGGCGGCGAGGCCCTCGCCGGCGCCCACCACGGCGTTCTTGGACGCCTTGTGCGCGGACCGGAGGTGGGACAGCTCGTTGCGCAGCGCGGCCAGCTCGGTCTTTGCGGCGTCTGCCGCGCCAGGAACGCGCCGAGCTCCTGGGCGTCGTCCGGGAGCTCGCCAGAGGAGCTAGAGCCGCCAAGGAACTCCTCGGAGAAGAGAGCTGGAGCGACGGCGGGGGGCGAGTCGGACGCGGGCGCGGGAAGTTGAGCGCGCGGGGAAGGAAACGACCGAGAAAAAAATTTAGGTAGCCACCTGTTGGCCCAACAGGAATAGGTAGTGGGAGGGGGATTTAGGTAGCCAACAAATTTAGGTAGGCTGATAGATAGCCTGTTAGAGTGCAGTTTTTAGTCTCCACTACCTAAATATAGGATAGGTAACGGGTTTAGGTAGCATGTTAGAAATGCTGTGAAGGCCTTGCCATGCGTCCGGTACCCAAAAATGTCACAACTTTTATTAAGGAAAATCAGTCGGCATTCATCCAGGGGCGCTGGATTCATGAGAACTTCCGCACCGTCCTGCTCACGTGTCGTTGGCTCAATGCCTGGCAAATTAATGCCAAATATAATGATTTCGATGTGAAGCCCTCGCCAAATTAAATCATTTTTATTAGGAACTAATCCTTTTTTTTTTGTTTCGAGATCAATATGCAATTTTGCACCATTGATGATCGATCACCATAGATATATACCACTGCTTTTTGTGATAATGTATTTGTAATACATAGCGAAAGTACTCCTATGTCAGTATAAAAACTACTTCCCAAAAGAATCACAGCACATGAAAGTTAACCTGTAATAATGAAAACGACGACAGAATCAATTACGTTATTTGTAACTGGATAGATTATGTCAATGAATTTTTGTACTCACGACACATTATTGATTTGGCAGTCAGTACAAAATAAAGATGATGTGTGGACTTTATTGTACGTTTTGACATGGCAGCAGTAGTCATGAATGAACATCTGAGTCACTGAAAGAGTAATCATTATTAGTCCAAGCATCAACAAATAAACCAGCATTATCATTTTATTAGTTATACCTGAGGATTCCATCAACACGGCTCCATCAGCGCCGGCGAGAGAAAAACTTCTCTTGAGGCGGTCATTCCGTGGACGCGACGATTATGTCGATCCAAGTGACTGCAATGTTGAATTTGACATGCCATGTGCCGGTGTGCACGACGTATCTCAGTCTGACTTGCTCTCTCAATCCAAGAAAACATATAGAATTAAAGGTTACGTGTCAGATAAAAATATTCACGTTGGACCAAGTTATTAGTGAATAAATATTCATATTTATGACTCCAAATTAATTTATTATGAAAATATATTTCATAATGAATATAATGATATTTATTTGATATTATAAATATTTATAACTTTGTATCTATAATTGGTCAAACATAATATTCTAAAACATGGTACAGTGATAGAATTGCATGCTTTCCTGGACTTAAGGGAGTACTGTTCTGTATGAAACTAACCAGGAAAAGTGTTTGACATTGATAAATATTCTTTGTATTTTCTTTCTAGATAAAATTAAGATGTTGACAATTATCAATATCTATAAGGTTCTGTTTGTTTTGCCTGCAAACCAAAAGGGTTGGAAGGGATGAAGAAAGATTAAATCCCATGAAAAATAAAATCCTCCTCAATCCCCTCTGATCCTCCCCAATCCCAGTAGTTTAGTGATAAAATGAACAAAGGCCTAAAGATTACTTCAGTCAAAACAGTTTTCACAGCGGGAATTAAGAATTTAAAAAGGACAACGTTCACTATAAGTTAAGCACATTTTAATAGAGTAGCCATAATGTACACATTTGTTATCTCTGTTAATCAATTAAGTAAAAAAAGTTGCCGCGAAGCCTAATGCTAACTTCCTGGTCTAGACCCTAGGCCTAGCGGTAATGTCCACCTCTGTCAACCAAAAAAAAAAGTGACGAAGCCTAATTTATGCTGACTTTTTGAGACAACCCCTAAGCCTATCTTGGAGTTCTACCACATCGTGGGACCCAAAGCTAGCCCCATCCCCTCCTGTCAAAGATGTCGTATCTAAGGGCCGAATGGTCCAAGTGAAGACACGAACTGGGCTCTAAAAACTTAAACAATAAATCTTAGCCTGTGTAGGTCTAAACCACCAAATAAAGCTTTCCTTACCCTTAGTTCAACAAAGCAAACTAGTGGCCCCTTAGGGCCAACAACCTGATCATATCCTTAGCAACTTTATACTAAGATTAGGTTCCTTAGAGTGAGACAAGGAAACCTAGACTAAGCACATGCTACTATGCATCATATTTGTCGCTTGACAAACCTTGCAGACAAGGAACTTAATGAGAGAAAAGAAATAGCAAGACAAGAGACAACCGGATTATTTTCTATGGACATGGTGTGCCGCAACTCCCAAATCCAAGTTCAAGCAACTAAGTCACAAAGACTTAGTAAAGCTCCACTCTACTATTAGTGAATAAAACTTTGCCACCCTAGCAGGGTGGGTCAAGACCATGTACAATGTTTTGGAGTCTTCTCACAATAGCTCCATTAAGAAGTTCACCAAGTCCTCCTCCATGATGTCAAGGTGCTGGAAACCACCAAGAGGAATAAGTTTTCAAGTCCTCAACTAGAGAAACCCAAGCAAGAGTAATGGTTGCAAGTCATGGCTAACCCTGAAATGTCATTTCTTTGCTTGGGTAGCTCAATAATCGCCTCGTAATCATAACACGTGTGGGACAGTAGCTCCAAATGAACTAGTGGTAGGGCTTATAAAGAGGTTGGAGAGGTTGCCAGATAGCCATTAGAAAAACTAACAAAGGGAAACATCACCAAATAATCACCCTGCTTTTGTAGTCCTTGACCAATCATATGGTGGTACTATGTTGGAAGACTACATGTTGACAGCTTGTTATCATCCAAATTTTATTATCAATTATCCCTAGCATTAAACATGAATATCTAGTAGAATAGGGTTATTACTGACAGATTCCATGAGTTTTGGTGAATTGTCTATTTCTCAGGGGATTTTCCAGAAAAGCTTAAAAGAAAGATTCAAGAGCATAATAACCACGAAACTTAACCGCCAAGGAAACATCATCACGAGAACACTAGAAGCATCTGGAATACACCCGAAGCACCGGGGCCCGAGACTCACCAAGGTGGGGCCGGCCGGCGCCAGGGTGGGACCGACCGGCGCCGCCCTAGGGTTTCCTCCCCGCCGCCTTCTGGAGTCTTCTACCACCGCCTATTAAGAGTCATCTAGACCCTTGGTTAAGTCGGTTTGATCTAACGGCGCGCGTGCATCCCACCGGCCTATAAATAGAGGGCCGGACCCCCTGGAGGAGAGCCAGATCAAGAGATAAAGACCCTGAATCATTAGATAGATATCCAGTAGATCTAGGCTAGCAATCAAAAGAGAGATTAGAGAGATAGAGTAGATGAGTAGAGATTCGGAGGAGTCCCGGCCTGTCGGAGCTTCTTCGTAGCTGTGTTCGTCTGGATTCAGCTCCCTCGCCCGGAGTTGCGTTCTGAGGTACTTTTGTATTCAACATCCTGATTCAAGTAAGCATTTGTTCTTATTCGTTCTTAAGTTTACAACTCTATTTGAGTGCTTTGATCTTGGTAGCTCATTGGTTGAAGTAGTAGTTTGTAGCGTAGACGTGGTGTCTGGGCTATAATTACTTGTGAATGTCCCCTGATTGGCCGGATAGTGGTAGATCGCGTAGGTGATAGCTGAGTTGAGTCCTTTGTAGTCCAATTTTCATTGATAGGATCGATAGGTGTATAAGTGTCTGGTAGGAGAGAACTCTGATTTCGCCTCTTATTCATGTCACTGCCTGATTAGAACGATATTATTAAAAGTTTACCGGCTATCGGTTCTAGATAATCATTTGTTATCTCCTCATTCTTGATATTCTCTGGATTGATTGTATTATCGGGTTAAGAGCCAATAGACTTAGTCAGTATTACCTACTGTTCCTTTGGGTTCGATATTAAAACCGGGATTGTCTGGTGAAATGCTACATTGGTGTTTTATCTATGCGCTTGCGGATATCTTAATAATAATAATCTTTAATAGAGTACAATTAATTTATACCAACACTACACCAATGACTAGTAGGAATATTCTTGAATATTCCCCACTGTATCATACACTAGGTGGACACACGGTCCCGCTAGAACGTACAATGTACCATAGAGAGTTGGCCCACTTGTTACAAAGTGAAACGACCTCAATTTCCGCGAAGGGAAATCCACAGGCTCGAATTGTAATTAACAGATTGCTTGGGACAATTCATGAAATTACCCATATCTCAGTTGACACCAGGATCCATACAACGGTAATTAAGTCTTACATAAGCATTTATTACATCGCCACATTGGCGGAATCAACAATCAGAGAAGATTTAGAAGATGCGGAAACGATTCATCCTTCACGGCCAACTTGAGTGTAGCACGTGACCCTATTCCTCGCCATCGTCTTCCTCGAAGTCGTACTCATTCTCGTCACCTGACAGCAAATTTATCAGTACGATTTGTACTGGCCACGGAGCCCACCTATGCAGCATTTGCTTTGTGAAAAGTGGATGCAAGGCTATACAAGCAGACCTATAGGCTGAGGTTTCCTATGCAGCTGTAATCAATGTTTAATTAGTCAAGTTTTATCTCCAGTTAACACCATCATCCCTTTTCCCATCACCACATCTCACTTACCCACACCTCGCTCTCATTCGACAGGCCCAACTCCCTCTCGGGCCTATCTCAGCGGCACACTACCATAGCGGGTACACTGTCGGAAAAATATCATCCAGGGGGAGAAGAGAACACTCACTACACCTAGTAGAAGCTTCACAGAAAAGGTCCATAGCCAACGAGTTGGCATATGTATCGATCGATCAACCGTACACTCTGCAGAGGTTTCACTACCCACAAGATTAGCCATCATAGGTGTTGCGCAACACCTAGGCAGAATTCCGGGCGCTTGCTTGCCTAGGTCGATGCCACCCTACCACTTAGCTCTGGGATATTCTAGATCCTACACCGTTATGCTGAGACTGGGAGACACAGTACCGGGCCCATCCAGTGGTACTGCGCATCTAGAACGGAACGGGAACCCATCGACCGTCTCCGCCCACCCTTATCACCTCTCAACCTAACAGTAGTGGCACCGTCCTACCAAGTAGTCCAGCCGTCTCCCGCCCATCAGAAGCGAGTGAGTAGAAAAGGATTCCCATGAACCTGAAACTAGTCCGTCCTAGGTTTGACCAAGCAGGCATCTTCACTTAGGGGATACTCTCCCTGTGCCATCACCGCACCTCTGTCCACGGGCTTCAAACCACCAAGGCTATCCCACCCGGAACCTTCTCCACATCTTTACCCGCCACAGGTATCTCGCTTGGGGATGCCCAGGTTGCACCCCCGGCACGACTTGCCCCACGAGCTTGTCTCACATCCCACTTGGTCGACATCAACCCTTACCACGCACCCAAGACGCACGCAGCACTCTCTCCCAGTGGTTATAATCAGATATACACCGTCCCAATTCCACCACATAGCATATAGCAAGTAGTAGGTAGTGGAAGAGTAACAGTAAATTAAGCAGCAGCTAACCTAGCAGCGGATAGCAGGGTATAGTCTTATCAAGGCAGGGAATTCAAATATACTACCATGCAACCTATCCATACATAATCATAAAGCAATAGCAACAATGTCATTTGCAATGCGTAAATAGGATCTAAGGATTTGGTGGGACGTGGCACCTTCATAGTCGTCTCCTAGCTCCTGAAGGTACTCATGGTCGTCTTCCTTAGTCAAATCCTCCTCCGGCTCTGAAATCGAACACGAAATAGTCGCGTCAGCGACTCCTATAGAGTATTTCAGAAAAATCCAATAAAATAAAGAGCCAAATATACACAAACATAGTCTTAGATTGTAGATCTCATTTTTCTGAGAATTTTGGTATATGGGGCGCAATTTTTGGACATCGTATGAATAAGTTATGAATTTCCGAAGATTATCCTATTTTCTGAAAATGGAAAATTGTCGATTAATCAGGGGCAGCTCGGGATTGGTCCACGTGGCGCGCGGGTCCAGTAGTGCGGCATGTGGCGCCTCATCAGAACACAGACCCGATGGTCGCCCACCAGGTGTTCGATGCTGGTTTCCAGAGAGTCGCCGGCGTCGGCGTAGCTCGGCGGAGCTCGGCGTAGCTCGGGCGAATCGTAGATTCGGGGCGCCGAGGGTGCCGCTCTCCCGAGCTCTCCCGGGGAGGCTCGGGCGAATCGGACATTTGGGCGCTGAGGGTGCCGCTCTCCCGAGCTCTCCCGGGGAGGCTCGAGCGAATCGGACATTTGTGCGCCGAGGGTGCCGCTCTCCCGAGCTCTCCCGGGGAGGCTCGGGCGAATCGGAATTTTGGGCGCCGAGGGTGCCGCCCTCCCGAGGGTTGGCTATCATTAGTGAAATGATGTCGTGGGCCTCCTTCTCTACCACGGCATACGGCGGTTCTCCGACGAGGTGGAGGCGCACGTAGCCAAGGCGACAAACATGATTCGGGGCTCGGCTATCTACGCGGCGGTGCCGAGGCAGACTTGGCGAACCTCGTCGGCCTTTCTCCGCAGCGCGAGGCGATCGGGGGTACTCGGAACGGATTTTAGGCGAGGCGGAACGTGTCGGCGGCGATCACGTTTTCCCGAGAACGCACCTCTCGGTGTTCCGGGCTATGGAGGCTCGATCTTCCGCAACTAAGCTTGTCCGAGGTGGTCGGTGAGTTGGTGGTCACGCTAGCGGGACGCGTCGGTGGTTTCACGGCTTGTGCGAGCGGGAACGCCATCGAGGTGGCGGTGCTCCGAGCACATGTGACGGCGATGCCCGTCAGAAGTAGCCTGACGTCCATAGCCGATGTCCAGTGGTTTGTTGGCCGGTCTTGTGCGCGTGTTGTGCGAAGTGTTCAGGGGCCGGAAACAGCCCGCGGCCTACACGCTCGTGATGCCAAGCGCCATGACCGTAGCACAGTGAGGTTGGATGAGGTGCTCGGTGGCTTACCGTGGGGCTGGTGAGGTAAGGATGGCGGTGCAGTGACGAGGTGACGCTATGCAGAGTGATCGCAGTGCCGTGCCGCTCCTCGTCCGCAGCTCGGGCTTCTCCTCCGTGTCCGGCTCCGGCGTGCTCCGCGGCGGCGGCGCTCCGGCAGCTTCTCCTCCTCTGCTCCGCCCTTCTCCCTTCTCCCTCTCCCTCTATTGTGCGGTGTGGTGTAGTGGTTGTGCCGCAGCGCGGCGGCGGCGAGTGGGACGAGGTCTAGGGCTTCGGGGCGACTCCTTTTATAGACGGCCTGGGCATGGCGTGGCGGCGGACGATGATTAGCGGCGAAGGGGGCACGTGGAGACCATCGGTGCTCCCGAGCTAGGGTTTCCCAGTGCGCGCGGCTTCTTGGCGAGCAAGGCAGGGGACAGGCGAGGGACAGCGGGGTCAGGGCTCTGCCATGCGTGGCGCTGTCGGTCACGCCATTTGCGTGACTCAGTCGGCTACCGTCTTTCGCGAGGTGAGAAGAAGAACAGTAGCGAGAGCGGCTGACAGGCGGAGCCGGGCGGTCAGCGGCTGCGGGGGAGTGGGTGAAACGGTCGCGCGCGCGCGCTTGCTCGGTTGGGCCGCAGCTGGGCCGACAGGCTGGCTTCCTTTCTTCCTCTCTTCTCTTTTCTTTTTCCTTTTCTATTTTCACTTAAGTGTATTTATATACATATATTACCCTTTTTAAATATTGAGTAAATACAAACATAAATTGCAATAAATCCCAATTGTGATGCATAAGCTATTATTCTATGTGAATGGAATTAAAATGCAAGCTATACTCCTTTATTTACCAAATTCATAATGAAACATATATGCTTGCACAAGAAAAATGGGTTTTCATAATAAATAAATGAAAAATTTTAATTGGTTGGGATTTTTAGGTTGTGTGGGTTTTTAGGGTTGTTACACAAAGTCCATCTCGGCTCACCAAATGATCCACTGAGGTCACATGGTCCTCCATTGGATAGTACAATGCATACCAGCAACTATGCCAAGAAGTCACAAAGGCACGTTGGAATTTAATCGGATGATCCACTGAAATCAAACAGTCATCCATTGAATCATATGACGCACATCAATAAGCTTCCCAACAACTCGCCAAGTCAAGTTGACTTCACTAGATGATCCGCTGAGGTCACATAGTCCTCTATCAGATCATACGATGCTTGTTAAAAACACTAGTTAAGTCCTTGGGATACATCATCAAATCATTTTTTAGGGTTCACACCAGCTAGTGCTCGTTAGAATGGGCGTTTTCAGCTCTTTTCAAATCGATCTAGACCAATTCAACTTCTTTGTCCTTGACTTGAAACTAATTCAAAGAGGCCAATTGCACCTATCAACTCCACTAAATGTTACCCGCTGTTGACGGTGGATAACGTCAACTTTTATTAGAACTTTAGACATGAAAGGACACATGAATACACACTAGTCTAGGGTTTTAACTGACAATTTTCATGAGTTTTGCAAGTTCTGTATTTTCCAGGGGCTATTCTAGAAAAGTGTAAAAGAGTGGTTAAAGAGCATAAAAGACATGAAACTTAACCGCCAAGGAAACATCATCACGAAAACCCTGGAAGGATCTAGAAGACACCCGAGCAATCGGGGCCCCGGATCCCACAAAGTGGGGCCAGCCGGCCCTAGGGTGGAGCCGGCCGGCGCCCTCCTGCTGGACTGTGGGCCTCGCCTTCTGGAATCTTCCTTCCACGCTTCCTTGGCACCCAAGTAACGCATCCCTATGTTGATCTAAGGTCGGTTTGATCCGACGGTGCATATAACATGATGTGGATCGATGACGTGGCGGTTCCTTGCCTCCTATTCCACCTCGGCCTATATAAGGACGCCCCAGGCGCCCCTCCAAATGGCATTTTACACCCCGGTGCTTCATATTCTCTACATAAATTAGGGTTAGGGTCCCTCTAGTTGATCTAGTTCTAGGTCATCTAGTTCTAGCAGTGAGGAGAGACTAGTTCATCTAGATCTAGTCTTGTTTAGATATTAGAGAGATAGAGTAGGAGAGTAGAGATTCTGGAGGAGTTCCGGCCTGTCGGTGCTTTTTCGTGGCTGTATTCTTTTGGATTCAGCTTCCTCGCCCGGAGCTGCGTTCTGAGATACTTTTGTATTCAACTTCTAATTCAAGTAAGCATTTGTTCTTATTCGTTCTTAAGTTTGCAACTCATATTGAGTGCTTTGATCTTGGTCATTACTTGATTGAAGTAGTATTTCGTAGTGTAGTCGTGGTGCCTAGGCTAGGTTTACTTGTGAATATCCCCTGATTGGCCGGATAGTGGTAGTCGCGTAGGTGACAGCTGCGTTGAGTCCTCCGTAGTCCACTTCCCATTGATAGGATCAATAGGTGTATAAGTGTCTGGTAGGAGGGAACTCTGATTTCACCTCTTATTCAAGTCACTGCCCAGTTAGAACGATATTATTCAAAGTTTACCGGTTGTTGGAACTAGATAGTCATTAGCTATTTCCTCTTTCTTGATATTATCTAGCCTAATTGTAGGGTTAAGTTCATCGGCTTAGTCATTATCACCTACTTTTCCTTGTGGATACGATATTTAAAACCACCGGGTGAAATGTGACAGCGGTATTATATCTGTGCGTTTGCGGATAATCTGAATACAATCTTATTTAAGTAGAGTGCAGTTAATCTATACCAACAAGCGTTTCTGGCGACGCTGCCGGGGAACGGTTTGCTGATTTTGACTTAGTTTAGCTTAATCTTGTTTTATACTTTTATCTTTTCTATTTTATCCCTACCTGTTCATCATTTTATGTTCATCCTTATGGATGCTTTAAATTCCATGCCTATCTATCTATTCGGCATGCGCAAAAGCTTCGGGCCACCAAAATCTGCAGAGCCTATCTTAACACCTGGTTATGAGCTGTGCCCATGTCTAATTAATATGATCCGGGATAAACCCTGCTCGGGAGAAGGTAACGAAAATCCATACTTACATCTACGAGAATTCGAGCAGACCTGTGCATGCTTGCACATTGCTGGCATGTCTGATAAGACCTTGAGATGGAAGGCTTTTCCGTTCTCTTTGATCGGAAGAGCTAAACGTTGGTATAATCGAGCCGTAGGAAGTATGCAAGGGGATTGGGAAACTTTATGCTCTGAATTTTGTTTATATTTCTTTCCCATCCATAGAGTAGTTAACCTTCGAAAAGGGGTTCTAACTTTTAGGCAATTAGAACAAGAATCTCTTAGTACATCATGAGATCGTTTTAATGAACTTGTTACATCTTACCCTGACCTTGGTTTTCCAGACCCTGTGCTTATTCAACATTTTTAATTGGGTCTTACCAAGAATTCTAGGGAATCACTTGATTTATTCTCTGGAGGAGCCTTTCCTTATTTGCCTATAAGTAAAGCAAGAGCTTTGATCAATAAGGTTGCTGAAACGAATTCTGGGCTCCCCGAGGAAGAGAAGGAATCATACCCCGAACAAGCAGAGGAAGTTTTGGTAGCTAAAACACAACCACACCAATCCCAAGATTTAGCTGTCAATTCTAAACCATCGAAACCCCACTTTGATGATTTTGACTTCCAATTAGCTAAGATGCTTATCAATCAATGTACATCAGATCTTCTTGGAAGAATGCAAGGATGGCATGTCTAGTGATGCCATAGAAGGAGAGCCAAGCCACATATAAATTAATTCAATCTTCTCCCCTTCTATGCCCACATTAAATGTCTCATCTGAACCCATCTCTAAACCCATCCTTGACCCCGATGATCCTTCTTATGATCTCTCTCCTAAGTCTCATAATGACTCTAGGATCCTATTAAGACATCTCAAGAATAGGAGTCATGAAGATTTTTGGAATGACCAAGAAGAGCTACGACAATGGCAGGAATGCATAAAATATACTAGAAACAAATACGCTATTGTCAAAGAATGGATGGAAGAAGACAAAGCCTTAGTACTAGCATCTAAACTTGGTCTAGATTCAAATGGTGAGTTTAAATCAATTTCTGTAGTAAACATAACCCATCCAAGTTTAGAGAAAGCCTTAGACGAGACCAAACTTAGAGACACCAATCCATGAGAAATCCTAGAAAATAAAATATCCAATGAATGTCATAGACATGAAATAATAGAGACAAACTTGTTGCCTATAGCCATCTATGAAGAAACACCCTTGGAGTTTGAAAAGGGAGATCACATCACTAAGCATAGTGAATTATTTCATTAACACCTCATCGAATCCATGCTCATATGAGAAATCTCCTGGATCAATTGGTCTCTCTAACATTATCACACGCGAGATCTTCAACCCCCTCATTCTATCTGTTCATAAATTTTTTGAAAGGGTGGTTGTAGATGCCTATGTTTATCATAAATATTATAGATCTCGTTGTAATCTTGATATAGGTCCACAAAGACTGGTGTTCTAGAGGAAACCACCACATGAGCTTAAAGTACAATAATAAGAAGGTTTCCCAAAAATGACTTTGTGTCTTAAATTGCCACTCTTGAAAAATGAATTGAGCTTGCACCTTTAATTTTACTATAATGCCCTTATGAATTGAGCATAGAATTGTAATTATGAAAATATTCCCTCGGGTATTTTTGTCACTAACCATTTCAGGTTTGAAGTAGAAGAGTAACAATGCAGGGTATATCCAACCAATCATTATGTAATATTGAATCCATCCAAGCTTAACTTTGCTTTGCAAAATTCCAGCTTGAGGGAATGGGCTTACTTAGAAAATCTTATATTGCTAATATTGGTTGTCTCTATCTTTCTAATCCATGTTCAATTGTTCACCCTTTTCGTCTCTAAATGAATAAATCTCTATAAGTGCTTTCATGTCACCTTTGTTTGCCATAGTAAAATTTGGTTTGGAAGTACTGTAAATACTTCCATTGGCATTTAAATTGAGCGTGGTGCTCAGGTTAAAAAAATACCTTCCTTAATTAAAACTAGACATGGAGTTTGGTTTGGTTATTGAACTAGAAATTGCTGTAGTAGACATTGGATATTTTGTTGGACTAACCCCTGCAGGAAACTTTCACAATTAATCTGGGTAAATCATGAGGTGAATTCGAATCAGAGATGAGACAGGGCACATGCTGAACTTCAATAACTTTGCAGAGGAAGACACAGCTCATTCATCATGAATGGAAGAACTGTGACTATTAATAATTCATTCACTTTATCTTCTGCTGCAAGTTACTTGAACTCAAACCATGCCGGTATAGAACATGATCTATGCTAACATAGTATCAACCCTATCTTCTTAATAGCATAGATGGAACATGATTCTGGACAAACAACCTATGTTCCAAAATTTTACATTCCTTCGGGTATGTATTGTCCACTAATCTGTTGCAGGCATAATAATGAATGGACTCACAAGGTGTCATAAGATCAAAGAAGCAAAAGATGGCAAAGAGAATAAGCAACAAAGGAGACAAGATGCTCATGAACAACTCAAGATGCTAAGAGAAGGAAAGGACCACCAGTCATCTACCCTTCATCACTTAGTGCGATCACGCTCTAATAATGAAGGTAATATCTTAAAGTAAGTGGTTACTATTCTCCTCTTGATCTTGGTATGCACATAAATGAAGATGCAAACATGCTAGAGTTACAGCTTTAATGGATTAATTTAATTAACTCAACATGCTTTGTCCTTTAAGATTGTTCATGGCATCATTCTTTTGATCTCAGTCTTAACCAAATGTGCTAAAACATTGTATTCTATCTTTGGAAGATGATAGTCATACTCATGTGAAAATGTATATATTATGTAGAGATGGACAACCCTTCCATTGGTTAAGCAATTTAAATCTTTTCTGCCATATAAACTTAAATACAACATTAAATGCTTAATCTTCTGATCTTACCACTCATGTCATAAGTAAACAAATTATGCAACACCAATTTCATCTTGTTCAGTGTGCCTAAGGCTAGAGAAGAATAAATAATGGCTCTATTGGTGTTTTTCCACCAACAGAGCACATGCACTTGATCTCTACCTTGGTTTTACAAACAGGACAACACTTCGAGCAAAATTTGTTAATTCCCAAAATTCCATAAGTGGAAGTTCTGTGAACAAGCACACTGAGTAAGATGCTGCCAGATCCAACTATTAATGCTCTACATCCAACCTGCTGGCCAAACAAAGGATAAAAGTGATATCATCGTCACAAGGGGTGCAACCATCAAGACCTCCATCTCTAAAACAGAGAGAAACACAAAAGTGGAAGAAAAAGTCCTGTCGGTAGACTTTAAATCCCGCACCTTTACCATAAGGTAATATGGTAGTTATCTAATTAATTAATATTCATAATTTACATTAGTAATTTTACTTTAGCATATTCATCTTTATGCATATCAAAAGAAAAAGAAAAATCTTTATTGTCTTATTTACTGCATCACAAAGTATTAAAGTCCCACGTGAATAAACTTATGGTAACCCTGTAGGAGTATTTACTGTGGTGGCATAAAAAAATGATAATAGCATCTGTATTTACTTTCTTACATTATAAAAATCCTAAGCCCCATGAGAATAAATATTCTCCGTGGTGGCATAAAAATAAAATATATATCATGCATACATATTTACTTTTCTGCATAAGAAAATCAGAAAATCCTAAAAAGAATCCTGCTAGAATCTATCAATTGAAATCAATTTAAAAGAATAATCAATTACTTATAGGCTGACCGCTAACCCCTTATCACATTCGAGCCTCAAGTTTTGGTTTTTTTGTTGGAGTATAATTATGCAGGATGACACTATGACTGAGGAGTGAGTTCATCAGTGGAGCTCACTAGGACTGTTGCTGACAAGCTTGCTCTAAAAGATCATCAACACCAAGTATTGCAAACATCTAGCTTGGCGAAGGAGCATCCCCTCGTTATCAGATAACTATACCTATGCGATTATCGAGTCTGTTTTATAAAGTCATAAAATACCAAAAATATGTGAGCACATGAAGGTTCACAATAGTATCATAAGAATATTTAAAAATACCAAAAAAATATGTGGGCACATGAAGGTCCATACTTTTAGAAAAAACCAAAAATATGTGGGCACATGAAGGTCCACACTTTTAGAGAAGTTTTCCTAATTGGGTAAAGAAGCTTAAACTTCTGCTGGGAATATAAAATCAATCACTTACCATGGAGTGGTAGTAAACCTAACCCCTCTCCATAAGATTTGGTATTTTTGTTGGAAATTGAGTTTCACAGGAAAATACAAGATCAAAGAGCTACTCAACCCGACGCCCTTACACTGCCAATACACTTGCTCCCAGAAGAATCACTCAATTTGCAACATCAAAAACCCTATCAAACATCCAGCTTGGGGGAGGGCACCCTCCATTTAAAATCCAGGTAAATATAAGTTTCCCACCTTATTATTATTGTACCATATCGCTTTTTCACGTGAGTTAGCTAGTAAGATAAAATTTGAAAACCAAATAAATACTTAGCTATATATTAGAGTGGTCTTAGAGTGTGTCTATAGTCAGTCTAGGTTAGAGTCAAATAAAAACTGGAGAACATTAAAATTTTATCTTAGGAGATGATGAATAGTTGCTCTGCCGTAATTCCTTTCAAGTGTCTAGTTTTCAACCTTAAATTCTCCTGAGTTTTGGATACTACTATTTTGGTTTAAGAATTTACTCTGAACCTGAAACTTGTGGAGGCATATGCTTGAGGTAAGTCTAGGTGATTGATTGATATGATACATGAAGGTTGAGCTGCTGTTTATCTTATTCCTAGCAATACTAAGTTCTGGAGATTTATTTTAAATTTAAAATTTTACATGATGAGCTCTTGTATGACAAAGTGTAAATTCCTACCAAAGCCATATATGATACATTTAGAGATAGGAAAACCTTTGCACATTTATGCTGCTTGCTTTGCATTAAGTTTAGTCAACCTTTGTTGTATACCTTATGAGAGTCTTCTCATGCTTTTAAAATCAAGATCACTTACACACTCCATCCACATATGTATTAATCCTACTCTGAGAGTAAGCGCAATCATTTTCCACTTCCAACCAGATCCACCTTAAAAATATTTTTCTCCTACACTGGGAGTAAACACCCAAAAATATACCTTATTGGACAGCCCCTGTTTAATTGCTCTAAGTTCTTATCATTTTCTCTCCAATTATTTATATTCAAAGGACGCATGTGGATATGCAAAAGTATTGAAAAAAAGAAAAAGGAGTAAAAGATGGACAAGTGTCCCAAAAATTAAAACAATGGGTACTTAGATGCCCGCCTCCCTATGAAAAAAAGAAAAAAAAGAGAGAGAAAGAAAAGAAGAAAAAAGAAAATAAAGGATAGCTCATGTATTCCTGCGAAAGTTCTAAGTTCCAAGAGAGAGACCTATTTTTAAAGAGCAAAAGTAGAATTAGGATTAGCCACCTTATATACACCTATCCACCATATTCCATACACATGCACATCTTAGTTTGATTGTATGACTTGACTCTCTGTGAATCTATTGTTTGACTTTACAATATATGAATTGCAAGTATGCTCATCTTTGTTATTGCCACTCCTATAAGCTCCACTATAATCCTTAGTTGTTGGAAGGCACAACATCATTAATGCCTCAGTGAGATCCATAAATACCACATATATAAAGAGACTTGAGGGTGTCATACAATTAAGCTCTGAGTCTTATTTCGAAAACTTGCAAAACTCCGGAATATTGGTACTGTAAAGAATTTGAGACATAGTGCTTGACTTGATTGTTCTATCTTTTGATTGCTCAAAACTTATGCAAAAGCTGAGAAGCTCCATAGTTAAAGGTATAATGGGTAAGTTTAAAAGTTAGAGCAGTTTTGTCTAATCCGGAGGAGAATTTCTGTTTGAAAGCATGTGTACTTGGAAGGCATGAAGCATTGTAGCAACTCCTGATCCAAATACTTTGGTAAATTAGGCTTAGTTTGTTTGCCAAGGGACTGGCAAATAGGTAAGCTTGGGGGTGTTGTTGACGGTCAATAACGTCAACTTTTATTAGAACTTTAGACATGAAAGGACACATGAATACACACTAGTCTAGGGTTTTAACTGACAATTTCCACGAGTTTTGCATGTTCAGTATTTTCCAGGGGCTATTCTAGAAAAGCGTAAAAGAGGGGTTAAAGATCATAGAAGACACGAAACTTAACCGCCAAGGAAATATCATCACGAAGACCCTGGAAGAATCTAGAAGACACCCGAGCAACCGAGGCCCCGGATCCCACAAAGTGGGGCCGGCCGGCCCTAGGGTGGGGCCGGCCAGGCGCCCCCTGCTGGACTGCGGACCCCGTCTTCTGGAATATTCCTTCCACGCTTCCTTGGCACTCAAGTAACACATCCCTACATTGATCTAAGGTCGGTTTGATCCGACGGTGCATATAACATGAGACGTGGATCGATGATGTGGCGGTTTCTTGTCCCTTACTCCACCTCGGCCTATACAAGGACGCCCCAGGCCCCCTCCAAAAGGCATTCTACACCCCGGTGCTTCATATTCTCTACATAAATTAGGGTTAGGGTCCCTCTAGTTGATCTAGTTCTAGTTCATCTAGTTGTAGCAGTTAGGAGAGACTAGTTCATCTAGATCTAGTCTTGTTTAGAGATTAGAGAGATAGAGTAGGAGGGTAGAGATTCTGGAGGAGTTCCGGTCTGTCGGTGCTTCTTCGTGGCTGTATTCTTCTGGATTCAGCTTCCTCGCCCGAAGCTGCGTTCTGAGGTACTTTTGTATTCAACTTCTAATTCAAGTAAGCATTTGTTCTTATTTGTTCTTAAGTTTGCAACTCATATTGAGTGCTTTGATCTTGGTCATTACTTGATTGAAATAGTATTTCGCAGTGTAGACGTGGTGCCTAAGCTAGGTTTACTTGTGAATGTCCCCTGATTGGACCGGATAGTGGTAGATCGCGTAGGTGACAGCTGCGTTGAGTCCTCTTTAGTCCACTGCCCGATGATAGGATCAATAGGTGTATAAGTGTCTGGTAGGAGGGAACTCTGATTTCGCCTCTTATTCATGTCACTGCCCAGTTAGAACGATATTATTCAAAGTTTGCCGGTTGTTGGAACTAGATAGTCATTAGCTATTTCCTCTTTCCTGATATTATCTAGCCTAATTATAGGGTTAAGTTCATCGGCTTGGTCATTATCACCTACTGTTCCTTGTGGATACGATATTTAAAACCTCTGGGTGAAATGTGACAGCGATATTATATCTGTGTGCTTGCGGATAATCTGAATACAATCTTATTTAAGTAGAGTGCAGTTAATTTATATCAACACCCACTTCATGTATCTGCATCCTCATGAATTGACTATCTCAAGTTTAATTGCCTTGGACTCCTCTAATAGTATAATAGAATGGCAAAAAAAACGAGACCTAATACACACCACAAACCGAATGTCCCCAAGCTACAAGGTTAGAACCTATATTCGCTCTAATGTGTCCTTAGCCTTCATGTTCCTCTCTTATGACATACATCATTAACACTAAGTCTTGTGTCCATGTGGTCATTCTTACTATGGCTAATCTTATTTGCAACTAAACCCTGCAAAACATGCATTTCAACAATCACCAAAACCTAATATTTCCTCAGTAGGGCCTAGATGCATTCAGTCTCTCATTTCTGGCAGTGATTGATGATAACACAAGTATTACATACCAACTCATGAGCATGAAAAGAATATGATTTGAAATCTAATGTGCTCCGTAATCTGTCACTTGTTTCACTAATTTCTGTCCATATGGTGCTAGGAATTGATTTGCCTCTAGACGTGTAGCAGCTATTTGTTGATCAATATGGCTAGTAAGGAACAAAACTGTTTTTGAAAAACATAAACAAAATTTTTTGTAGGTTCTATTTTGGTAATACACTAGTTTTGGTTCTAAACCAATATGAAACGTTGTGAAAAAAAAAAGAAGTTTGTGAATGATGCTTGGCGTAAATTGCATAGTACGACAATATGATTCAGCATCCTTTGGATGACCTTTTTTAATTTGGATTTTGATTAGTCATATTTATTTTGCAACTCCTTTTGCTTTGTTTTGTGCTAATTTAATAATATTAAAGAGTGATTTTTTTCTGTCTCGGATTCTTATCCTTCTTCCTAGGAACTTGAAGCTACAAAATTATTGATGGTCCTGCGTCGATCATGTCATGTCTTGGTTGTCTAAGCTCTGCTCGTTCGAGTCATGATACGTGTGTTGTTCGCAGTCCATCGTTCTTAATAAACTCAGGATATGTGAACATAGCTACCTATTTGAGTTGAATCAATCTCTTGCACTAGTATTTATTATGGTCCTGGGATTTTATTTGATATAAGGATAAGGTTGGGCTAAGCTAATTGTATCCCACAAAAATAGCTAGCTTTTTTCGAATACGCAAAATATTGTACTAAATAGAAGAGTTTAACATATAAACAACGCGCTTCTATAGAGCACTAAGGGAGCAACTTAAAGTAGGTATAGTTGGACTATCTAGCAAATGAACTCAAATTTCGATATTACATAGGTACAAATAACCAACACGATATAGCCGTGCAACCTAGAAGGTTGTCTTGCGTCTTCGCGGCTGCCTAGATGAGTCTATTTTCCCTGCCCACAGAGAACGCATCTGGCACTTCGGCGTAGGATGCGGTTATGTTGCCAACGAAGATGCTTTCATAGGCCTTCAACTCGGATGTATGCGGATGACGCTGAAGCTCTCATAGGCTAGCTTACTTTCATTGATATGAGCACCGTGCAATAAATTGTAGGTTCCGTTGTAATGTACATACATATTTGCTAGTCTAAATAAATGGTAAACAAAGCATTTTTTCGGATTAAACAGGTGCGCGAAGCCACGAGTTACTCATGTTTGGTTGGGAAGTTCAGGATACATAGGGTCACATACATAGGTGGGTTTCGTACCGGGAGCGACTTCTGTGCTGGGAAGTTCAGCAGATTTCAAAGTCTATCAGCATCACGTTTTTTTAATGCGTTTTAGTCCACTGCAATGTGATATTTGTCTTTTTAAAGTGGCGACAAACTCTAGTCGAGCTCAGACAAGGACATTGGTCCTCCAGCCAACTTTGACACGGTAAGGTACTGTTCGTATTCATCGCAAAGCGTACTGTGCGTAGAAAACTGAAATACAAGTTCGATTTGCTAAGTACAAATTTCTCTCTCTGTATTCTACCAACTTTAATATAATCATGAATTTCACAAAAGTTCATACACTACTGAGTTCATATATTTTTTTAATAGGTGGAATACTCGTTCACGAGCATTTCTAACTTTTGAAGAAATATGAAGAAATCGGTAGAATTTGAACATAACATTTGTGTTTTTCTTTTCATTCCTTTTTCCATGTTCCCAAGGCTATGTAAGGCTACGACTCAAAAAACTTTGGACATGATTGATTGAACTATTAAAATTTTGTCATGTCAAAGATTTGGCAAGCTAAGATGTTAGCTACTATTTATTTGGAGTTTAGATACCAAAACTTACCAACTTGTCACATTTAGCTTGTCAAAAAAAAATCCTCTAAATTTTTACGATGAGAAATTTTAGTAACCAACCAATCAGATGCTCCTTGAGAGCCAAATTATCAATATAACAATCAGGTGGCGAAACCACGATGTTCCAAAGGCCTTTAATGGGCCTCCTACTAAACTGGGCCGACTAAACACAAACGCTTCTCACGGAACAGAAAATACATGTTTTTGGGCAATCGGTGCTGACTTTCCACGGAAAGGAAAATGCAATACATGTTTTGTTGCAATCAGTACTGCTCTAGTGTTCTATCACGTCCTTTTTTTAATATACAAGTACAAACGCTGATGATTGATCATATCTACAGAGAACTTTAAAACGTGGTGACTTAGCTACAGTAACCAACAGTGACGGTCGCTTCCCCTCTCACGTGTTACTGGTCACCTACAGTAACCCATTAAGGAACAGTAAAACCCGTTAAGGAATAGTAATTTACCTGTAATGGAATTGTACTGACCCGTTATGAACAGTACCCGCCCCGTTATGTAACAGTACCTATCCATTATGAAATAGTACCAAGCCCGTTATGTAACAGTAAAACCCGTTAGTGAACCGTGTTGCCTCGTTACTGTTTATATTGTTTTCCTTCGCGTGGGGGTGCTCAGCTAGTTCATATCTACACGAATGTGTACCTGACCCAGTAGGCGCACCGAGGTGTTCGTATTTAGATTCATAATAATCCAATGACTGAAATTCTTAAATGGTTAACGTATAACGAAATCTAACTTTTATTTCATGGTCTCGTTAGTTTTCTTGAAACTATGGTTCATTGCTGCGCCTGCATTGCAGGAGAAGAAACAAGTTTTACACTAGAGCAACATTCAGCACATGATTGAGCACCGATTCTTGCTCATCGGTCAGGTTGCCCTCCCTTCTCTGCATCAGTGAGTTCTAACTTTGTGCAGTTTGTTTCAGACTTTCTGGCATGACTGTTCTATCTACAGCTAGGCAAGCAGCTCATTTCAGTAATTCAATCATGAACTCACGATTAGCTCATGCTACAAGTTAGCATAAGCGTTGAACTGATGGGGCTCCTCAGTTTTACATAATACAAACACACTTTCCGGGTGCTAAAAAAATGCAATTCCATATGTGCCACTCAAGTTCAGCGACAGCCGGGTAGTCAAATTCAGTGGATCAGTAGTTCAGTACTGATTACGAACCTAGCATCGAAGAAAATAGTACTAGCAGCTACGACTCATCAAATTTCCAGTTCCAGGAAATGTGGAGTGACTGTTGTTACCACAAATTAGCCAGAGTTATACAAAGCACGATGCGATTAGCATAGCATGACAGAATCAACAGATCGTGGATCACTATTGGCAAAGCCTCTCATCAGCCAATCATAAGGAAACAGTCACTGGTCAAATGATGCAGCTACAGCTGCAGCTGGAGCCCCGGCGAACCTGATCAGGCTGTTCATCACATCAACCCTACCGGAGCTATCGGCATCACTATCAACTCCATCTGCGGCCACATTGGTGGTGCCGGCATTGCCGCCATTGAAGCAGTAAGTGGGCGCCTGCCACTTGGAGTCTTCCAGCACTCCTCCCACCTCAAAGCTCATCACATGCTGCTGCATCCCTGGGGAACAAGAACACACAGATCATCGTTCACACTGCTGCATCAACCAAGTACTGCAGAAATGAAGAAACTAAGACTGAAATAAGATGTTCATGGTACAGGAAAACAGAGACTGCAGTAAGACAAGCACGAAGACAAAATCTACTAGCGATCCCCAGTTAAGAAACTAAGCAGTTGGACAAATCCAGACTGCATCTGTGCACAAGAAAATCGCATAATTGTATACAGGAGAAATGCAGAAATGTTAGTACTGCAAAAAAGACAAGCAGAGTTCCAAGTGTCAGAACAACTATTCAGTGTAATTCGGACTGCATCCCTGCACAACGGAATTGTAGAATACTATAGTGCTGCAGCTGCATCAATCAAAAGGAGAAAACTGGAAAAAGCTCCTGCAGATTTAGACTGCATCCCTACAAACTGCAGAGCAACCTGCACGTATTGTTTATAGATGGAATGTGCAGGTGATAGCTAAATACCATACCATTGAAGAAATTCCAGCGGACGGGGCGGCCGGTGGCGACTTCCTCGTAGTACCAGACGAAGTCGACCTTGGTCCAGAGGTGGCAGTCGAATCCGTCGACGTTCTCTCGGCCGAGGTAGACGGCGCCGGCGGCGAGCCAGTCGGGCGGGAGGATCCCCACGGGGAAGCGCAGGGTGCGGCAGGACCCGGAGCCGAAGATGTAGGAGGTGCCGTTGGTCCACTCCACGTCGTGGAGCGGGTCGCCGGACAGCTGGTCCCGGATGAGGTTGAGGTTGCGGCCCCCGGGCCAGTCGTAGTACAGGTCGATCAGCTGCAGCCGGCCGCCGCTCTCGGTGAGGTTGGTGAACACCACCGCGTGGAACTGCTCTGGCCATGGCGTCGGCACCGGCACCGGCACCGGGGCAGGGGCGCCGGCGCCTACCGCATTGGCCGTAGCGCGGGATACAGCCGAGAGCAGGGGGAGGAGGAGGAGGAGCGGGAGCACCACGACGGGCGACGGCGGCGGCGACATCGGCGGCTGTTGCGGCTTCCTGGGCTTATCCCTTCGCGTGTGCCTACCTGCCAAAGTGCCAAGTCGAAGCTGGACCGAGGAAGTAAAGTGGTCTGTAAGTGGGTCCTATTTGTCCACCGCTCAGTTGTCTTTTTTTTTTTTTTTGAGAGGACGCTCAGTTGTCACATAAGACTCGAGCCCTATTTATTTTACGAGCTTTCCCAAACTTTGTTCAGATTTCCAAATTTTTTCTAGATTTCCCGTTACATCGAATTTTTAGAGTATACATAGAACATTAAATATAGGTAAAAAATCTTTTAAATCTAGTTAATTTATGATTAGATAAAAATTGTTAAATATAAACGAAAGTGGTACTAGTAATAAGATAAAAAAAATTCTCCAAAAACTAAACGTCATTTTTCATTTTCACAGAGTCAGGTCAGTCCATGGGCCAAAGTAAGGACGGCATTTGGGTAATTTTGGGTCGGGGCCCATGAATTTTAGGTCCAGCTGGTGCGGTATAGGGTCCAATTTCCTCCGGCATTGAGTGGAGGACCAAAATAGATCATTTTGATTTAAAAGAAAAATCCTAGGATCCAATTGTCACGGCTCCAGCTCCTGTAGCAGTTTCTAGGCGGAGTTAGAGGAGTCATGCCAAATGATCTATTTTAGGGACAAACTGTAGGAGGAGTCAGAGCCTGTTTTGGATTAAAAAGTCTAAGCCATAAAAATAGCTCCAACTTAAGTGCTCCGTCTCTTCTGGAGGAGCGTGCAAACATGCCTTTAACCTCCACCTCACGCACACACATAAACTATTGTTGGTTATCTACCTTACCCTGTCACATATATAATCAAATAGTCAGTCTTTTAAACTATTGAAACCGTCTAAATAACCCAACAAGATGGTTTTCAAGGTGGTTTCATTGACGTGATATATTGAAGTGTCTAAATAAATCCTAACATAATAAGAGTTCTCCATATAACCCCTTGACTACAAAACATGACAGTATAACCACTGAGTCCTTAAAACATATAATAATGTTCAAATGCGCCCCTCATCTTGTAGAACCATTTGGACATTGTATCTCACCACATTGGCCTAAGCACTCATGCTTGTACAGAGGCCCATCAGCTGCCTCCCTCTCTCTACTCTTTCTAGGCTTTGCACAACCGTCTAATGAGCATATAATGTGTCTTCTGCGCCACCTTCACGGTACTCCTCGATACCATTAAGCCCATGCATTTGTGGTTGTGCCCTTCCTATGACTACCTAAAAAGCTAAAGCATGATTGGATGGAGGACGTGTGACGCCTGACGAGCCAGATGATGAGGGTGCAAGCTTAGTGCTTGAGCTCAATGCCGAGTGTCGAGAGGTGGAGCAAGAAACAAGATGTCTTGTGCTACTTGTTGAGCGTTTGGTTAGCCTAGAAAGATAGAAATAGTAGGGGGCGGAGGCAACAAATGGGCCTTCGTAAGCATGAAGACTTAGGCTAGTGTAACGGAATACGGTGTCCAAATGGCCCTACAAGATCATACAAGAGTGTTATTTGAATCTTACTAGATACTTTAAGGTCTGCAATATCGTATGTTATAATTTAGGGGTTATGTAGTCAACCCTTCATGTTAGGTGGTTATGTAGACTTTAATATGCAACATCAGCGAACCACCTTCAAAATCGTCTCATGAGATGGTTTTCAATAATCGAAGGGGCAAAAAATAACTAGTTTTATAGGTGAGGAGGTGAATTGAAGTAGACAATCACTAATAATTGAGGAGGTTAAGTACATTTTTTTCTTTTGAATCAAAACCCATGTCTTTGTATTAATAAATTGTTTCCGTAAGCTAGTAAAATTGTTTTAATACATTGGATCATAGAATTATGTGTTGTTTATTGCCTCTTGTTTTATATATGTGAAAATGCAATATATATATATATATATATATAATTATTGTTTTTATTGTATTTCCATATAGTAGTGGGTTTAGGATTTTAGAGAATTAATCGGGTTTTGGGATCTATCAGGTTTGAAGGGGTAGATTTATCACTAGAGTGTGTGTTTGGAGTGTTTTCGAGTTTTGAGAGTTTCAAGTTTAGATCAGCGAAGAGCCCAAGACTATCGGATCCTAATCCATTCCATTACATCCCTAGACCAAAGACCACTCCTGGTTTTTAATGAGTTGAGCAATGATCGTGAATTCCACAACCCAGCACCATTTGAATCTAATAATGATTTCTCCTAGCAACGAAAATCCTGCTTTTTGTAGGTGAGATGATGATTTGCATACAAGGACTCACTAATGTAAATACACAAAAATACCCTTTACATTCACATATACTCCTTACATTCCAAATTATAGACGTTTGACTTTTTTTACCACAAGTTTGACCACTCGTCTCATTTCAAAAAATTGTGTAAGATATCACTTCTTTTGTTGTGCATGTATTGCTTTATTAATAAATGTTCTTTAAAATGATTTAAATTTGACTATATTTATAAATGTTTTTGAATAAGACATAAAATTTAATTAAAAAAAGTCAAACCTCTTATAATTTGGAGTGGAGGGAGTATATAGGCCTAGTTTAGTTCTAGGGTATAAAGTTTTGGGGTGTCACATGGGGGTTTGGATACCAATTAAAAAACAAAGATTTAGTAAACTACGAGATGAATTTATTGAGCCTAATTAATTCATCATTAGCACATGTTTACTGTAGCACCACGTTATCAAATCATAGACTAATTAGGCTTAAAAAATTAGTCTCATAAAATAGTCACAATCTGTGTAATTAGTTATTTTTTTAGTCAATATACTCCATACATGTGTCTAAATATTCGATATGATAGGGTGTAAAGTTTTGAGGGTGAAGGCCATATTAATTATTACTGCCGGCAAGCACATGTCTAAAGTACATACAGTAATCCTATATAGGAACGAAATATACACCTACTCCCTCCTGTATCAAATTTAGAAGTCGTTTAGAACAACGGACATTGTCTTCAAAGCATGCCTTTAACTTCATATTTGTATAAAAATATTTATTGAAAAATGATATATGCATACTTTTATGAAAGTATATTTGAAGACAAATCTATTTTTATAGTTTTCATATTTCCAAACTTAATAATTTAATAGTTATTCATGGTTTATATTCCTAATAATGTTTTGATCATAACCTTATAAAAAACGACTTTATTTTTCGATATTGATGTGTATAAAAATCCAAATTTTTTCGAAAAAAGGGCCTTTCTTTTTATTTGTTTTGTATCGGGTTACTATATACTAAACAAATTCAAAAAATAAGAGAATTCAGAATAGCTATCAGAAAGACTAATCCAATCCATAATGATGTACCGGAAAATACAACATTTTTATTATTTGACCAACCATCAAGAGAACAAATACAAGGGGTCAACTAATTACTAAAACTAAGAAAGTCGCAATTAATGCAAAAACAGCTAGTTGAAAAGCAATAGTCAGTGCTAGCAATAGTCCATAGTCCTTACACGACACCCTCCTTGAGAGATGCAGTATGTTGGTGTAGAGAGCCTCCTCCCTAGTCCCTTCAACCAATCATCAGACTTGAAGAACTCACGTACTGTCAAATGATCGCTGCAGCCGGAGAACCGGAGGAGCCACGGCGACCTGAGCTCACGGCGCTGCTGCTGGTGCCATTATTGAAGCAGTAAGACGGTGCCTGCCACTTGGTGGAGTCCTGCGGAACTCCCCCCACCTCAAAGCTCAGCACGTGCCGCTGCATCCCTGTCTCTGCGAAACAAGAGCGCACACAATTGCACAAATCATCAATCAATCTGCTGCATCGACAGGCGGAAGAAATTCAGAGTTCTACAACACCACCAGCAGAAAAAGAAAAAATCATTGTAATGTAGTATATGCCAAGCTGCAAATCAAGAAACTATAAATAATGGATTCATTTGCAAATCAGCGTGATCAGTGCACGGCACCATTGACTTCGGTCCAGCTGACGGGGCGTCCGGTGGCGGCGTCCTCGTAGTAGCGGGCGAAGACGAAGTTGGACCAGACGTGGCAGTCGAAGCCGTCGACGCGGCCGCGGCCCAGGTAGGCGGCGCCGGGGCCGGATTTCCAGTCGGGCGGCAGGAGGCCGACGGCGAAGTGGAAGGTGGCGCAGGACGCGGCGTCGAACAGGAAGGCGGTGCCGTTCGTCCACTGCACGTCCTGGAGCGGCGGGTCGCCGTCGCCGGCGGAGGATATTCAGCGCGCGCACGCGCGGCCAGTCCTAGTAGACGTCGATCTGCTGTAGCCGGCCGCCGAGCGCCGTCTGGTTCGTGATCACCACCGCGTGGTACTGCTCTGGCCACGGCGGCGTCGCCGGCGGCAGCCGGGGGACGGAGCAGGAGCAGATGGTGCCGCTGCGGCGACGGACCGTGCGTTGGGCGGGACGACGACTAGGGAGGAGGAGTGGGAGGAGCTGGAGAGGCGACATCGTCGTCGGCGGGTTATCCAGCCTTATCACCGTCTGGAGAGGGAGGAAGGAGAAGTGAATTCTAACTTTCGTCCAGAAAGTTGCTCGTATAATCTGCCGCTCTCGAGCTTCAACTGATGACTCGTGGTCAGTCGTCGGCACAGCGCGCTAGCACAGACGTCGCCAGCGAAATCTGCCATTGACCAAGCCGTCGTCAGTTTGCTCGTGAGGATCATTTTTCCCTTTTAAGCAAGTTGTCTTCTTTATTTATACGTAAGAGAGCAACCTATTCACCGTTTTCCACAGCGTTTATCTGCTACAGTTGTGACTGACAGCGAATGTACAAACACAGAACAAGAGAAAGGAGATAATTTGTGTTTAATATTAAAGAACAACAAAAAAACCCTCTTAGTATCATTATTGCTCTGAGCTTGGAGCTGTCAAAAAAGAGTTAAATTTTATCTCTAACATCTCTCTTGCTTTTGAGCTTGGAGCTATCAAAACTCATTCATCTTTTATCCGTCGATCGTCTGTTCTCCCTCCTTCTCACTCTTCTTTGTTTATAAAAAATTAAAAAAAACTATATTGCTAGCTGCCACATTACTCGTGTCATGCTTGGTTGCCTGTTGACGTGAAATCAAGCCACATACCAGAAGAAGCTAGATCGCTCAGATTACAAACGGATCGAAAGAACACATCAGATAACCAACGTGCTTTTGTGGTGAAGAGCGGCAAGATTTAATAGCAATATGAAGCTATTGAAGTTCTTCCTTGGAAGAGACTTTGGCTCTATTCGCTTGAAATTACTAGTCAGTATCAGCTAACCATTCAACAGTGTTTTTCTCTCACAACAATCAGCTAGCGGAGGGGGGATGTCAATGAAAGTTGCCCTCAATCGACGAGCAATTCTAGAGTGTCATCTTTTGGTTGTCGGATCAAGAGATGAACACCAACATGGAAGTTGAAAGAGATTTGGGCAAAAGAGAGGTAAATATTTTTTTCTATTGGTTGCGTGTTTTGCAAGACTGCAACTCATCAATCAGCCATGATCCTCCAATTCCAAGAGAGAGAATGACCTTATTCCTAGTAAACAACTTTTCACAAAATTAAACATAATATGTTAGTTTCTCACCAAATAGGAGTAGTTTAGATTGAACTTGAAAAGAACTAGACTCTGACTAGTCAAAAATAGGCTGGGACGGTTCATCCGCCTTTCTCCGAGCGTCTCAATACCGGCTTGGCGTAGGGTTTTTTTTTTTTTTTTTTTTTTTTTGAAAATGTCCAATTTGCTTATCAGCTGGCACAGTGTGCATCATTCCACTTATTGGTTGAGCTAATGTCAATCTTTCATAAGGGATTGATCTTTTGTTGCAATATCATTTTATTCTGGGTCATTGAATTTGTTTAATTTATGGTCGGACCAAAGTCTAACAAAATCTATAAAAAAAAAGGCTAGCTCATTATCATTGGCATGAACATCGCGCGCGTAACAAGTCATACATCCCAGCCCGTTGCAAGTTGCGACACATAGGTATATTTTCTAGTGATAGGAAAATAAAGCCAGCGGAAAAGGCACTAATCCAACAGGCTCAAAAGAAATATATAAATTCATTAGTTCAACAAGAAAACAAAGCAAATACATTTTAATTTGAAATATACCTCTTTTTGTGTGTTTAATCGGGGACTGTGTTTTCTTCTCTTTGCCTTGTCTTTTTTTTTTTTCTCCTTTTGTTTTTACACACTTGATTGCCTACTGCTTTCTTTCCGGTATGCACTTGATTGTTTGTTCTCTTCTATCTTACCAGCTTGATTTGTTTAGTTAGTGAGGTGTTTTCACCGTAGAATGCTTCTCTTCACAGTCAACCATCAAGATAGATTTCAACAGAGCTCACTGTCAAATGTACACTATGCAGCGTCCAGCTGCAGGTGGTGGAGCCCGGCCGGACACCGGACTCCCGGAGGCCCGGCGACGTGATCTCAGGAAGACGAAGCAGCGGCGTTTGCACCGCTGCCATTGGTGTTGGTGAAGCAGTAAGCCGGCGCCTGCCACTTGGAGGAGTCCTGCAGCACTGCCCCCTCCTCAAAGCTCAGCACATGCCGCTGCAACCCTGCGAAAACATGCAGAAACCATCACTGCTCACTGCTGCATCGATCTACTGTCAGCGGTACGTACTGATCGACTGAAAAATAAGGAATTTCATTCGGATTTCCATACATAGGCAGAAATTGCAAAAGCACTATACATGTAGTATCGTATACCAATCTCCAGATCAAGAAACTGGATGAAGAAACTGATGGATTCGCATGAACGAACCGTCCGTACCATTGTAGTCCCAGCTGACGGGGCGTCCGGTGACGACGTCCTCGTAGTAGCGGGCGAAGAGGAAGTTGGACCAGACGTAGCAGTCGAAGCCGTCGACGCGGCCGCGGCCCAGGTAGGCGGCGCCGGCGCCGGACTTCCAGTCGGGCGGCAGGAGGCCGACGGCGAAGTGGAAGGTGGCGCAGGACTCGGCGTCGAACAGGAAGGCGGTGCCGTTGGCCCACTCCACGTTCCAGCTCCAGCTCGACCGGACGGAGAGCTGGTCGCGGACGATGTTCAGGTCCCGCCCGCGCGGCCAGTCGTAGTAGAGGTCGATTCAGCTGCAGCCCTGCCGCCGTGCGCGCTCAGGTTCGTGATCACCACCGCGTGGAACTGCTCCGGCCACGGCCGGGTCGCCGCCGCCGGGGCCGCCGCGGACGACGACGGAGCAGTGGCCTGTGGCCGTGGCGAGGAGGAGTGGGAGCAGCAGCAGGAGGGGCGACATTGTGGGCTTATCACCGGCGCCCGCACACCTCGCGTTCATGCCTATGCTATGCTCAGGTAAGGCTGGCGTTCGAGAAAAGTTGCCGCTGCGCTCTTGAGGGGCAAGGCAACGACGACATGGTGATCCCGAGGAGGTGGAGGAGGCGACATCGATCGGCCATCGGGGGCTTATCCGGGGCCTATCCACGGACACTTGGTCATGCTCCACCGGTACGGACGTACGGTAACAAAAGCGCGCGAGGAAGCAAAATATGGGAGTTTTACTTTGGGACACACGAGAAAAGTTCACCTTTTAAAACGGAAATAGTTCAGCACGTTGAATTATTTTTGATTGTTGGTTTTTTTTATTCATAATGAAGTATCTATCGTTTTTATCCATGGGTTTCAAAGAACAAATATAACACATGAAGACAGATATGACCGGTAAAAACATATTTATTAAAAATATTTTGATCGTCACAATATATTGATATATAAATAAACAATTATTTAATACATTAAATTTTTATATAAAAATGTACAAATAAAATAAAATAAAGTATTCAATATAATGTATAAATGTTGGAATATAAGTGAATTGCCCACCTTTCTCCATCAGCTTAACCTTTTGAGTTGAACTGGTCGGTGTATGCAACTCAATAAGATATCAGAGCCAGAGGTTTCGAGTTCAAATCCTGGTTAGCGCAATTAAGAATATAATTGAATTGCCTATCTTTTCTCATCAGCTTTACCTTTTAAATAGTTTAGATTTAGATGGATACATCATTAGTTTTTTTAGCATTAGAACGACGACACATGGTTACTGGTCTGTGAACCGTAGCTCCACGACCAGGTAGGGATTGAGGTCGGTTAAGGACCTTCTCCAGTCCTACCGGCCACAGCTCTATCCTGCATCCACCATCGTTGCCGATTTTAGTTTTAGCTTTGCCATCCGGCTCGTCATCAACATGCATCGGGCGCTAAGAGAAGAAAAGAAAGAGATGAGACTGACACGTGTGACCTGTCACCGGTGTAGAAGGTGACATAGCGCCATGTCAGCCGAAATCATCTTTAAAACCCGTTATGGAGAAAAACAGCTTGGTTTCAATAATTTTATAATTATAATTGAATTAAACTACCGCAATAGACAAGGATGGAGGGACCGAGGGAGAGGACTTCTTCCTCCTTTTTCTGATTTTTCATTTTGGTCACAAGCAGCTTTTGAGTGCAGTGCCGTTGCCACTATAGGCCGAAATGAATCATACAAACCCAAAACTATTTGGAAAAAGTCTAATTTTCTTCCCTCAACTTTTGTGAAAGTCCGATTTTCCTCCCCGAACCGTAAAACCAGACAAATCACCACCCTCAACTTTTGAAACAATGGGATTTACCTCCCTGACCTGGTTCTAAGCGGTTTTGAAGATGGTTTCGTATTTTTCTTTTTTATTTATTTCAGCTAAATCTTTAAAAATCATAGTAAATCACAAACAAGTCATAAAATGAAAAATCAAATTTTGTTGGATTCCACATGAGTAAAACTACACAGTTAACATATAATATTGTATATTTCAATATAAAGTTGTTGTTGTATATATATATATATATGCTTTTCTGTAATAGATTTATTTAGGGTTTATGCTTGCTAAATCTGAATAAATTTATAACTAATTGATACATGATTCAATGAGTATGAAATTTTTTACTATAGTCAAAGCATACATTAGTTAGTCCACCATAAAAATTTCACCACAATTGGAACATAGAAACTGCAATTATAAATTATTCTAATTATTTACAGAAAAGAATAGATCTAAATCTATAGCAAAAACTTTGTACTAAAATATACTATATTGTATCTTAACTGTGTAGATCTACTCATATAGAATCCAACACATTTTTTTCTATTTTATGATTTTTTTGTGATTTACTATGATTTTTAAAGATTTAGCCAAAATAAATAAAAAAGAAAAATATAAAACCACCCTCAAAACCACTTATAACTGGACCAGGAAGGTAAATCGTATTATTTTAAAAGTTGAGAAAGGTGATTTATCTAATTTTGCGGTTCAGGAAGGAAAAACATACTTTCGCAAAAGTGAAGGGAGGAAAAGTACTTATTCCAAACTATTTGCGCGTTGCGACCTTGCTGGGCTTTTTTTCGAGAAACTGATGGGCCTTTTTTTTGCGAGATGCAACTTGTGGTGGGCTATAATGCAACATGGTCCGTCCTGCGCGATGGCGTAGCAGGCCCAAAGGAGAGCGGGAGCTTGACCCACCACTCGACGCCCCCCCTCCGCCCCTCACCTGCGTCTCCCCCTTTGCCTGTCACGGAACGGGAGCGGGAGAACCGGCGGCCGTCGGCGGCGCTAACCCTAGGCGCGGCGGCGGAAGGCATAGGGGCGGCGGGCAGCGGGCGCCGGCACCCGGCAGGCCAGGCGGCGGGGCAGGGGCACGGGCCGGGGCCAGCCGGCCAGTGGCCTGTGGCCGGATCGACGAGGCAGCAGAGTACCAGACTCCAGTCTCCAGGTCTCCATCCTCATTCCTCCACTATCCGATCTCCATACTCCATTATTGGTTCTTGGTTGCAAATCTTAGAGCCAATTCGCTGAGCAATTTGTTATTTCACTATTTTGGTGACTTTATCGGTAACGTACTGCTCTGAATTAGATTTTGAACTTAACGTACTGCTCTGAACCAAGAATGCGGAACTGGGAATACCCAAGTTTTAAGTCCTGCCTCCGCCATGAAATGTCTTCCCGCCACAAGAAACTGCCGCATAGGGGGATGGGGAGATGAGGGATTTTGAGTAGTTACTTTAAAAATTTTAGGTGTTGGTAATGGGATAGATAATCTCTTGGAGCCCTCTCAATTACCTGTAGCAGTTAAGTAATCTGTTGGATATGCTCTTAATCATAATTCTGAGTTAGTGCCAGTTTGTGGTGGCGGTTGTCAAAGTTACAGGTGATTTGGGAGGGGTTAGGGTTTAACCTAGCATGGCGGCGTCAAAGTTACAGGTGATTTTGGAGGGGTTAGGGTTTAACCTAGCGCGACATCTGTAATATACTCAAGTGGAGCTGAAATATTGTAGCTTAGTACTGCTGTGCTGCAGCAACAGCCGCAGATTTTCTTGCTGTAGCTCTAACACGGCAAAATATTGTAGCTTAGTACTGCTGTGCTGCAGTAACAGCAACAGCTGCAGCTGCGCTATAGGAAATGAGCAGGCTGCTTGGTGCGGAGCCCAACGGCGGCTCGTCCCCCCTCCATCTATGAGGTCGGCCTCTTCACTACCCACACTGGCATGTCGCCCTCTCCCGGCTCCTTTCCTCATGCGGCCTTGTTTGGTTTGCCACTGCTGGGGTTCGTGTGGCGACTGTGTCCGCCGAGCCCTCTGTGCTGCTGGTGCCTGCCTGCCTGTCCTCCCGATCGGGGCTCACAAGGGCTCCCCATGCTGTGAGGTGGCGTGGGCTTGGAAAATTCTGAATCTCTGGATTGGTGGCCCCAGTAATTGGAGCTAGCTGTGTATGTCGGACCGATTATCAGGATTAGACAGATCGACCAAGTGCACCAAGTGGTCGAGATCAGAGATTTTGGTCGACTGCATTTCTCCACAGTACTTCAGATTCAGGCAATATGTTGACTTTGCCAAAGGATTAGTTTTATTCATTTTATTTAGCACTAGCACATGCCCTGCATAAATAGTGATACTGAGGAACATTAGTGTCTCCGGGGAATCCAGATTCAGGTCGTCGACATCATGAATCCCATACTGGCTGCGAAAGAGATTAATCACTCTAAGCATAATCTGATCACCCTTTGACAATCATTTAGTAGCAAACATTCAGCCAGCCAATAATCAACTAGTTGTTCCTTGCTAATAGATCCATATTGTGGGAAAAAGAGTGCAATATAGAAAGCACTGTTATTGATTGGGTTTCAGCTTGTTGTAGCTGTACTTGAATTGATAAAACATTTCATGACATCTTCATTGTTGAACAAACGATGTCATTCCTTGACGTTTTGTTCTAATTACATTTTATAGAGTTCTCACTAATCTACTGCATTTTGTTCTTCCTCAACTGAGTTGACAAACTTATTTCTTTCGGTCTGTGGCCTGCTTATACTTTGTAGAGTATTAGAGTCAAGCATCCAGCTATGGCCTTTAAGATTGTTTCTCAGTTTGTGGGAGCATGTCAAGCCAAGACAAGATGTACTAGAGTTTTTCTCTGGAACATTTTCTTTCTCTGCACATTTAGCTCCAGGTGTCAGTAAAAGTACAATCATACTATATGTGTGTAGTTGATGTCATCCTTCACAGAATAGAAATGGATCTTTCTACTGATGATGCATCAGTAGAAGTACATTGCATACAGAGAAGTGATCATCACTGAATTTTAGAGGTCAGTGCTTCTAGTTAAGCTATAATAACACTGAGAAGCATTATGTTAGTTCACAGAGCATCTCATCTTCATGGACAATGTAGCTGCTTAAACCAGCTTGTTCATAACCGATGTTCTCACATTGCTTGCCCCCAGCTTCTTGATCTTACTAGTGTTCATTTCCAAGGTAGCTGCTTGAACCTGCTCGTTCTTTGCACTGTCTGCTTGACGGATCCTCTCACCTGCGCTATAGACGCCAGGCAGTAATCAAGCTCCAATCGAGAACTGAACATTTGCATATTCCAAGTTGGGAAAAAGGAGGCAATACGAAAATCTAGCTGGGACAAACCAATGGCCTAATCGAGGGAGGGAGGGGGCTGATGATGTAGATTAAGGCCATTTGGTAGCATGGAATAGTTTGTTTAACGCTCCTGGCAGCAGCGCTGTAGTTTTGGCTTCAGTTCAAATAATTTCAGTTAGTGGTGCTGAGTATAGGTTCCATATTTCTGTTGGGCGCTGTGATGACCTTTGAGGTTGAGGTTGATCTGAATTCTGAAAGTTAAGGGGCTACTGAATGAGTTATTTTCTAACCATGATTTGTGGTTACATATGGTGTGTCATAGTAGCATTTTGAAGTTAGCTAAATTATTTATCGGATGAAATGTTGATCCTGTAAATGATCTGCCATTTAGTTGCTCAAATTCCTACTGCTATCAAGCTACTGCTGTTAGTAGATCTCTGTCAATAGACCTCTGGTCTGCATGCTAATACTAATATGGCTCATGCTCCAAGAAATGCATTCTGATGGTGATATTATCTTCGTTTGCAACAAGAAACACTGATGCTTGAACAACTGTTTAGCCTTTAGTGACTTCGGCCAATGTGTGCCACATGATTCTAAATTCTGTTGTAATGGATGTTCTACTCCCCTTGTCTACTTATTAAGATAGATTGTCCATGTTCTTAACTATTTTCTGTAAATTAATTAGGCTCTGTTTAGGGAAAGTTAGTAAGACTTTGGTGCTTTTGTGGTGAGTTGCTGACATCATTACGTAGTCCTACAGTCTTGCCAAAATGGCATATCGATGAGTTAGGAAATGGGGTTATAGAGGTACTGGTGGCATTGTAATTGATTGGCTATTTTATATTTTTACCACTCCTTATCTGTGATGAGGTTGACTCTGACTGCTGTACATGCAGATGACTAGGTGGGATGAAATTTTGACTCTTCCAGTTCAGAACCCACCATCGTTGGAGTTCTCAGCAGCAGATATCTCATGGTCAATGGTGGAGGGCTGGAGGGATTCTATGGATAGGCTTGCACTGATTCCATATTCTAGGGTGAATGACTTTGTAAGAGGAGAGTCAAACAACAAAGATTGCCCAACAAGATTTCATGTTGAAGCACGGAGAAGGCGTTCTCCAGGCAATGAACTGCAAGCCTAAAGTTGATGGAATACTTGAGTATATTCTGTAAGTAATCTGATGTATTACTTATGTTCTCCATCAGACATGACCCTAAGCTGTAGGTTGTTTAGTACTTTAGTTGTCTCACCTCTTAAAATTTATATATTAATGCAGTTTCTGTTCCAGATGTTAAATTCAGAGTACAATTTTGAACTTGATGGCACCATTCTGTGCAGGTATTGGTGTTCTTTTGGTCCAGATGATTATAGGAAGGGTGGTAATGTACGGCCTAGCAGGCCCATCTCAGAAAAGAGAAAAACACCTGCTGGCCGCCCTAATACAAAGAGAGGTTGTGTGTGCCATTTTATTGTGAAGCGCTTGATTGTTGAACCATCTGTGGCTCTTGTGATATATAACCATAATAAGCATGTAGATAAGAAAGGCATGCCATGCCATGGTTCTATGGACAAGATGGCTGTAGGGACAAAGGCAATGTTTGCACCATACATATCTGATGAGTTGCGTCTTCAAGTTATGTCTTTGCTCCATGTTGGTATTCCAGTGGAGACCATAATGCAGAGGCACACTGAAATGGTTGAAAAGCAAGGAGGTCCATCAAATAGAGATGATCTTCTTACTCATAGATATGTTAGGAGACTGGAAAGGAAAATACGCCGTTCTGTTTATGAGCTTGATGATGATGACGCTATTAGTATTGACTTATGGGTTGAAAATAACCAGGATTATGTGTTCTTCTATGAAGACTTTTCAGATACAGACACCTTTGTCTTGGGCATCCAGACAGATTGGCAGCTACAGCAAATGATTCAGTTTGGTAGCCATAGTTTAATGGCTTCTGATTCAAAGTTTGGAACAAACAAGCTAAAGGTTTGTCAAGGACTCTTTTGTTAATATTTGTTCCAATAGTAGTTTAAAATTTACTCATTTCATTGTAGCATTCCTATTCACCATTTTGCAGTATCCTGTACACAGCATCCTTGTTTTCGATCAGCACAAAAATGCAATTCCAGTTGCATGGATTATGACCCCGAATTTTGCACATGGTGAAATATATGAATGGATGGGTGCTCTTTATGATCGAGCTCATACTAAAGATCCTACTTGGCAACTGGGTGGCTTTATTATTGATGATCCCTTGACAGATGTTCGCACAATAAGGTAGTCAATAGGTTTTCTAACTTTATTTTACTTTTTCCTGGTGCTGCATTGCCTGACCATATAGCATGTTCAACAGGGAAGTCTTCCATTGTCCTGTGCTGATCAGTTTATGGCGTATCCGGCATGCTTGGCATAAAAATTTGGTTAACAAATGTTCAGACATTGAGAAGCGTTCGGCAATGGCCAAACGTCTTGGAGATGCAATATCTAGTATATGCAAAGGAAATGGTGATGTTGAATTATTTGAAGCCTTTCTGCGGGATTTTGTTGATTGTGCTGGGTTTCTAGACTACTTCAAAGCTATATGGCTTCCAAGACTGGGTCAGTTCCTGTACCTTTCCTGTATCATATTGTGCTTTTCCATCTCTGGATTTACTGTACTTGCCAAAGGGTTTTACCTTTTCTTAATAAGAAGTAAAGTGTTAAGATATTTGGTGAGTTTTCTTGATTGCTGTCAGATCCTCTACTGCTCACTGCTAAATATCTTCCAGGGGCATGGATAACTGTCTTAAAGGCCACCCCATTGGCTACTGCACAGGTAGCTTCAGCAATAGAGAGTTACCATCACCTGCTAAAACTTCGGTTGCTGAATGAGGCAAATGAAAGCGTCTACTGGCGTGCTGATTGGTTAGCTCATAAGTTGGGTACAAAGGTCCATTCTTACTACTGGCTGGATGAATTCTCAGGAAAGAACAGCTTTTCACGTTACTGGAGGAGTGAGTGGAGCAGTGGCCCAAACCCATGGTGCCAGGGAATGCAGATTCCAGATTCCGATGTTGTCATTGAAGGCAATTATGCCAGTGTGGTCAGCCAGAAGGATAAGGAGAAGTCCCATTCCGTACTGAATCCAGGTTCTGAGTTTGCATTGTGCGATTGTAGCTGGTCAAGGCAGGGGAACCTTTGCAAACATGTAATAAAGTCAGCAAAGGTCTGCCGTGACAAGGGATTAGCACTGCCATCGTTGGCCATGTTCCACTATTACAAGGCATTGGCAAATCTTGTTCATTGTCCACCCAGTGATACTTTGATTAGTGACCATGCAATGGCTGTGGCAGTTTCTGTTAAGGCACAGTTAGATGCAGTGTTGTGCGCTGTTAATGGAAGTTCTTCAACTAGTCCAGCTTTCCAGGATCCACAATCAACAAGTAAGCCAAGAGAATCTGAAATTGAGGAAGCCAACTCTGAGAATGGTGAGTGCCCAAGTCAATCCCAGCCTGGTGCTGGTGATGATGAAGATCAGGACATTCCAACTGGCAACAAAAGAAAGTCAGCGAATGCTTCTGGCAACAGCGAAGCTGTTTCCATGTATCAGGACAGTCTGGCTCGCAAGAAACATAAGTCAGGAGAAGCTCCTGGTGACAATGAAGAAGTCTCCACAGAAGAGGATAGTCGGGCTCGTGAAAGTAGGAATCCAGGAGAAACTTCGGTGAACAATGAAGAGGTTTCCATAGGTCAGGACAGTAGAGATCGCGAGAAAAGAAAGTCGGGAGAACCTTCTGGCAATGAAGGAACTTCAGCAACAGAAGCCATGCAACCTTCCGAGACTGAAACCAGCCAAGCAACCAATGGACTAAACAATGACAAGCTTAGATTAGCTGAAGGGGCAATAGGGTCATGACTTTTCATGAGTGTTAGGTTAGGTCCTGCCTCCCCTCTTCTGAAAGCACCTAGAACGCCTTGAGGGGCTTGTAAATTTCGAGCTACTGAACATTTGGATCAGATTGGATGATTCAGTTGTTGCATTAACTAGTAACTAAGCTTATAAAAACTAGTGGGGGCTGCGTCTGTTTACTAAGTGTGGAAGGAACCATAAACCAATTTATCCTTATGATGAATAAGGAGATCGTGTAAATTATGCAGGACAACAATGACAAGTTCCAGCCTAATTGTCGTCACAATAAGGACAGTTGCTGTTGAGTTTGTGGTGTGCTCTATGTAGTTTTGTAGTCGATAAGGACAGCTCCTTTTTTTTTTTTTTTTGAGAGCTTTTCTGGATGCACATGTTTTTACCTTAGTCCTTGTGTGAGTGACTTTGGATGAAATTTAAACTAAATTTCACGCCAACCCAAAAACACATGGATTTAGATGGATATATGTGTATCCAAACAAGGCCTTAGTGGTTTAAGACCTGAGCAGAAGAAAACAAGGCCTCCGTCTCCAATTGCACTGTAAATTAGGTAAAGAATGTGTGCATTGTATCTTGAGGCCATTTGGCTTGAGGTGGGTTCCCAAAGCCCCCAATTCATTTGATTGCCAGATCAAATAGTCGTGCATACATCCGATGCTTTCATTCATGCCCATGTATGTACTGGCTGCCTTTTGAAGAAGCATTTCAAGATTCGCAGGTCTATCAGCATTGGAGACACGACAGTGAGTCAGCAGCTGCGACCCTTCCACAGTGTGCAGAGAGCCTGAGCGGATAGTGAGCTTGGACAGCCCTTGAGTGTCGAAGAGGCATAGCTGTCACAGGCTCGCAGCGATGGGCAACGGGTGCGTCGCTGATGTCGCAGGAGCCTTGGAACCGGACGTAGGCCAGGTCCAGCACGGTGAGCTTCGTGAACACGGCGGACGGCGGCGCCAGCGCGAGAGAGGATAAGCTGTTCAGCGCTGTCGAAGCAGGGCAGCAGCTCAACGGCGGCCCTTACCCCGGCCAAGGCCACCTCTTCGTCCTCCCGATCCTCCGGCACCGCGTTCTGGAAAAAGAGCTCGCCGGTGAGGTGAGGCGGGGCGCGGCGCGGCGAGGCGGAGTACCGCGGCCGCGTCCCTCTGGTCGACGACGCTCAGCAGCCGGAGCGCGGGGGCCGTATGGAGGGCAGCGCGAGCGCCGGTTCGGCGTGGAGCGGGAACAGCAGCTCCGGGAGCTGCGCCCAGACATGTCTCCAGCAGCGGGAGAGGACGCAGGTCAGGCGCGTCGTCCGCGGCGGACGGTAGGTGGAGGAGGACGAGGGGGATGAGGTCGTTGGGGAGCGCGCATGAGGAGGTCGCCGACGCTGCCTTCCTCACCGGCAGCGGCAAGATCCTTGGGTGAAAGGCCCTCGCCGGCGGCGGCGTGGTCCGGGGCTGGAAAGGTTGGAGGCGTGCTGTCGTTTCCGCCGGATATGCCCAGCGCCGCCCGGAATTTCACCCAAATGTCACGCATCATCCGTCCAACGCCGTCGTCCCCATTTCAACTCCACCTCGGTTGCATTAAACCTCTCCCAGCATTGGCGATTTCTCATTCCATTGTAAGCGAAAAGGCCCACTCCATTGTAGTTCCAATTCCATTCAAATTCAAATTATTAATCTAAATGCTAATAAAAGAGCAGGGGCTACCACACTCACCTGCACACCACCTCCCGCACCTCTCCCCTACCTCCCGCGCTCGCTCCCCTCGACGCTCTCTCCTCTCCCGGCGCTCTCTCCTCGACGCCGTCCTCTCGTCCGGCGACCGGCCTCCTCCCTGCGCCCGCGCACCGTCGCCTCCCCGGGCGCGGCGCCCACGCCCCACCACCTCCCTCGCGCCCCACCAAGCTCCCCCACGCGCCCAACTCCGGCGGCTGCAAGTAGGCCTCCTCTTCCTCTCTCGCTCTCTCTCTCTCTCTCTCTCTCTCTCTCTCTCTCTCTCTCTCCTCTCTTCTGCTCCTCCTCCAACTCCGGCGAGCGGCGGGGCGAGCCACACCACCCTTCTTCCCCAACTCCGGCGGGGTGTAGAAGGGCCGGCCGGGGGGAGGAAGGTGTAACACCCCTGGTGTTACTGTAATTAAAACCTGCCATGTCATCATAATCATCTGCAAATCATCCTGCATAAAACCTAGTTATTATGTACCAACTAAAATAAGTTTTATTCTTGCATATGATTGTGCTTAGGGTTTGCAGAGTGATTTGGTATGACAATGTTTGTTTGATCATATAACTAAATCCAAATTGGAAATCAAAAAGAAAATCAAGTTGAACCCTAAATCGGACCCCAAAACCCTAATTCAAAAACTACATGGAATCTGATGATGGTATCTTAATAAAAGTTGTAGGTCTTTTAAAATGGAACAACTTTCACTTTGGATGATTTTGAGGTTATTAAGTGGAATTTTAATCTAAACCCTAATTAGTGTTTTGATATTCGAATTTGAAATGCCATTTAAAAATTATAAGGAATCTGACCAAACTTCCTTAATAAAAGTTGTAAATCTCAACACATAGAACAATTTTTATTTTTGCATATTTTCATGTTGTTGAGAAAAATTTGGAGAATTTGATAGCATTGCAAATTTGGTTTAAATTTCAAATTTGCCCCCTTTTAATAGTTTCAAAACTGTGCAGAGTTTGAGTTTGGCTCAAAAATCAAAGTTGTGCAGAATTAAAAACACTACAACTCTTATATTAATAATTTTTTGAGTTTGTGCACAAATTCAAAAGAAATCGGTCAAAAACCGAAGTTGGGGACATCAATTCGCCACAGTGATCTGCTCCTCTCCCTGTTCGAACACAGCGACGGCCGCCCGACCGTGCCGCGCGCGCGCAGCATCGCCCGTGCCGGCCAGCCGTGTGCTCCCCGACGTCGTCGAGCTTGTAGGGGACCCCGCGCCGCCTCGGACCGCCACTGTCCCCTCTCATTTCGGCCATATAAGCCCCGGGCGCCTCCCTGTCCCTCCTTCTCCCTCTCGGCGCGCCGGTGACCACCCTCACTGCCCCGACCACATTGGCCATCACCCATCCACCATTTTCAAATTGCCTGAGCAGCTAACCTCCCTACTCCCTTGCGCACCTAGTTCTTTAACCTGTGCAAACGTTCGTACCCCGCTGGTCCAGGAACGCCCGTCGTCGTCCTCGGGTCCGGTCGGAGTGCCGCCGCAGCCAACCCTAACGTGGCTAGCTTGCTGCGGTGAGTTTCTTCCGTGGTTGTTTCACGGTTTGAGCTCCCTGATCCCTACTGATGCCCATGTGTGCGGTGGTTTTCCGTTTGGTGCCCTAGGATCGTCGGAACACGGAGCACGTCGCCGGTGAATGCCGCTGCAGCCGCTGTCGTCGTCACGCTCGCATCTCCATCCCGCCTCTGACCAAATCCTTCGGTCGAACTAAGTCCCGGTGAGCCACTGACCGTTGCCGACTCTTCTCTTTGGTCTCTACCGAGCTCTAGTGGCCGGAACACGTTCGCTGCGTCACGGTGTCCGCCATGGGCGAGCTCGAGCTCGTCGGAGGCGCGTAGCTCCCCAGTTCGGTGTGCTAGGTTGTCCGCTAGGCCTTCGGGTTCGCGGTTGGGTGCTCGGTTTCGTCGCAGGGGTCGCCGGCGGTGAGCTTCGCGGCAAGCCGCCGTGTGCGCGCGTGCGCGGGAATGCGCTGAGAGGGGGAGCGCGCGAGAGAGAGGCCCAGTGGGCCGCGCCAGGCCATTTGGGCCGGCCCAGTGGCTCGGCAGAGCCAGCGAGAGAGAGAGAGAGAGAGCAGCGCGCGGGTCGGCTGGGCCGGCGGCTCCTTCGTGGGCCGCCTCGGGCCGAAATGAAGTTTTTCATTTATCTCGCGAATTAAATTGTATTTTCCATTTTCTGATGAAATGAATAGTGCTACACATTGATCTTTTTGGTAGAATAAATTGGTTGCTCCAAAAATACTGAAAATAATTACATAGGTTCTCTGTAATGTGTAGTATTTAATAAAAATATTAAATCATAAATTTGAATAATTTCTGTAGGAGCTAAAAATCAGTGTTTTAATTAATAAATGCAACTTTGGGCAATTTTAATAATTTCCATGTTAATCCAAAAATCATGAAAATTGTTTTGGCACTGTTTTAGGCCAATAACTATCTGTTAGCAAAGTTTGGGCTCAAATGGATGTAATTTAATTATTTATTAATTAATTGCTCTATTAATTGATTAATTAAATACATGCAAGTATTAATCCCTTTTAGGATTGTGTAGTTTTGGATTGATTGTTGACCAAGGATCCTTCACTGTGGTGATCCGTGGCACGATAAAGGTTGCCATTAGGTAGTGGTTGTAAAACTGTGCAACGGCTTTCAACAACTGTTAAAAAGGAATCCTAAATAGTAATCGGTAGTAGCTAAGTTAGTTTTGTTGCCTTGCAACTTTATCGTGAAGAAAAGCTAAATGTTGTTCTACTTTTCACATCATGTCATTCCGCATCATATTAAGCATACATCATTGCATGCGTGTAGTGACCGAAGGCGAGGAGGTCAAAGTTGAGGCTTCTACTGAGGAAGTGATCCCGGAGGCGATCCAAGGGTTTGACATTTGTGGCACTGATCCTGACCCTACACTCTACGCAGTGCAAGACAAGCCCCAGTGCATTAGCCCCTCCTTGTGATTTATAAATGTTATCACCTTGAGTTAAATTATTGCATTAGGTTGATAGGAATTGATTGTCACCTAAATTGCTGCATTACCTGCCTTGATATATCATCCTTGAAACCTCATTTAAAATAAAATATTTAAAAAATGCTTAGACCTGCTTAATTAATTTAGCTTTTGCATAAAAGGGCTATTTTGTGTTATGATGATATATATTATTGATGAATCATGAGAATGGAAAAAGGAATATGGTTTCGATTCGGTGGCTGGGTACTCGGGTCGGGGACCCAAGGCTTTGTCGCCGACGGAATGAGATTTGGAAACCGTTTGGTTACTTTGTACTTGTGTTAGAGTCCCAATGTATTGTCACCGACGGAAAGAAAATTAGAGACCGTTCGCTGTGGGCTTGCTGTAATCGAGACTTTGCAACTAGCCACATACTACGGAAAGCCCTGGCTCCGGTGGCTCTACTACTTGAACCGACAACCACGCACTGGGAGTGGAGAGATGGCGAGAGTAGCGTGTACCCTCGTGGCCGGCGTGCTTGGAGACGAGAGGAGTACTGTGCTCTCGGGTGGCGCAGGACCGGTTCAGGTTTTGGAAAAGCCGTGGTAGACGGGGTTGGCATATGCAAGCTTAGGTGCTACATATGCAGTGTGGATAGGGATCCCCAGCTGAGTATTAATCGATTCGAATCATCGTTGCTCCTCGGATATGGAGACTTAATCCGTTGACTTGCAGTCGAAAAGTGGTTCGGAACTAGGTTTTCTGAATGAATAAGAATTTGGAGAATACATGTGAATCAACTTAGTTTCAAGATTAATGATTAATACTGAGTTATCATATTGAAATTAGAAATTAAAAACTTGAGCGCATTTTGGCAAAAATCCTTTACTTACTTTGCTTCTTGCTTAAGTCTCACCTTGACTCCCGTCAGCCTGTATTCCTGAGGCTTCTTCCCATTTTTTTAGTCGGGTAAGTCTTGCGGAGTACCCCAGTACTCAGGGTTTGTTAACCCCTTGTTGCAGGAGAACAGCCACCGCAGGTTTGTCTCAACCCCTGCTGCATGACAATTGTCCAGGAGGGAAGTGATGATGAGTGAAGCTAAACCCTTGGGCAGGGTTCTTATTATTATTATTTAAGTATATTGTATGTAATACACTTGGTATTACTGCATAATTAAACTGCCATGTCATCATGTTTAATTTGGTCATTTGCATATGATTGTGTTTAGAGTGCTAGAGTGATTGGATTTCATTGGTTGTGTAATTAAGTCCCCAATCAAAAGTTAAAAATAAAATTAAATAGAAATCAAATTAAGCCTTAGGGTTGACCTAAAACCCTAATTCAAAAATCTATATTGAATCTGAGGAAAATGTCTTAATGAAAGTTGTAGAAATGTGAAAATGGAACAACTTTTATTTTTGGAGATTTTAAAGTTATGTTCTAGAAATTCAAATTAAACTCAAATTACTATGTTTAAATTTAAATTTGAAACCTCAATTTCAAAAATATTAGGAATTTGACAAAACCTCCTTAATAAGAGTTGTAGAGCTCACTGAAAGGAACAACTTCTATTTTGACCATTTTTCCAATTGTTGAGGAAAATTAAAAGTAATTTTAGAATTTCAGTTTTAAAATTCAAAACCCTTTTTACCCCCTTTTCTGTAGTTTAAAAATTTGATCGAATTTGAACATACTTCAAAAAATAAAAGTATTCTACACAAAATTCTCCACAAATTTTATTTTGGGACCATGCTCTGATTCAGCTTGAGTATGGCATAATTGGATGAAATAGCATTTGACCTAGGAGCCCTAGCTACAGTAGACTGGGGGGTCCCCTGCTTCCGCCGTACGCGCGTGCCGCGCCGCGCGCCGGCCGTCGTCCGGCCAGCCGGGGCCGGGGCACCGCCGCGTGGTGCGCCGCAGGGGGGCCCCGGGACGCCTCGTCCTTATCCCTTTCCCCTTCCGCAGTTTTAAATGGCGACGAGCACTTCCCCATTGCTTTCCTCCTCCTCGGTTCACCGGCGACCGTTCCTACCGATCGGCGAAATTGGTCGTGCTCCGACCAACTCCACCCTCTCAATCCCATAGCCAGCTAGCCAACTTCCTTGCGCACCGCCTGAGCCACTTGTTGAGGTTTGCCGTTGCCGGAGTCCTGCGTGGCTGCTGCTTCTTCCTCCGCACCGACCGAGCGCCGCCGAGGGCCTTCTCGACGCGGACAGCTCGTCTCGGTGGGCCTCTCTCCGATAACACGTGTGTTCTACGTCCCGTGTTTCGTCGTGGTGCTCATGTGCGCGACGGCTTCTTGTTTGGAGCTCAGGGTTCGCCGGAACAGGAGGTCGCCGCCGAGTCCGACCTACTGTTTCCGACCACCATCGTCAAGCTCGTCGTTCCGAGCCTTCTCCGTCTCAACCACCTGTCGATTCATGATCTCGGTGAGCCCTGTGGTACCCTCGATGTCGCCGGTTTGGCTTGTGATGATCCGTAGGTCTCGGATTTTGAGTCGCTGCCACGGTAAGCCGCCATGGCCGCTCTCGGTCGAGCTTGGGAGGCCAGGGAGCGGTGCGGAGTCCGTAGCTGGGGTGCGGGTGCTAGTGGGGAGCTCGTCGGAGTGTTGCTCTCACCAGTGTCGGTTCCGCCGGTACGGCCGTGCCGGTGGCGCAGAGCCGCCGCGCGCGTGCATGTGTGGGAGTTGGCGGGAGGAAGAAGAAAGGGGGAGAGAGGCAGTGACTGACGGGCGGGGCTCGTTTATCAGTGGCGCGGGGAGAGAGGCAGTGACTGACGGGCGGGGTCCGTTTGTCAGTGGCGCGGGGCAGAGGGAGGCCGCGCTGGGCCGGCCTGCGTGCTATTGGGCCGACCCGGGCCAGTTTTGCGTTTTCTTTTTTCGGGAATTTCCAAAGAGTTTTCTATTGATATTTGAAATAAATAGTTCTGCGTTTTAATCTTTTTGTGTGAATCAATATACTGCACCAAAAATTATGGAAATTTTTGTGAATACTCTCTGTAGTGTGTAGTGTTTTATAAAAATATTAAATATAGGTTTTGAACACTTTCTATAGTAGTTAAAAATCAGTATATTAAATCAAAAATGCAACTTTAGATACTTTAAATTAATTCTCTGTAATTCCAAAAATCATGAAATTTTATTTTGCACTGTTATAAGTCAAGATCTATCTGTTTGTGAAGTTTGAGGTCAAATGGAAATAATTTAATTAAGTATTAATTATATGCTTGGTTAATTGATTAATAAAATAAATAGGAAATTTTGGTGATTAGGGTTTGATGTGGATTTTGGATTGATTGTAGTTCTAGGTTAAACACCCTTATGACCTAGGGCACCTTAGTCTAGTATGGTTATGACTAGTGATGAGGTACAATTATGCTTGAATTAGGCATTATTTATTCTGGAATTTTGCATTTGTCATTTTATGTTGCATCGCATTGAAACATTCATCATTGCATGCGTATAGTGACCGAGGAACCGGAGGTAAGAGTGAAGGCAGTCACTGAGGAGATTGTTCTCGAGGTCGTTCTGGATTTTGACATCTGTGGTACTGGTCCGGATCCGACACTCCACGCAATCCAAGGCAAGCCCCGGTGCATTCAACCGTTCCTTGTGTTTTTAAAATGCTATCACCTTGAGTTAAATAATTGCATTAGGTTGATAGGAGTTGATTGTCACCTACTTGCTGCATGACCTGCCTTGATATATAACCCCGAAACCTGTTTTAAAGTGAAAATGTTTGAAAATGTTTAGCTCTGCTTTTTAAAGTTAGTTTTGCATAAAATACTATTTTCTGAGATATGATGATATACTAGAGATGAATATGAATTTGCAACCGTGCGGGTGACTTGCACTTGGGTAGGAGTCCCAATGTATTGTCATCGACGGATTGGAAACCGTTCGGTTGGCTTTGCACTTTGGGTTAGAGTCCCGATGCATTGCCGCCGCCGGAAAAATGAAAATGAAAAAGGAAGTCCGTTCGGATGGATGTGCACATGTGACGGCGTTCCCATGTCTTGTCACCGACGGGCACGGATTTGGAACCGTTCGGCTACTTTGTACTTGGGTTAGAGTCCCAATGCATGGTAACCAACGAAAAACTGTTTTAGGGACCGTTCGTTGTCGGCCTGCTGGATCGAGACTTTGCAACTAGCCACATACTATGGGAAGCCTCTGACTCCGGTGGCTCTACTGCTGGAACCGACGACCACGCACTGGGAGTGGAGAGATGGCGAGAGTAGCGTGTACCCTCGTGGCCGGCATGCCTGAAGACTAGAGGAGTACTGTGCTCTCGGGTGGCGCAGGACCGGTTCCGGGGTATGAAAAGCCGTGGTAGGCGGGGTTGGCATATGCAAGCTTAAGTGCTACATATGCAGTGTGGATAGGGATCCCCAGCTGGGTACTTTCTGGATTCGAATCGACATTGCTCCTCGGTTAATGGAGATTTGATCCACTGATTTATACCGAAAAGTGGTTCGGAACTAGGTGATTTTGAGAATGATTAAGCAATTGAAAGAATGTGACATATGGAAAGGAATAAGGAACTATGGTTATGATTAAAATAATATTGAGATGAAATATTGAAATAGGATAGTAATGCTTTTCCGCAAAACTCTTGAACTTTTGCTATGGCCTTACCTTGACTCCCCTCAGCCTGCATTCCTGAGTCTAATTTTACACCTTTCGACGGGTAAGTCTTGCGGAGTACCCCAGTACTCAGGGATTGTTAACCCCTGTTGCAGGAAGTTAGCAGCCGGAGGTCTATCTTGCTCCCTGCTGCGGGATGCTCATTGTGAAGGAAGTGATGATGAGTGATATTGGATCCTTGGGCAGGGTTCGTATTATTATATGTATCTGTTACCCTGATGCTTCCTCTATTTAGGCCTAGATTGTAATAACTGTACTTGAGCTTATATTTGAACATCTGATTTGTAACCTATGTACTATGAAGTCTTCCGCACCTTTACTCTGAGGTATTTTATTATGAAATGTTGTAATACTGTAATGGCTTCGCAATGGGATCCTGTCGGAGAATAAGGGCGCTTATGTAGCCCGGCAGAGCCCGCTTAGATCATCTGGAACACGGGCCCGGTTGTCAGATGTCATTAGTGGCGATGACAGGTGCCTGTGGGCCACGTGATTTAGGCGGTTCTGTTACATTGTATTAGGCTACCCTACTGCTACTGCTATCTATTTATGGTTTGTAATAACTGTACTTAAATTATATTTGGACAACTGGTTTGTAATCTAAGTACTATATAATCCTTCCGCACTTTTACTCTGATGTATTTTATTATGAAATGTTATAATCCTGTAATGGCTTCGCAATGGGATCCTGGCGGAGAAACGGGCGCTGGTGTAGCCCGGCAGAGCCTTCTAGGTCATTTGGGACACGGGTCCGGCTGTCAGAGGTCATCAGTGACAATGACAGGTGCCTGTGGGCCATATGATTTAGGCGGTTCTGTCACAGAAGGCCGGCCAGGCGGTGGGGAAGGGGGCGAGGCGGCTTTAGGGTTCTGGCGGCGGTGGAGGTGGTCGGGAAGTGTAGGGCGGGGGCGAGCTCGCCGGAGCTGGGAAAGACGGTGACGACGGCGAGGTGGGACACCGGAGTTGGGGAAGAAAGCCGCACGGGGTAGGGGGATGGGGAGGGGGAGAAGAGCAGGGAGGACCGCCGCGCGGGCGGTGGGTGGGGATCGGAGTTGCTGGTGGCGGAGGCATGGCCAGAGTTGCCAGGATCCGCGGCGGGGCAGGCGACGCCGACGACGGGGAAGGTCGGGAAGGAGACAGTCACGGGGAGGAAGAAGACGACGGTCGCGGGCGGTGCGCGCGCGGATCCTCTAAATCCTGCGCGCGCATGCTCTAGCAAGCCCCAATTATTAATACTCCCCCGTTTCAATTTATAAGTCGTTTGACTTTTTGACCTCAAGTTTACTTTTGGTAAAAAAGTCAAACGACTTATAAATTGAAATGGAGGGAGTACATTGTCGTTGTAGTGTCCGAAGGGAGAGAGTGACGTGCCGACGAGACGACGTTGCCAAGTTCACAGGGGCCGTGGTGGATCATCCTTGAAAGATGGGAAGATATCATGGCATCTAGATCAGACTATCCTCCCAATTCTATGATTAAATTATAACCTATTTTCTTTCACAACTGTAACAAAAATTTCAAATAATTACATCTCAACAAGTGTTAAGGAATGGAAGGCAATTACAGTGACACTTGCATTTCAATTCGTGAACATTCACCGTTACTAACATTTTCAGCACCGCGGGAAGGAATGGTATACATTGTCAAACTACCAGGGAGCCAATCTAGAGCATCACCTAGCTCCTGTCAGTCGCAGCCCTTTGATCGTCTAGTCCCAGATTATCATCAACATTGCCACACAATGTTTTCTTGGTTATTTTCAATCCGAATTGGAGATAGTTTCAAAGTTTCCAGAGTAGAAAGCTCTTGACATATGCTCCGGCAAAGTTTCTGGTAATAACCTTACCGAACTCAACGAATATGCTCAGTTACCTTCCAAGGAATAACAAACAACCAATTGGAGTCAAAAGGTTTCAGCAAGGAGTTGACAGACACAGGACATTTTCAGAATTACTCCCTCTGTCCCAAAATATCTATCGCTTGCGTTTCTCGAGAAATAACTTTAACTTAAATATATATTAAAAATTATTAATAGTTATGGTACATAATTAGTATCATTAGAAAGATCTTTCAACCTAGTTTTTTAATTAATTTATTTAGAGATATAAATGTTGCATGTATTTTTTACAAATAGTCAAACTTGTGCCACGCACACCAACGGTGACAGACATTTTGGGACGGAGGGAGTTCATCAATACAGATTTAAATCCGAATCCCACCAGAAAAAAGAACATGCCATAAGTGGCCATGAAAGCACAGGCTAAATTCGTGCAACGACATTCATTAATATAACTAGCATCCATAAAGGTACACTACATAAATGTCTTAACAGGCTTGCAGTACTAATTAGAATAAAAGCATGAGAAGGCATACTTCCAATGTCTCAACAGGCTTGCAGTATTAATTAAGAAGGAATACTTCCAAGCACAAGCAGAACATTTCAACCGAGTCTACTGTAATTTAACCAAGCTGCTAGCTCACTTTCAGTACTTATTTGTTAGAGACGGTGATTCTGAGAAATAGGGAATGTAACGAGCAAATTCTGATCGCAATATGGGCTTTTCGAAAGTGGCAACAACACTCGCTTCCTTACTGTCCATGTTGTATGCTATCAGCTCACATCTCCGATGATGTAAAAAGAAAACAACATTACAATCTTGATGAATGTCAACCACATGAAACGCTGTAATTTGTTCTCTTCTTCCAAAGACGTCCAAAAAGTTCACAATGGTCTTCAACACCCATTCCTGTGTATCATAATCCTGAAGAACCCAGGTGGATACTTTCTTGTTCTCAAACTCCCGAGTCACACAATGTAGGTGCCCTTGGGATTGACCTAAATAAAAAGTACCATCAGCCATACTTGGCATAGTGATTATCTTTCTTGCCTTCCCTTGTATATCTACAGCAAGTATGTGCTGTTCTGAGCCATAAACTATGAAATGTAGGAAGCCATTAACATAGGTGCAGTGATCGACATCATCTAGTTCAAACTGATGAAGCCAGCCTTCCAATTGTCCTTGTTCTTTATGTTCATAAATTTGGTTTTGACTCCAGATCCTAGTTTCAGACGAGTAAACATGCAACAACATTATATTCTTGGCATAATCTACCATCTGGAACAGGACCAAGTGAAAGTGAGAGGATACAGCCGGATCGAAAGCCAAAAATGTGCGGCCATACACTGCAGGAGAGCCACAATCAGGAATAGCTGACCATTGCCTTGTGGTCGGGTTGCACACGATGTAGCCATGCAATCTGTGAGGCTGCTTTTGACGCTGCCCAAAAAGGAGAGGCCCGTTGCAGGAATCCAAGAGGAAGGTGTCAGTCCCAGCCATTTCCGTCATGAAGGAGAAGCAATGGTCAATGTGGAGAGGCACGGATCCCACTTTCAGGTCGACGAAACTGAAACTTCTAGTGGCCAATTCATTGCGGTACAGCCCTTGCATGGGATGGCGGAGCTTCTTACGGTGGTGGGGGTCGGTGATGAGGTCGCGCCAGGCCTTAGAAACGCACTTGAAGCGGCAGACGGACTTGGCAGGCACGCGGGAGAGGATCTCCACCAGGAGGTCGTCAGGGAGGTCGGACAGCCGCCGCGCCGGCGCTCGTCTTGGAGCAGCCCTCCATGCCTCCTCCCTCCGAGAGCAGCCAATCTGTGTGAAAACCGGGGACCGAGCGAGATGGAGGTGTGAGGGGATGCGAAGGGGAAAACTGCAGCATTGGGGAGGCAAAGGGGGGCTTACCAGACAGACACCGGAGATCGCCGAGGCGGCGCCGGCGCAGGGCGGTGCCGAGGCTGATGGATATTGTAAACCCTAGATCCGCTCGCACTTGAGCTCGTCAGCTCGGTGTCCCATGGAGCTCTCGGTGGAGGGCGGCGAACAATGTCTTTTTTCTTCTTCTTCTTCTTCTTCATTTTTTTTTTTTTGAGAAGAGGGCGGATAATGTCGTGCGTGAAGAGTCTGGGCTTCTTTTGTAAAATTAGTTTTTTGGTCTGGGCTTGAAGCCTGAACGGATTGTAAAATTAATTTTTTGGTCTGGGCTTGAAGCCTGAACGGATGGGCCGCAAAGTTAAATTCTATGTCATGTTAAATTCTAACCTATTTTCTTTCGCAACTGTACCAAATAAATTCGAATAATTAATCTCAACAAGTGTTAAAAGCCTTATCCAAAGATGAATGGAATGCAATTACAGTGACACCTGCATTTCAATTCGTGGACATTCACAGGCAACGTCACTAACATTTTCAGCAGCGTGGGAAGGAGGAATGATATACGTTGTCAAACTACCAGGGAGCCAATCTAGAGCATCACCTAGCTCCTGTCAGTCGGAGCCCTTTGATCGTCGAGTCCCAGATTATCATCAACATTGCCACACAATGTTTTCTTGGCTATTTTCGATCCAAGTTGGAGACAGTTTCAAAGTTTCCATAGTTGAAATCTCTTGACATATGCTCCAGCAAGTTTCTGGTAATGACCTTACCGAACTCAACGAATATGCTCAGTTACCTTGCAAGGAATAACAAACAACCAATTGGAGTCAAAAGGTTTCAGCAAGGAGCTGACAGACACAGGGCATTTTTCAGAATTACATCAATGCAGATTTAAATCTGAAACCCACTTGAAAAAAGAACATGCCATAAGTGGTCAAGAAAGCACATGCTAAACTTGTGCAACAACATTCATTAATATAACTAGCATCCATAAAGGTACACTACATACTTAACAGGCTTGCAGTACTAATTAGATCAAAAGCATGAGAAGACATACATCCAACGTCTCAACAGGCTTGCAGTACTTATCAAGAAGGCATAAATCCAAGCACAAGCAGAAGACTTCACCTGAGTCTACTGGAGTTTAACCAAGCAGCTAGCTCATACTTAGAGCACACACTTTCAGTACTTATTTGTAAGAGCCGGTGATTCTGAGAAATAGGGAATGTAACGAGCAAATTCAGATCGGTACACGGGCTTTTTGAAAGTGGCAAGAACACTCACTTCCTTACTGTCCATGTTGTATGCTATCACCTCACATTCCCAACAATGAAAAAAGAAAACCACATTACAATCTTGATGAATGTCAACCACATCAAACACCGTAACTTCTCTTCTTCTTCCAAAGACATCCAAAGCGCGCACGGTGTTCTTCAACACCCATTCCTGTGTATCATAATCCTGAAGAACCCAGGTGGATATTTTCTCATTCGAGGACTCCAGAATCACACAATGTAGGTGCCCTTGGGATTGACCTAAACGATAAGTAATGATGTCATCATGCTCTTGCCTCCCGTCAGCCATACTTGGCAAAGTGATCATCCTTTTTTGCTTTCCCTTGTATATCTACAGCAAGTATGTACTTTGCATCTGAGGCATAAACTACCAAATGTAGAAAGCCATTAACAAAGGTGCAACGATTGATATAATCTAGTGTAAACTGATGATGCCAGCCTTCCAATTGTCCTTGCTCTTTATGTTCATTAATTTGGTTTTGACTCCAGGTCCCAGTTTCAGACGAGTAAAGATGCAACAACACTATATTATTCTTGAAAAGATCCGTCTGGAACAGGACCAAGTGAAAGTGACAGGATACAGCCGGATCGAAAGCCAAATATGTGTGGCCATGCTCTACAGGAGAGCCACAATCAGGCACAGCTGACCATTGCCTTGTGGTCGGGTTGCACACGATGTAGCCATCCAATAGGTGAGATTGGTCATGACGCTGCCCGAAAAGAATAAGCCCGTTGCAGGAATCCAACAAGAATGCCTCGATTCCAGTCATTTCCGTCAGGAAGGAGAAGCATGGGTCAATGTCCAGAGGCACGGATCCGCCAGTCAGGTTGATAAAATTGAAACTCTTACGGACCAATTCATCGTCGTCAGCCTCGGACTCATCGTCGTCAGCCTCGGATTCATCGCTGTCAGCCTCGGATTCCTCAGGCATCTGGACGAACGGTCCTTGCATTGTTTGGCGGAGCTTCTTACGGTGGTCGGGGTCGGTGATGAGGTCGCGCCAGGCCTTGGAGACGCACTTGAAGCGGCAGACGGACTTGGCAGGGACGCGGGAGAGGATCTCCACCAGGGGGTCGTCAGGGAGGCCGGGCACCGGTCCGGCGCTCCTCTTGGAGCAGCCCTCCATGCCTCCTCCCGCCGAGAGCAGCCAATCTGTGTGGAAACCGGGGACCGGGATGGATGTGTGAGGGAACGCGATGCGAGTGGGGAAATGCAGGTGCAGCAATGGGGGCGTACCACTTATCAGACACCGGGGAGGTGGCCGGGATCGACGGCGCCTGCGCCAGGTGGTGCCGAGGACGAGGATCAAATGGGAATTCGGGGGATTTCTAAACCCTAGAACCGTATATCACATTTGTTTTTATATTTCTGTTTTTATATTTCTGACTGAATTCACATTTGAATACGGATAGTATCAGTCATGCCAGATAGAATACGATTTGATATCAACGTTATAAATATATAATTTGAGTACTCAAATACGGATACAATATCAGATATTAAATATATACGAATATATCTGAACACGTCTAGATCGAATCGAATGGACCGTCCGTACCATTTTCATCGCCATCTGTGTCCCTCCGTCGAGTACTCGACTGGGAGGCTGGCTGCGGTCGGACTCCGGCCGGGCTTCCGGAGCGGAATGAGCTCTGCGGACGGACTGCAGATACGGAAGAACTCTGTATGTAGAGTTTGGGCTTCACTTGAAATTTAGTTTTGGTATGGGCCTGCAGCCTAAGCGAATGGGCCTCAAAGTTTCTGTTCATAGTCCCTTTTTTCCACCAACAATGGGGCTATCTGTAGAACGTGTACAGCAATGCGAGGTGAACGATCCTGAGAGAGAGAGAGAGAGAGAGAGAGAGCAAAGTGAATGTAAACAGTAAACATCTTCTGGAATCATCTTCCCACAAACCATGGAGCGGTGTGAAAATATTGTGTCGATCAGCAAAGGTCTGAGTGAACAGTGCGTCTGATAACTCAATATAGCACAACTCTTCCGTGCAAAGCAGTATCCACGCCACCACACAGACAGCCAAGCCACGTCTAGCTTAGCTCTCAAACAGAAGCTAATGCTAATCCATGACTACATTAGAACTTACAGATCGGGGCGAAATTAACAAATGCAATCACAGCCTACACAAGGCACACCAGGGAAGTACGTTTAGCAATTAGCGAATGCAAGCAGCTGAATCAGCTTATATTCTAGTAACAAACAAAAAAAAAAAATATGTCATATGGAAGTTTTGTTTCTTCATACATGCAGGGGTCACGAACCACAATTGAGAATAGAAGCAAGCAGTTGGATACACAGTTACACGCTACGCTACAGCCACATGACTAGTACTACTTACAATTACTCAGCAAGAGACGACTCTTAAAAGCTGCCCTAGCCTACCGCTACCGGTGTATACATCACCTTTGCCCCATCGCGATATAGGTAAATCTTCATGCAAGTCTCGGGTCCAGAGAGGCCCAATAGCTCCTTACAAAGCTCCTCATCGACAGTGGCCTTAGGATCAAAATCTATAGTAACTGATTTGAGCACCATCGTCCATCCCAGTAGACGTTCCACAAATGTGAAATCATAATCTGATCCGCTCAATCCAGAAATGTACAATTCCTGGAGAGAATTTAAGAAAAGATCCTCAGTTTTCCAGTCTTGCTCCTCATGGCACAAACAATCTGGTGAACAAGCAGTTCCTTCCTGAGATGAGGAGCATAAACATAGGATCAGTTAAGTGCTCAATAAACTTAACAATGGCTATTCACGATAGGAACAACATCAGTAAGAGGAAATTAAAAAAAAGGAATTCCATTGGTAGAAACTATGAACGCCGTACGTGGATGATGTCCAAGTACTCCCTTGGTACATATGACAAAGCTCTCTCCACTGGTTATTCAGAGAACTGAAGTGGATGAGAGCAGGAGAAGGAAGGCAAAGGATACAAGTGACAAAGCCCTCTCTACTAGATATTCAGAGAAATGAAGTGGATTAGAGCAGGAAGGAAGGCGAAGTACATGTAGCCTTTTTGCATGGTAAGCTAGACAATGAGCTTAGGAATTATGCTTCCTATCAAACTTGTAGACTTGATAATATACTCCAGAGTTGTGTCTTTCGAAAAGGAAACGGGATTTCCTTTTGGTGTTAGCCAATTGCAGTAATGGGCTTGTACTGTGTAGAGAAAGAGGGTTACAGAAAAAAAAAACACAAAATTATGACAATCCAAATAGTGCATAATTGATGAATTTAGCTTCTTAGGGTTTCAATAGAGCTTTTAGTGTGGCACCATGAGAAGTACCATCAACCTTAATCATCAGATGCCACCGAGCGAAATATGCACCGGCAAATAATTAGGACTTCAAGTACTCCTTCAACTTTTCATTGTACCTTCTGGGGTAACAGATAGCTGCTAGTGTATATGCATACACTATATCATCTCAAAATAAAACATGAAACCAATTACAAAATTTAATTCCAGAAGTATCACAATCAGTCAAGCAATTAGTGCACCAAATAAAAATATTCCACCACTTTCCAAGCAACCAAGGTATTTGATAGCTGATATAGTGAAAATACCTTAATGGCTCCACGTATATCCAGAAACAGCCTTCTTATACTAGTAGAAATCTTAAGGAAATGGAACACACAAGAGCCAATAGCATGTCCACATGTTAGTAGGATCAGGTGTAATTTCTCAACCGGCAGCGAAGTCAGGGTTTCCATCCCGTACTGGGAGTAAATCATCTTCTGCAAATTCATAAAAAGCCACAGGAAAATTTCACATGCAGCAAGAGAAATAAAGCAGCTTTCCAGAATAACTGATTTTCTCAAAAGGGATAACTGTTACAAAATGTTTAAAGAATCACAATTTTTTTTCACAACATAACTGAATTCCATTAGCGCGAAGCGACGGAATTAAAAGTGTTCGGTTTGAGCCTACAGTGAAACGGAGAAACAGTAGCTAAAGCCTCTGAGCACACAGGGTTCAGCTGGCTCGGCAAACTTCCCAAAAGCAGACTTACTTATAAAGCTAGTAAAGAGTCACAATTACTTGAGAACTACACACTCACTGTATGGGCCTTAACTGAGTTGAATATGCCCACTACCCTCCACTCTTGAATTCATTTCCTTGATCAAATATTACAACTACACCAGCTCATCTACACGAACAACTGATAAAAGACGCCAAGGTGGTTGAAGTAATGCAATCATCAATAGGATTTGATTTAAATGAATAGCCTCAACTATCCCGCTTCCTGCGAATTTGAGACTTCAGAAAGAACAAATCGAGCAAGAAATTTATATAAGAAATGGGGTGTGCCTAAAAGTTGTAATTTGTGGTCATACAAAAGGATCGTGTTTGAAATGATGATATAAGTTAGTAGGGGTTGCACCAATTGAAGAAAACCTTGTCCATCATTGAAATGGTATATACCACAAACGCCATTAGAGTCACTGGTCACTAGAAGAATACTAAGGCATGCCAAAACAATGTAAAGAGAGGCAGGCACCAACCTATACCAAAATCTAACATAAGAAGAATTTGTAAAGAGATACTTGACAGAATATCCCCCAAAATATTATCCACGAATAAACGCATGGAAATTGTTATTGTTTGAAAGTAAAAAGCTTTGTTGTTGTATCTACTCATGCTGAATCCTACTGAACTGATTTCCTTTCAACTCATTCACCATTTGATAAGTAGACTTATTTCAATTACCAAAACAAAACAAAACATTCAGGGCAAAATATGGCAGTGTTATCATCTAGCATGATTTTCAATTTTTGACATGCTGTAACACCATCATGGAGGGTACCAACATCAATACAATCTTCTCAACTACTGATCGTCTGATCGTGTAAAAGACAGGATATAAGAGTAATTTGGCAATCTTTTCAACTACTGATCCTGAATTTCTGATAAAGACTATATTTATTGACAGGGCAGTGAAATTATACATGTTTTTTATTTTCACTGTTCTATAAATTAGCTAAAGAATGTAAGTGCCCTGCAGATTCAGTCCATTTGGCTTGAGGTGGGATCCTAAACCCCCCGAATTCATTTGTTTGCCAGATGAAATACTTAAATGTGTGTATACATCCGATGCTTGAACTCGTGCCCATATATGAGAAATGTTACAAAAGTGAGCATAATAATACATGTGATGCTTGTACAATTGTACCTACAACTGAAGAACCTTTCACTAGTCATTTTATGGATTAGTCAGTTGCTTGACTACGTTTACATTAAGATCTAGCAATCGCTGCTGCTACTACAAAGTAGTTTTTGTTACAAACTTGCATTTACTGGAAGGTTGTACTCAGCAATATTTAAGTAAAGAAAAGTTTGAAATCCATGATGATGGGCACATACTCACAATTGGATAGAAGATCGTAATGAGAAGAGCAGGGATCTTCTTAAAGCATTGCAATAACTTCACAATGCCCCGATTGTACTGATATTGAGTCAATCCATACCATGCACCTGCAAAGAAGGAGGTCGCCAGCACCTGTAACTGCACCAACTCACCCAGCTGGACCCAGCTCGGATCATATTCATCAAGCCACCCAAACCTTTCCAGAACCGGAGCAGTGATGTTAGCCACTGGAGCAGTGATGCCAGCCACAGATTGCCTCTTGAAGAAGCAATTAAAGACATGCAGATCTCTCAGCATTGGCGACACAACGGTGAGCTGCTGTAACCCTTTCAGGTTATGCAAAATCATACCGACGAGAGACTCTGAACAGATACTAAGATTGGACACCCCTTGAGCGTCGAAGAGATAGAGTAATCGCAGAGAAGGGCAGCGGGCAGACGACAAGGTGTCCCCGATGTCCAAGGCGCCCTGGAACCGGACGTGGCTCAGAACTAGCACAGTGAGCTTCGTGAACACGCCCGACGGTGGAAGTGCGAGGCGAAGGTACCCAAAGTGGAGGAAAAGCTGTATAGCCCTGTCGAAGCAGGGCAGCTCAATGGCTTCCCTTACCACGGCCTTGGTCCGATCCTGAGGTACCACGTTGCGGAAAAAGAGCGCGTTGGTGAGGCGGGGTGCGGCGAGGCGGAGCACCGCGGCCGTGTCCCCCGGGTCGGCGTCGTTGGCGACGATGCTCAGCATCCACAGCGAGGGGGCCGAGTGCCGGGCGAGCGCCGCGCGCGCGGAGGCAGGCGTGGGCAGCGCGCGGGGCGGTTCGGAGGGGAGCCGGAACCGCAGCGGCGCCGGGAGGTGCGCCAAGAGGCGGCGCCAGCGGTGGGAGCGGACCCCGTTCCGCGCGGCGGCAGCGGGCGAGGGCAGCGCGCCGGCCGGTTTGGCGGGGAGAGGGAACCACAGCACCGGGAGCTGCGCCCAGAGGTGGCACCAGCGGCGGGAGAGGACGCTCGTCCGCGCGGCGGCGGCGGCGGACGGGAGGTGGCTGAGGATGAAGAGGAGGACGTCGTCGGGTAGCGCGCTGAGGCGGTCCTCCTTCTCCTCCTCACCGCCGCCGACGAGATCCGAGGGAGGGAGGGTTGGCGGCGTGCGGCGGTTGCCGCCGGATATGCAGAACGCCGCCCGGAATTCCTCCCAAATGTCACGCATCGTCAATTCAACGCCGCCGCCTCGAGACCACCTCCACCTCGGTTGTGTTGGATCTCTCCCGGGGTTCGAGATTTGGTCGCCGACGACACCTACCGTGGTGCTGCCGGACGGGAGAGTTTCGCCACCAACAAGAGCTCACGGAGTATTTTTGGGGAAAAAAAGAAAATAAATAAATAAATAAATAAGAGAGAAGAAACAGAGAAGGTCCACTCGAACATGGGTGTTTGGTTCTCAACATGGGTGTTTGTTCTCCAAATTAAACTTTAGTCGTTATCACGTCAAATGTTTAATATATTATTGTCGGTGCTAGTTTTATCGGATACTAACACCGGCTAGTGAGTTTGTATTTTGCGGTTGAGGTTTCAGATGTTATGTAAGGGGAAACACAGAGTTTATACTAGTTCAGGGCAAGACGGCCCTACGTCCAGCGGAGAGGAGGATCGTGTTGCCTTACACCGAGGTGCTTGTAGTAGGGGTTACAAGCTGTGTGAGAGAGGGAAGTGCTCCTAAGTCTCTTGTGAGCGTGTAAGTGTGTATAAGTTTTGTAGCAGTAGCTTGTAGTTGTGTGTGGAGAAGTGGGGTGTGTGAGCGCTTTTTTCTAAGGCTGACCTCTGCTCTCCCTTTTATAGTCGCAAGGGAGGGGCGAGAGCAGCGCGTACATTGCTATGCATGTTACACTTGAGAGTTGTGGCCACTGTTGACTGTCGTTAGCTACGGTCTTGTCTTCCGCGCTCCAGGGGTATGGCCGTAGTGGTTCGTACGGTCTTGGTGAGTTCCAAGACGGCAATAGTCGTCGTGATCACGGCAGTGGTGTTGTGTCACACCCGATGGTTGTCTTCCTGCACGACATGACAAGAGGGTGGGTCGCTTCGAGGCGCTGTCTCCCGAGGCTTGGGACTCCTGGAGGCGTGGTGGAACAGGGGGACATCTTTCTTCGGGCGCATTTCCGGCTTTCGGACAATGTTTCCCGAGGGTTAGGTGGGCCCTGATGGAAGGCGTGCTCGTCTTTTCAAGCGGACAGTGCAGTAGGTGCTTTTTCCCGTTCTTGCGTTACCCGTTCGTCAGGCGCTTGGGCTGTCGTAGTCGTAGTTGGTAGATCCCGGCGCAAAATGGGGCGGAGCACCGTAGACCATACTGGGGCAGGTATGGCCGTAGTGGGTCCATCAAATCCGTCGCCAGGGAAGTCCTGACAGGTGGTATGGCCGTCGTGCGCGTGCGAAGCACAGTCGCGTCGAGAATCTCGCCTAACGGGACACTGCTTGTAAAGTGGTCAGAGAGGCCCCTTGTGGTCCAAGATTGTTCCGCTGACGTCAATTGTGCTTTGGATGCTTCTGAAAGATTGCGCTTGAGGGGGATGAGGTAGCTCGGGCGAATCGGAGAATCGGCGCCCGAGGATGCCGTTTTCCCGAGCTCTTTCGGGGAGGCTCGGACAAATCGGAAAATTGGCGCCCGAGGTGCCGCTTTCCCGAGCTCTCTCGGGGAGGCTCAGGCGAATCGGAAAAGTGGCTCCCGAGGGTGCCGCTTTCCCGAGCTCTCTCGGGGAGGCTCAGGCGAATCGGAAAAGTGGCGCCCGAGGGTAGGCTGGCGTTGATGCGGCGTCGTCATGGGCCTCCGTAATCACGGTCTTCGCGGGCTTCCATTGGCTTTGCCTGGGCTGGGCCGTGTTGGAAATATATGTTTTTGCATCGAAGTTGGGTACCCCATACTTTGGTACCCAACAGTTGCCCCCGAACCTGTGGTGGAGTGAAGGTACTCCTCCACAGGTTCAAGCTGGCTCTTCCTGTCGAGAAGGTGAAGTATAGGTCGTTTTCTCTGGTGGGTGCGCGCGAGCGCACCCGCCGGGTGTAGCCCCCAAGGCTTTGGAGGGATGTTATATCCCTCGAAAGGCTTAAATTCGTGATTACGAGTTCTCAGGTGTTCTTTAATTTATTTAGGGGGAGGTGATCCCTTGGAAACGGAGCCCCGTCGTGAAAGGGAGGTCGTTCGGTGGTATTTCCAAGGTGCAGGGTAAGTTCCCGAGCCTCCGTTTTCATATCGGAGATCGATCGGGTCCTTCCCTGTCCTTTTCGTTAGTTCGACCTTCACGCTCTTTTTTGGAAAGAGGAAGTTTGGTCCTGCTCGACTTCGCTGTTGGGGCGCGAGTCGGCATTTCCGGTGAGTTACAAATGGGTTGGTCCAAGTGGAGGTCCGTGCCCCGTTCGTTGGGGGTCGGCTAGTGGCCTGAGCACACTCCAAATGTTTCCTGAGGATCAATTAGTGGATGTCGGGTCCCTTCGATGGGTCCCGAGGGCCTGATGTCTCCCACGGAGGGATTCCACTTAATCGACTCGCAACTGGGACTTGGACACAGCACGGGATGTCCCTTGTGACGCTCGGGCGTCGGGATACTGGCCATTTTCGTGACCCATCCGCTTGCTGTCCCTAACTCGGCTTCCCTGGGGTGACTGTTCGAGCCACTGTGGGCCAGTCTTCGATCCCCTGGTAACGTAACGAGCGTTCGAGCCCGAGGTTCCTTCGTCGAGAAGGAGAATGTATCGGCGGAATCGAGGCGAACAGGCGTAATGATTTGGCTCACCTTTTGAGGCACGAAACTTGACGGACGCGACGGTTCGGGGCAATCGAGGCGGTTGCGCATGCGAGGTCGGCGGCGATGCTAGGGATCATGGCGGGTCCCACACAGTTAATGCGGCGGATTCTCCGCACCTAACACGATTCGCCGTCTAGGTATATAAGGGAAAATCGCGATTTTTTTTACCTTAGCCATTCGCTTGCGCAGCCGTTCGTCTTCTCGCTTCCGTCGCCCATCTCCTCGCCCTCGTTGTTTGCCCGAGTGAGAAGCGCCGCCGCGGCCGCCATCAGTTGTCTTTCCGCAGCTCTTCGTCTTTAGCTCGCCATGGCTTCCTCCCCTGTCGCCACCGATGCCGCCTGCCGCCGCCGCCGGCATACTTCAGGTTAGAGCCGTGGCCGCGGAGTACCGTGACGGAGGCGGACTTGGAGCGACTCGTTGAGCTGGGGCTCCTACGCCCTCGTAACGACGCGGAGCATCCGGAGTGGGTCGTGCCGTCGTGCGACGATGTCGAGCCGAACCCCGACGAGGGGTACGTGGTGAGCTTCATTGCCTACCACGAGCACAGGCTTGGGTCACCGCCGAGCCGCTTCTGCCGGGCGCTGCTTTTCAGCAACGGGCTGGAGCTCCACAACCTCACCCCCAACTCCTTCACGCAGGCGTCGATTTACGCCGCCCTATGCGAGGGTTACTTCGGGGTACCCCCGCACTGGGACCTGTGGCGTCGCATCTCCCGCGTCGACTGGTACATCAAGGCGGCTAGGTGCGAAGAAGCCACGGGAGATCCCGCGCGCGGGGGGCTGTGGCCTCGTGATCCGCTCCGCCTCGTACATCTCCTGCAAGGCCCCTTCCTCCAACAAGGGCCGGCACCATGGCTGATTCTACCTTCGCAATGACGGGGACGCCTTTCCTAAGTTTATGGGAAGGGTGCTCACCGCTCCCCTTCCTCAGTGGGAGTATGGGTGCCCGGCTAAGGAGGCCAAGCATCTGGATGTCTACTTCAACGCGCTCCAGGTGTTGCGCGATCAGGGTCTCACGGGAGCCGGTGTGGTGGCGCACTTCCATGCGCGGACGGTGCTGCCGCTGATGGAGCGCAGGCTGGCGCTGAACGAGATGCTGATCGGGACGTCGCGGGAGGGTACGGCGATGCTGGCCCAGAATATTGGCGAAAAGGAGATCATGCGTCGCGTTAAGTACATGGTGGGCGGTCCATCCTACCTGGGACGAGCTGAACCGGGTGCCCATTGTGCTGGTGAGCACCTCTTGCGTCGCCGTCTTTGTGATTCCCCGGTCTTCTTCTAATTTCTTCTCCTTCCGTCGCAGGGCCTTTCGGGGACCGGGAAGCCCTCCCTCCCCCTGTCCCGGAGGACCAGCTGTAGCGGACCTAGAACCGCTTGTGTGCCGAGAAGGAGAAGGCGAGGAAGGATAAGAAGACCACCCTGAGGAGGAAGAAGGCCCGGAGAACTGAGGAGCTTGCCCAGCTTCGCCGCCGCCAGAGGGCGGCGGGGAAGCCGGAGGAGGATTCCCCCACCGACGAAGATGACGAGGAAGATGACGATGATGACGACGACGATGATTTGGTGATCCTGTCGGATCGGCCCGTAGTGGCCACAAAGCCCGCGGTGGGCACCGACGAGCCAGGAAAGGCTCCCATGTCAGGCGTTTGCCGGCGGATGTGCCGGGGCCCGTGACCCGAGCCCCCAGGCAAAACTGCTGGAGACCGCGTCTGGAAGCCTGGTCTCAAGCAGCGAGACCATTGGAGCCATGGCTCCGCCTTCCAGCGGCCGCGAGGGCCCGCTGGAGAGGCCGGGAACGGGCTCGGACCTGGCGCCCGAGCCAGGCTAGGCTGTTGCCGGTGGGACCGGGGGGCCCTTGTGTCGGCGCGCCCTTCCTTCTGACGCGTCGCTGGTCGGCGTGACGGCCGAAGGCGGGGGGAGCGGAGAGAGGACGCAGTCGGGGTCGGAGCCGGCCGGCGCCAAGACGCCGGACCTCGAGCTTGGGTCCTCCCAGACTCAGGTGTCCCCGCCGAGGGGTGCCGACGTCGACACGACCCCTGGCGCCCACGCAGGGCCCCCGTCTCAGGGCGGGGCTGGCCCTGACACCGAGGTGGCGCCCACTCCTCCACCGGCGGCGCGGTCCGCGTCGTCCGCCGGGCCCGTCTCTCGGCCAGGCACCGGGACAGGCGAAGAAGAAGAAGGCGATCCCGAAGACTAGGTAAGTAGCTCTTCCGAACGTTCTTTCACCGATTTTTGTTCTCGTTTCATGAACGCCTGCCTTCGCGTTTCTCGTTCCAGGAAGCGCTCGGGGTCGGGCCTCCAGGTTTCGCCCCTGAAGGTCCTGAAGGTGCAGGGCGGCGGCACCGCCGGAAGAGGCGCCCGGTCGCTGGACGAGGAGGTCCCTCCTCCCACGGGCCCTGGAACGGCGTCCAAGGGACCCTCTTCGGGGGGGGGGGGTCGCTCCGTCTGCGGCCACCGTTGCCGCATCCGTTGCTTCGGCCACCATTATGGGGGCCGTTCGGGCGTCGACCTCCGAGGCCCCAATCTTCGCCGCTGGGGACGCCTCAGGAGCGTCGGCCGAAGCTGCTTCTACGGGTCCGGAACATTGCGGATGCTGGCGGCGATGGACAGTCGACGCGGAAGCCCCTCGCAAGGAGGGCCCCTGGGCGGTGGCGCTGCGGCAGCCCCCGCCCCAGGAGTTGACCGCGTCCCGGATCGAGTGGACGAACCGCGCGGACCCTCAAACGCCGCCCGTCTTTTCGCTCCGGGACCACCTCGAGGCCTCCAAGTGGGACGCCATCCAGGAACTCGGGCTGAACTGGGCGGCGGGTCTCCGGGCAATCGCCGACGCTCTTGAAACGGAGCTCCCCGCGCAGCTGCAGGTAAGCCTTCGTGTTCGTTGGATATGTCTCGTGGCTTCGTCCGCATGCATGTGTGCGTGCTTTGACCACTGTTGTTCCTTTCCCTCTTCTAGGACCTCATGCATACCTCCCGGGACAAGTCCCGCTTTCTTCGTCACGGGCTAGGGCTCTGGAAACAGTTGGACCTCAAGGGGAAAGCCCTCGCCCGCGCCTAAGACGTGCTCGCCTCCGTGACCGCCAAACTCGCCGAAGTGCGCGTCGACTGCACCATCATGAAGGCAGAGGACACAGAGGCAGAGAGTCGAGCTGCAGCCTCGGCGAAGCGGGCGCAGGAGCTGGAGAGCGCCTTGGCCGAGGCGATCAGGGAGCGCGACTCCGCCCAGAAGCTCGCGGCTGAGAAAGCCTCCGCCGCCGAAGTCTTGACCAAGGACCTGAGTCAGACTCAGACGGCTCTGACTGAGGTCGTCGCCAGAGTGGACTCGGTCCGGGAGGAGGAGGCCCAGAAGGCTGAGGAGGAGGCCAACGGTATGTGCCCTGTCGTATTACTCGTTTCGTTTTACCTTGGGTGTTCGTCGCTCGGAGTTTCTGTCTTACCTTCTCGTTCTATCACCACAGCCCTGCAGGCGGCTTACAACGGTGAAGTCGCCGACCACCAGGAGCTGCAGAGGGTGGCACGCGCACTGTGCGACTCCCTCGGCGCCGGAGGAGAGCCCGGAGGGGAACCCTCGGGGAGCTCGCTCCGGAGCCGGCTGGAGGCGCTTCACGGCCGCGTCGGCGTCCAGCTGATGGAGGCTCTACTGACGGGCGTCTAGAAGACGCTGGCAGTGGTGAAGTCCCTTTATGGGAACTTCGACGCAGACCCCGTCAGCGAGGGCTTTCTCGTGGCCGAAGACGACGAGCTCCTGGCGCTGGCCGATTCGATGAAGGCCCCTAGAGAAGCGCTGGCGAGCCTCTTCCAGGATGACATGGAGCTCCCCTCTTTGAACCTTAATTAAGAGAGAGAGCCGGGCCATCGAGCCCGTTTTTAGGAAGAAAACTTCACGAAAAACAAACATGCGGCCCTTCGTGGCCATATTTATGTAAATGTTCGGTGCATGTTTGTGTTTTACAGTTCTCATATTCGTTTAGTGTTTTTCCTTAAGCTTTTTCCTCGCCGACCCTGAGCCTGGGCCATCGAGCCTCGGGGGGCTGTTTCGGGCATCGTAGCTTTAGGGGCGTAGACTCGGTTGTGGTCCTAGGGATTTCGGTAGGACGAGGGCTTTAGGAAAAAAGAGTTTGTTCGATATCACCCGAGGCTTCTCTCCTTACAGACGCTGCTCTTATAAATCCTTTTCTGAGCGCAAGTTGCCTTTAGGTGACGAGTGGCGAGTGGAGGTGCCGTATCCCGGAGGCGTAGGCGGTCTCGTGGCTCGGCCGGCTCTGCCCTCTGGGACCCCTTTTGCTCGTCTAAGTTTTATAAGTTTTGCGTTTGGTTTGGATGAGAAGCGAGCTCGGGAGAAAAAATTTCAATAGTTTTTGAAATTTTTGAGGAATTCGATACGTCTCGGAGGAGTCCGGGGGTTCCCCCCTGTCCTAGCCCCCGAGGGAGGGTCGGTTCTATCGGAGGTAGGGCCGAGCCTTACTTTTGGTCGCGCGGATCACCTGTTCCCGAGGGTGGGCTCGAGTGAAGATCTTAAAATCATACGAGAAAAGAAATCGGATCTTTTATTGATTTTAAGATGCACAGAATGTACAATGCTCGGAAGCTTAGGGGTAGAAGCGACATAGCTGTTCGATATTCCAAGCGTTGTTGTAGACTTCACCCTTTTCGTTTGCCAGCTTGTACGTTCCGGGGCGCAGCACCTCGGCGATGATGAATGGCCCTTCCCATGGTGGCGTCAGCTTGTGTCGTCCTCGGTTGTGCTGCCTCAGCCATAGCACCAGGTCGCCTACGCTGAAGGCTCGGCCTCGAATGCGCTGAGCATGTGATTCACCGGGCCTTGGTGATAAGGGCACGGCTTGGAGAGCAGCTCATCAAAACGGCCACGGGGTGGCTGTTTCGCCCTGGGCTCGGCAGCCGCAACGAGGGGCTCATTGCGGACGGGGGCCTTCCCCTTCCCCTTCTTCTTCTTGTTGTTGTGGGCTTGGGAAGAGGAGCCCTTGAGGGCGTCCTCCTTCCGTTTCCCCTTGGGGTTGGAGAAGAGTGCTCCCACTGCCTCATTGCCCGAGGCGAAGCTGGTAGCTATCCTCATGAGCTCGAAGACGCTGGTGGGGGTTTGACGTCCCAGCTCATGAACAAGCTCTTTGCAGGTCGTCCCTGCAGCAAAGGCCCCGACGACGTCGGAGTCGGTGACATAGGGGCAGCTCGTTGTACTGCTTGAAGAATCGCCGGATGTAGTCCCCGAGGGACTCGCCCGGCCTCTACTTGCAGCTACGGAGATTCCAGGAGTTGCCAGGGCGCACGTACGTGCCCTGCAAGTTCCCACGAAGATCTTGACCAGATCGCTCCAGTCGAAGATCAAGCGTGGGGGAGATGCTCTAGCCAGGCTCGTGCTGAGTCGGCTAAGAACAAGGGTAAGTTGCGGATGATGATGAGGTCATCCTGCGCGTCGCCCAGCTGGCACGCAAGACGATAATCTGCAAGCCAAAGCTCAGGGTTCGTCTCCCCCGAGTACTTGGTGATGTTCGCCGGTTGTCAAAATCGGGACGGGAACTTGGCCCTCCGGATAGTCTCGCTGAAGACGTGAGGATCTGGTGGCTCGGGTGAGGGAGCACGGTCCTTGTCGGAGTCGTAACGTCCTCCCCGGTGGACATTGTAGCCATGTGCGGTCCCGTCGGTCTTTCGTCGACTGCGGGCCTAGAGAATGGCACGGACGTCGATGTCCTTGCCAAGCCGCTGGTGAACTGAGGGGGCCCTCGGTGCTTCGAGCTGCACTGAGGCTTCTCGTTCACGGCGCGTCGGGGCGCCATGGTGGCGTTCCTCGGCACCACGGTGCCGGGATGCCGAGCTTTCTGCCTGGAGGACAGCGGCGTCCTCCAGGAGACCTTTGAACTGGTCCCTGAGCTGTCGGGCCTCCGTGCTGGAAGGCTCAGGCATGCTCCAGGAGGAGCATCGCAGCTTCCGTGAGCTTTCGGCTCGCCCGTGGTTCCGGCGCAGGTGTCCTGGCCCTGTCATCGGTGATGACGTGGGCCTGGACATCGCGGGTTCGGCGTCGCGCTGCTCCGCCATCTCACCGTTCCTCCTCGTGCTCCAGGGCAGCTCGGAGTTGGGCGAGGCACAAGCGGTCCTCGTCCATCCGGGCTTCGAGCTCCCGGAGTTGCTCAACCTCCGGAGAACGATGAAGTGGGCGGGACGTTCCAGCCCCCGGGTCCTTCGAAGGCGTGGGACCAGGGGCTAGTGGAGGAGGTGTGTGCGGCTGTGCCTGCTCCGCCGGTGCGTCTTCCTCCTCCCCCAAGTGGACGTCCTCCAACGCAGCTTCCTCCTGGGTGCACTAGGTGATAGCACTCCCGGGAGGGGTCGATGATGCCGCCTGTCAGAGGAGTAGATGCTGGGGGTATTGTCCCTCGCATCGTCAGAGGAGAGGAAGGCTTGGGGGTCGTAGACGTCGAAGTCCACGTTCGCCCAGAACTAGTCATCGTCGTCGTTGCTGCCCAGATCCCATCGCGACGGCGAGACGCGACCGTAGCGGTCCCATCCCTCCAAGTACTCCGGAGGGGTGGTGCTGCTGCTGGAGTTCAAATCCCCGCCGCTGCGTGCTCTAGGAGAGCTTGTAGGAGAGGACAGTGGAGAGTCGTCGAGGTCGCCCAGGCCCTCCAAGCGATGGACAAATGCCATTACTTGGTCAGTGCCCGTAGGCACGAACGGCGCGGACGTGGGCGTCCACAATAGTGTGGAGCCCAAAGGGAAATGGAGAGGGCGTCGCCTGCCTTCCCCAGTGAGGTCGAAGGGAAACGGCGGGCGATGCCGTGGCCCCTCCCACATTACTCCGTGGAGTAGTGGGGGAACGTGGTGCCTCCACCTCTCCTGGCGTCGAGCTGGTGGCGAGCTTGGAGGTGGTGGCGAGCTTGGAGAGGGCACCGGGATGGCCGCGTCACCCGTGACATGGCCCGGGTTGACGCGGTCGCGCCTTCCCTGTCTAGCTCGGCGGGAGGGGCGCGTGGCGTTCTCTCCGCCCGTCGGAAACAGGTGGAGGTGTTGCCGGTATCCTTTCCCCAGCCGCCTGCTGGGCTGGGATCAGGACGGAGACGACGCGGGGCCCGGTCGAGCAGAGGTTCATCTCGAGGCCGTGGCCAGTGGCCACGAACTCGAGGCTCCCGAACTGGAGCACCGCGCCAGCAGGAAGTGCAGGAACGTTGGCTGCCATCCGCAACCTGGATCAACACGCAAAAGGCCCCTACCCTGGCGCGCCAACTATCGGTGCTAGTTTTGGCGGGTACTAACACCGGCTAGTGAGTTTGTGTTTTACGGTTGAGGTTTCGGATGGTGTGCAAGGGGGAACACAGAGTTTATACTGGTTCGAGCCAAGAGGGCCCTATGTCCAGCGGAGAGGAGGATCGTGTTGCCTTGCACCGGGGTGCTTGTCGTAGGGGTTACAAACTGTGCGAGAGAGGGAAGTGCTCCCAAGTCTCTTGTGAGCGTGTAAGTGTGTACAAGTTTTGTAGCAGTAGCTTGTAGTTGTGTGTGGAGAAGTGGGGTGTGTGAGCGCTTTTTTCTAAGGCTGACCTCTGCTCTCCCTTTTATAGTCACAAGAGAGGGGCGAGGGCAGTGCGTACATTGCCATGCATGTTACACTTGGAAGTTGTGGCCACTGTTGATTGTCGTCGGCCACGGTCTTGTCTTCCGCGCTCCAGGGGTATGGCCATAGTGGTTTGTACGGTCTTGGTGAGTTACAAGGCGGCAATAGTCGTCGTGATCACGGCGTGGCGTTGTGTCACACCCGATGGTTGTCTTCCTGCACGACATGACAAGAGGGTGGGTCGCTTCGGGGCGTTGTCTCCCGAGGCTCGGGACTCCTGGAGGCAGTGGTGGAACAGGGCGACACCTTCCCTCGGGCGCATTTCTGGCTTTCGGACAATGTTTCCCGTAGGGTCAGGTGGGCCTGGATGGAAGGCGTGCTCGTCTTTTCAAACGAACAGTGCAGTAGGTGCTTTTTTCCCGTTCTTGCGTTACCCGTTCGTCAGGCGCTTGGGATGTCGTAGTCATAGTTGGTAGATCCCGGCGCAAAACGGGGCGGAGCACCGTAGACCATACTGGGGCAGGTATGGCCAGTAGTGGGTCCATCAAATCCGTCGCCAGGGAAGTCCTGACAGGTGGTATGGCCGTCGTGCGCGTGCGAAACACAGTCGCGTCGAGAATCTCGCCTGACGGGACAGTGCTTGTAAAGTGGTCAGAGAGGTCCCTTGTGGTCCAAGATTGCTCCGTTGACGTCAATTGTGCTTTGGATGCTTCAGAAAGACCATATTGAGGGGGATGGGGTAGCTCAGGCGAATCGGAGAATCGGCGCCCGAGGATGCCGTTTTCCCGAGCTCTCTCGGGGAGGCTCGGAAGAATCGGAAAATTATCGCCCGAGGGTGCCGCTTTCCCGAACTCTCTCGAGGAGGCTCGGGCGAATCGGAAAAGTAGCGTCCGAGGGTGCCGCTTTCCCGAGCTCTCTCGGGGAGGCTCGGGCGAATCGGAAAAGTGATGCCCGAGGCTTGCCGCTTTCCTGAGCTCTCTCGGGCAGGCTCGGGCGAATCGGAAAAGTGGCGCCCGAGGGTGCCGCACGATCGAGGGTAGGCTGGCGTTGATGTGGCGTCGTCATGGGCCTCCGTAAGCGCGGCCTTCGCGGGCTTCCACTGGCTTTGTCTGGGCTGGGCCGTGTTGCGAATATGTGTTTTTGCATCGAAGTTGGGTACCCCATACTTTGGTACCCGACAATTATTTTAGATTTTATTAAATATAGACTAATTAAATCAATTTCATATATAGATATTATTTTATGAGACGTATTTTTAAACCTAAATAGTTTAATATGGTGCTATAGTAAACATATGCTAATGATATCCGTAGTTTAGCCTTCACCTTTGTAATTGGTTTTATAAATAGTCAACATTTAATACACTTATAAAGTCATAAAAAATTCGATGTGACGCCTCCTATCCCTGCAATCAAACACTGTGTTTGGTTGAGTGCTGACTTGTGAAAAAGTTGTTGTAAACTGATAGTTGTGGAGAAGCTACTTATTTCTGTGTCTTTTTTGAAACAACTATGAGAGCTCCTTATTTTTACCCATTTTGAAAAGCTAAAGATAGGATCTAAGTTGCTTTTAAAACTGTATTACACAAAACATCAGTTTCTGAAAAAAATAATATTTTAGGTTACACGATTTTGGTTGGCTTTTAACTTTTGGAAGTGAAAGCACTTGGCAAAAATCTAACGAAACAGACAAAGAAAAAATGGAAGCAGATTTGTTTGGTCCTCCAACCATTTCCAATTCTATATTAGTAAACCATTTCCAAATCACCCCAATCATTTTTATATTTTTTCTATCTTTTATATTTGCATTGGAAATGTTTTTTCTATTCTTTTATTTTTTTCCCCCACACCCTTCCACTCTAGATTGACCAATTGATAACACAAGTATATTTTTGCGCAAATGTATCAATTTTTGTGCGAAAAGATTGAAAGTTGAGACAAGGAGTTGTTCGAAAAAAGTGTGTTTTCAACCTTGCCAAGATCAAAATTGGGATCCATATTTGAGAACTCTTGGAGATGCTCTAATTATGGTGTAAGTTGCAGTGCCATTTCAAACAAACTGGCTCGTCTATAACCACAGCACGGTCAGGCGTCATCACTTCTATATAAATGTGGTGAGTTTATTTGACCTCAGCAAAAACACATGTTGCTAGCTTCTACTCAGCAAGCGTAAAACGATTCTTGCACTCGCTTCACTCTTGCTCTGTTGAAATTTGAAATGGACATATTCTTCTGTGATGTTGAGACCCTCACAACCCGCGGCATTTTCATGGTGACAATCTTGTACAAGGTTCAAAACACAAAAGTTGCCTAATCCAAAAAAACTCATGCTGTCAACGGAATTTCATGATGCTGAGTTTTCTCGACACCTGGCAGGAAATCCGTCCGGTGCATGTACTATTGTATTATTGTCTTATTAGTTAGAAGAGAAGTGGGGTTAAAATGTGTATAATTATGTACAAATGTACATGATTATAGGTAAGATATAAGCAGTGGCACTAGGCGGAGTCTCTTCTTCTCTTCCCTATCATACCAATAGCGCACTACTGGACTGGAATCTAACATAGCCGTGTGTACCAGTAGCGAAATCTTTTCTCCTTTATCTCCGCACCCGCACAAAAACACAGGAAGGCTCCATGGACAAGTTAGCATCCTGCTTCCTCCAGCGCACGGAGCACCATCGGCACAAAAGCTTCAAGCCTTACCATGTTCAGAGATCCCCTTCGCTGCAGTCGTTTGTTTGACAGACTATCAGTTTCCATGTCCCGGCGCGCTGCGGACCATGCTGCTACAGCCGCCAAAGCCACCATCGGTCCCCATGCCAACACGAACGCAAGGTGCCGCCGACGCCGTCGTCAGTGACAGTGACACCTGCAGCTTCGACTTTGAGCGCTATCTGTTGGCCAACGTCAGGGCCGTGCACGACGCGTTGGACCCGCGGCCGCGGCCATCCCGGTTGCCAGCGCCGTCGAGATGATCGACACCGCGTCGCTCATCCACGACGACATGCCGTACAAGGAATATGGATATGAGTTCCCCACGTAGGACGGTAGGAGTATGTACCTGGATGAGCAGCAAGGGGCTGTTTGAAGGAGCGGAAACGGCGATCAGAGGGGGCTGAATAGGGAGCCTTAAATATTTCTTTCAAAATTAAGTGGCCACTGTCCCAACTTTACCACTAAGTACGCAACAAAGCACCGTGATGTCCACGACCCAAATAAGTGGGTGGGTGTTCCCTAAAAACACAGCGGGACACCACAAATCCAACGCAAAAGACGGACCAAATCGGAGCACCGGAACGCAAAATAGTCCCAAAATAAGATTGTTGCCTTTGCTAAAATTACTGTAGCAATTCTGGCAACAGCAAGCAACTCAGTCAGCAGGGCCTTGCATGATCCAGGGAGACCAAAACAAGTTCACTGAAACAACACAGTTACAGTAGCAACGAACACTATAGCAACGAGATTTCTGAGGCTCTGAAAGCTAGCTGCTGTATGGTGCTGCAAGTCTGCTGCTCGGCCTTGCTGCTGATGGAATTTCACACATTGATCAAACTCTGAATTAAACAGAGGAGCAGGCATCGAGCAGATGAATTTCTGATAGACTGAAAGAACTAGCAACAAAAAGAACGTTGCTCTGCAGAAAGAACCAAACAGCAGTATCTCAAGCAATTAGAAAATCAAGTATAGATCAGCTCTGAGAGGGAATTAAATATTCCAATCATTGTTGCTTGACTGAGACACCTCCAACAACTTGAGAGGAAAAAAAATACACGTGAAGTGCTGCTTCTCTCTCGCTTGCTGATCGTTGCTAGAATGAACTCAGAGAAAAGGAGCAGGCTCACAGCACAAACGAAGAGAGCAGCAAAGCTACTGCTGCCGAACTACTCAAGAACAGATGCACACAAGCAACAAAGAAATTACTGCTTGAAGCTGGCAATTAGTGGTGTGCACAGCAGCTACCCCGTACCTGATGCTGGTGACCAGAATTCATTCAAGTAGCTTCTGATGGAAGCTTGATGCACCACGAATCAGAGAACAGGAAACGACGAACTCGAACCCAAAAATAAACAGGAAGAGGGAGCACCAGTGAGATTGCACATCGGGACTGAGCGGCTACGCACGACAAGCACCACTACAAGCACCAGTCGATTTGGGACCTGGGCCAACTGCAAGCACCACTCAGGTGAGTGCACACAAAGAACCAGAGTCCGACATAGACGAACTGGGAAGAACGCGCAGTAAACAGACAAGCACAAAAACGAATGGATTTCACTCGATTCAAAAGCTCTTGCTCCCAAAACTTGCACAGGTGAAATTCAGTTAGCCATGAACCTATCCCTAAGAAATCATCGCCCAAAACGAACCCAATCTCCCGAAAAATCAGATCGTAGCTATGCACGAAAATGAGGAAAAATGAACACCATCACGAAATGAAAATCACATGAACAAGAGATGAATCCCGGAGACGACACGAGGTTAGGGCCTCGATTTCCCAGCTCAAAAACACAAGTTTACACTACCATGGACAAGTAGTGGATCTCTCCCTAATGGTGTCTTAACCCTAAGTAGAGGGGATGAGAGAATGAGAGAGTGAGAGAGATAAGGAGGGGCTGCCATACCCCTTCAAGTACTCTTATTATAATTTTTCAGTTTATCCCCATAACCACTAACTACTGCTAATCCAGGCGAGCCAGCTAGCCCTAAGACATTCTGGAACAGCCTGTCTCTGTAAATATGATCGGACGACCCCGTTTCCTACTGCGGTTGCCGTCATCTTGACGCAACCCCGGAGATTCCACCACGTGTCGCCCCGCTTCCCGCCGGAAGCAGCTCCGCCCGGGTTTTGAGGCCCAAACCCGAAAACTGTCCTGGGCCGCGTCCCACCGGCCTGCTTACCGCTTCGAGTCCCTCGACTATGTTCGATCGCGCCTGTCGAAGTCGCAGTGTCCGCCACCGCAGCTGGCGCTACGGCGTCCAAGTCCCTCGGCCCAAATCCCACGTCCGTCCTTCACCGCTCCCAGTCCATCGGCACGACCCGCTCACTTGACCTTCACTTCGCCATCCGCCACTGCATCCGAGCCCAACAACTGCACATCACAAGCCGAACAACATGCCAAGTGAACTCCGTTGACAATCACTCATCACTAATCCGGACCAAGTCCCCACTTGGGTCCGCAATCTCTCCCTTGATGAGTGCATTGTCAACACCAACACAGATAATCATGATATAGAGAATAAGAGGAAGAAGGAGGAAGGGAAAGAAGAAAACTTTCTCAAAAGACCACAAAAGCAAAGACAAGCAATCACATGGTCACTAAGCAAGCACAAGCGTAAAGAGATGCTAGTTCCTCCAGAAAGAGGCGAGGCTTAACACAACTAGCTCCCAAACTCCCCCTGAATGTGTGCTCAACTCAAAAGTGTGTGTACTCTCTCCCCCTTGTTGACACATGCACACATCAAGGTTCCCAAAACCTTCTCCTTTCAAGCATGCAAATGCACATGAATGCAAAAGCTTCACGAGTATAGCTATTTGTTTGACAAAAATGCTCATCATGGAAAAGTGCTAGTAGATGCTCAAGATGATCAAAGGAACAAACATGTGAGTGAAGCATAGTGAGCAATTTTGATACCAAAAACTTAGAATGTTCACCATCAAGAGTAGCACATAGCATATAGAGAATGGAGATCAAATCAAGTGCTAAGCCAGTGTATACCAAGTGAACTATCCCAAGCCAAGGTCACACATCAAGTCATACAAGAATCTAACACAAGTGAAATTTTCAATTGAACTAATTTCTCTATATTAGGTGTTTTCACAAGTATTAGCAAGACATGTGTGTGCGAGAGGTTATATGTATTGTTGCGTCTTACTTTTCAACCATGCGTAGCCTATGTCAAAGACAATGATCAGCTAAAAGCAATGGTTTCGGTCATCCACTACAAAACTCTAGTTTATCCAAATGTGCAGGAGGAAGCGGTCTAGATACTTTGAGGTGGTACAATACATATCCGTCTCGATCTTTTCATCAACACTTAACTTAGATTGCACAAATTTTAGCACAATGTGAACTAGATCAATCTAAGCAAGTGAGTGAATCAAGGTTTGAGTCATAGCAACTAAGTATATAAAGGATAGCATATGAGAGCTCAACAAGTCTATACACACTAGTTGCCAAACTCAAGGGTGAACAAATTTTTAGATTTTATCAATATTAGTCAAGTTCACAGAAAAATCATGTTTAGCTCAACATAGTATTCAAATGATCAAAGAGAGCCTAAACATGCATCAATTATATCAAGATAAACATATAGGCAAATTCATAGCTATATTCATGAAGCTCAAAGTGATATATGTCACAAGATGCCATGAAAATGCAAATATGATACAAAAGACGAAAAACAAAGCTCTAACAAAAAAAACCAAGACTAATGTACAATCTCAAATTTCCCTCCTCTAAAAAGGGAAACACACCCCGAGTTCGCTCCTCAAGCGAACAAATTGTGTCTGATCAAGTGGCTTAGTGAGAATGTCTGCTAATTGGTTATGTGTGTCTACGTGAATCAAGTTAATGTCACCCTTCTCATAGTGATCACGTAAAAAATGGAACCTAACCTCAATATGCTTGGTCTTAGAGTGTAACATTAGGTTCTTAGCTACACTAATGGCGCTAGTGCTATCGCAATACAATGGAACTTGTCTAAAAGAAAGACCATAGTCTCTTAAAGTCTGCACCATCCATAGCAACTGAGAACAGCAAGCAGCAGCAGCTACATACTCAGCCTCACAAGTAGACTGGGCAACACCACTCTGCTTCCTAGAAGATCAAGACACTAAGGAAGTCCCGAGAAACTGACAGGTGCTAGACGTAGACTTACGATACACACGACAACCAGCATAATCCGCATCAGAATAGCCATAGAGTGAGAGGGTAGAAGCAGCCGAGTACCATAGGCCGAACTCAGGAGTGAAACGCAGATACCTGAAGATGCGCTTGACGGCTTGGCGATGCGAAGATCTCGGTGAAGACTGAAAGCGTGCGCACAAGCACACAACAAACTGGATGTCCGGTCGCATCGCCATCAAGTACAACAAGGATCCGATCATGCTGCGGTACTCCTTCTGATCCACCGCCTCTCCTTCCTTGTCCTCATCAAGGGCCGTCATGGTTGACATGGGTGTTGCAAGAGGCTTGGCCTCACCCATATCAAACTGCTTCAGAAGATCCTTCGTGTACTTCCCTTGATGGACAAACGTGCCTTCTTGGGTTTGCTTGATTTGCAACCCAAGGAAGAAGGTCAACTCCCCCATCATGCTCATCTCGAACTCCTTGCTCATAGTATCTAAAAACTTGGCAACAAGAGCATGAGAAGATCCCCCAAAGATAATATCATCTACGTATATCTGAACCAAAAAGATATCAACACCCTGCTTGAGGAGAAACAAAGTCCTATCAACCGAGCCCATTTGAAAACCCTTAGCTAGGAGAAAAGACTTGAGTCGCTCATACCAAGCTCTAGGAGCTTGCTTCAACCCGTACAAATCTTTGTGGAGCTTGAATACGTGGTTGGGAAACTTAGGATTCTCAAAACCGGGGGGTTGCTTCACATACACTTCCTCCTCTATGTACCCGTTTAGGAAAGCACTTTTCATATTCATTTGGTACAGCTTGAAACCCTTCGAAGCTGCAAAGGCTAGCAAAATCCTAATGGCTTCTATACGGGCAACAGGAGCAAATGTCTCTTCATAGTCTATCCCCTCTTTCTAGCAATACCTCTGGGCTACTAGTCTAGCCTTGTTCCTCACCACTACCCCATCCTTACTTTGTTTGTTTTTAAAGACCCATTTGGTTCCTATAGGGTGACACTCAGGTGGTGGTGGAACTAAGACCCAAACTTGGTTTCTCTCAAAGTTTTCTAACTTCTCATGCATAGCATTGACCCAATCAGTATCAGATAATGCCTGTCCAATATCTTTGGGTTCGGAATGAGAAACAAAAGCAGAGTGAGCAAAGTAGGAAATCTGAGTGGACCTGGACCGCGTAACACGCTGGTCAATGTCGCCGATCATCGTCTCAGGATGGTGGCGGCGCTGGATGTGTCGAGGTGCCTCCCTCGATGAAGTCGCCTCCCCCTCGGCAGCAGCTGGGGCCTCCTCAGGTGCAGCATGCACAGGCTGAGGGGCCGGCTCAAACGGTCCCTATGAAGTGGAAGAAGAAGGCTCGGGGCCGTGAGCTGAAGTAGTGGAAGCAGGCTCGACTGGGGCAGCTGGTGAAGGCAGCTCGGGATCACCCCAATCGACGTCTTTCTCTCCATCCTCCACAAAGATGGTCTCCTCAAACTCATCATCACCTGCACGCTCAAAGACAGGAGAAGAACAAGGCATGGTCTCGTCAAATATGACCTCACAGGTCTCCACAACACGGTTAGTTTCAAGGTTAAGTGCACGATAAGCACAAGAGTGAGTGGCATAACCAAGAAAGACACCGTCTGTAGACCTGGACTCAAACTTGTCCAAATTACCTTGTATGAGGATGAAGCATCTACACCCAAACACCCTTAGGTGGCTTACTTTGGGTGGTCTTCCAAATCGCAGCTCATATGAAGTCTTCTTAGTGAAAGCCCGAAGAAAAATGCGATTGAAAACATAGCAAGTTGTGTTGATTGCTTCGGCCTAATACTTCCTAGGAGTCCTATGCTCATCAAGCATCGTTCTGGCCGTCTCAACAATGGTCTGATTTTTGCGCTCAACAACACCATTTTGAGGAGGGACATAGGGTGAGAAAAACTGATGCTCAAGACCCAAAGAAGCGCAAAACATCTCAAATTGAGTATTCTTGAATTCCATGCCATTGTCACTGCGAATCGCTCTCATGGCATTCTTAGGTAACTCATTTTGAAGATGCAAAATCAAGTTCCGAGCGCAAGAAAATGCCTCATCATTTCCCACCAAGAAGAACACCCAAGAGTAGCGAGAAAAGTCATCCACGATCACAAGAACATACCACTTCCTACCTTCCGACCTAACCCGAGATGGACCTACCGTGTCCATGTGTAAGAGTTCCCCAGGTTGCTTGGTCATGATTTTGTTAATGGGGGAATGAGAAGCGGCTACCATCTTCCCGTGGCGACAAGGGTGCAAACTAGATCCTTCTCAAATTTAAGCTTAGGCAATCCTTGGATTAGACCAAGTGAACTCAATCTCACAAGTAGATCATAGCTCAAATGACCAAGTCTCCTATGCCACTTCCAAAGATCGGAGGAGGATCTAGCAACCAAACACCGAGAAGAACCAAACGAGCGAGAGAAATCGGCTCGAAAGACACGGCCAAATGGAGTGATCCGACAAATAAGATCACCCTGAGGATCAAGCACTCTAGAGCAACCGGTCTTAAAACGCACTTCGAAACTGTCTTGAAGGAGTTGCGAAACCGAGAGCAAGTTAAAATACAAATTGGACACCAATGCAACGTCCTTTAAGACAAAGCCATCATTCACTCGAATGGAACCTCCAGAAAGGACCTTACCCCTGCTATTATCCCCGAAAGTGATGTACTCCTTGACATGCACGGGGTCGAAGCTGGAGAACCACTTTGGATTTCCAGTCATGTGGCATGAGCAACCAGAATCAATGAGCCACGTGTTCTCCAAGCCTTCGTCCTGTCATCAAAGATAAGACATGGAATAAGCGTATGGTGCAACAATAGGGTTAGTAGCATAGGAAGGATACCGGTGTTGTCTCAGCCGCTTAGGAGCAATGCTAGAAAAAGCACCAAAATGATCATAACCCAAAGAAGAAGGGAAGCGATCACCACTAGATAAGAAACGTGGTCCGCTAGAAGGGTAGTACACAAAACTCCCACCATGTGACCCATAGCCCTTCCGATCATGGCTTGGGCCTCTCCGAGCACGACCACCTCGTGGTCTCGCAACCAAGGGCCTAGAACCTTGAGGCATTGCACCTCTTGGCCTAGTAAAGCGCCTCTCAACCGGTGGCACATGAACACCATGGGGTTGGCGATACATGTTTCGGTTGTTCACCTCAAACTCACGCCTCTCATCCCTCTTCCTCCTAAAGCAAAACTCAACTAGGTGACCATCATTCTTGCAATACTCATAATGATACCTCACCTTGGGTGGTGGGTTCACTTTCTTGTGGTTTTGGTTCACTCTAGGTGGAGGTTGGGCCTTAGGAAGGGGTTCCTTAGGGACATTTGGCAATGTGTCAAGTGAGTTTTGGAGGTGGTTTGGCTTAGGAGCCCAAACTTGCTTGACCGGTGGAGCTTTTGGAGGCTCAATAAACACTCCATCCGTGGCAATAGGTTGTGAAGGCTTAGGTGAGGTGATCTTGGTGAGCTTGGGTGGAATCGGATTTTTCTCACTTGAACTCATACCACTAGCTTCATCTACCTTCCCAAAGGCATTCCCATCTTTCCCACCTAGCGCAAAGCCTAATCCCGAGCCATCCGTTCCCCTACGGAATTGACTCACCATCATTCCCAATTGGGGCTCATTGCAAGAAACCCAACTCAAGATGGTACGGAGGTAAGTGTTTTCCTCCTCAATGTGCATCTTGACATGCCTACAGTTGCCAAGCTCTATTTCCAAAGCTTCGCATAAGGCACACTTGCCATCACTTGTGCTAACTGAGTTGGCAAAGGACAATTTTGGCATTCTTCTCTGTCAACTCAGTTTGCAAGCCCGAGCAGGACTTGCACACACCCAAGAGAACCGGTTTAGCCTTCACCTCGGCAAGTTCCTCTAGCGCTCGGGCGTACTTGGACTGCATGTTAGCCGAGTTACCCATATGAACAACACAATCATCACAATCACGCTCATCGGTGACCACAACACTAGTATGAGCCAACTCAAGTTCTTTCACAGCGGCCTCCCACTTCTCCTTGAACTCTTTTTTCTCACGGGCGGCACGCTTCATCAACTTATTTTGGCTAACTAGTGTATCATTCAAGGTTTCAATCTCAGCAACAAGGTCATCGGATTGAGTGATACTTGCGAAGAAGTGTCGTCCTCAAGCACCTTGCTCTTCCCGGACTCCAACTCGGCATCTTCAATCGCCATGGTGCAAAGTCCCCCAAGAGTGGAGGTGGCCATGAAGCACAAGCCATTGAGCGTGTCCTCCACCTTCTTGGTGTCTTCATCATCACTTGAGGAAGCACCATGATCGTCGCCGGAGTCGTCATCGATGTCGCTGAGAGAGGCGAGGAAGGCCCGCTGCTTGGCCCGCATCTTCTTCTGGAGCTTCTTCTTGTACTCCTCCTTGTCGAATTTCTTCGCCTTGTGCTTGTCGGAGGTGTACTCCCTCTTGTCCCGCCGCTTGGAGTAGTCAGGCTTGGAAGATGACTTGCCCTTCTTGGGGCAATCGGCGATGAAGTGGTCCAAGCTCCCGCACGCGAAGCATCTTTCCTTGCGACCTCCACGCCGGCGGTTCATCCGGTTGCTGTGAAACAGGGAGAACCGATTGATGACGAGAGCAAGTCATTGTCACCAAGCACCTCCAGCTGCTCCTCTATCACAGTCACAAGGGAAGACAAGGCAAAAGACACTTGTGAAGGGTTAGAAGAAGAAAGTGTGCCATTACCTCCATTACTTGACACCAAAGCCATAGATGGTGAAGTAGGGTTCCGAATCTTGGCATGGGTAGCTTGATCTATTTCAGCAGCCTTGAGCTTGCTAAATAGCTCATCTACCATGAGGGTGTCATAGTATGAGGACTCGGTGATGGCGGTCACTCGCATACCCCAAATCCTAGGATCTAAGGAATGAAGAAGTTTTAGGGCTCTCTCATGATCATCATAGGGAAGCTGCGCTTTGTTAGCCCTCATCTTATTTATCACGGTTTGAAAACGTGCAAACAAGAAATCAATGGACTCACCATCTAGCTAATGGAAATTCTCGTACTCTCGCTTGTACATTTTGTAGAGTCTGTTTTTCACTTGGGCGGTGCCCTCGTGATAGGCTTGGAGCCTCTGCCAGATCTCACGAGCTGTCGTACAATCCGAGACACGCTCGAACTCTGCGGTAGACAAGCTAGAAAAGAGAACACTCCAAGCACAAGAGTTGGCGTTGTGTTGGTCCTTTTGCTCTTGTGTGACTCGTGCCGCTGGAGCCAACACAACGTAAACCTCGTTCTCAATGATCTCCCAAACGGTGAAGTCGATGCCCTGAAGATGCGCGGACATGCGGATCTTCCAATAAGCATAGTTCGACCCATCGAAGAGAGGTGGCTTTCCAATGCCACGATCCATGTCGCTTTCGCGGATCACGGACCGATTAAGGTAGAGTGATCCTTAACCGGCTTTGATACCAATTGAAGGACTGGAAACGGCAACCAGAGGGGGGGGGGGTGAATGGGAACCTCAAAAATTTCTTTCGAAATTAAGTGGCCACTGTCCCAACTTCACCACCAAGTACGCAACAAAGCACCATAATGTCCACGACCCAAATGAGTGGGTGGGTGTTCCCTAAGAACACAGCGGGACACCACAAATCCAACGCAAAAGACGGAAACTAAATCAGAGCACCGGAACACAAAATAGTCCCAAAACAAGATTGTTGCCTTTGCTGAAATTACCGTAGCAATTCTGCCAACAGCAAGCAACTCAGTCAGCAGGCTCTTGCATGATCCAGGGAGACCAAAACAAGTTCACTGAAACAACACAGTTACAGTAGCAACGAACACTATAGCAACTGCAAGCACCACTCAGGTGAGAGCACACAAAGAACCAGAGTCCGACATAGACGAACTGGGAAGAACGCGCAGTAAATAGGCAAGCACAAAAATGAATGGATTTCACTCGATTCAAAAGCTCTTGGTCCCAAAACTTGCACTGGTGAAATTCAACTAGCCATGAACCTTTCCCCAAGAAATTATCGCCCAAAACGAACTCAATCTCCCGGAAAATCAGATCGCAGCTATGCACGAAAATGAGGAAAAATAAACACCATCACGAAATGAAACTCACATGAACATGAAATAAATCCCTGAAACGACACGAGGTTAGGGCCTCGATTTCACAGCTCAAAAACACAAGTTTACACTACCATGGATAAGTAGTAGATCTCTCTCTAATGGTGTCTTAACCCTAAGTGAAGGGGATGAGAGAATGAGAGAGTGAGAGAGATAAGGAAGGAGGGGCTGCCATACCCCTTCAAGTACTCTTATTATAATTTTTCGGTTTACCCCCTAACCATTAACTACTGTTAATCCAGGCGAGCCAGCTAGCTTAGGACATTCTGGAACAGCCTGTCTCTGTAAATATGATTGGACGACCCCGCTTCCCGCTCCGGTTGCCGTCGTCATGACGCAACTCCAGAGATTCCGCCACGTGTTGCCCCGCTTCCCGCCGAAAGCAGCTCCGTCCGGGTTTTGAGGCCCAAACCCGAAAACCGTCCTGGGCCGCGTCCCGCCGGCCTGCGTACCGCTCCGAGTCCCTCGGCCATGTTCGATCGCGCCTGTCGATGTCGCAGTGTCCGCCACCGCAGCTGGTGCTCTGGCGTCCAAGTCCCGCGTCCGTCCTTCACTGCTCCCAGTCCATCGGCACGGCCCGTTCACTTGACCTTCACTTCGCCATCCGCCACTGCATCCGAGCCCAACACCTGCACATCACAAGCCGAACAACATGCCAAGTGAACTCCGTTGAGTCCCCACTTGGGTCTGCACTGTTGAACCATGTGATGCCATCTATTCAAATATAGGGTATACATATGGCAAAAGAAAATATGTGCAATCCAAACAGACATCAGAAATAAAATGGCTTGAGTAAATCAATGACGGAAGCAATAGTGCCACAAAATTACAAATTACAATCATGAATAATAGTTACAGGTTGCACAGTTTTTTGTTCAACCCGCAACCGGGCAATACATTTGATGAAATTGTTGGGGTTGCCCGAGGCCGGGATTTCTCACCCCCGGCTAATTGAAAACGACATACTCAGGAAAGCTTGATGAACTCGGTGTTTTTGGTGCTGTCAACTGGCGGCAGCGTTTTCTGTTGTTTTTCTTGCAATATAAAAGGAAACTTACAAGGAGCTATTCTCCTGATCGCACGGCACAATCGTCACTACAGTCGTGCCATCCCACGACCACGCAGAGCCGCACAGGACTCGGACATGCCTCCGCATGAACTAATCGCATGCGTCAGGCTTACAATAACTCGACTGACGGAACTGATGAAACTGAAAGGGAAAGACAGATTGTCATACTGGAATTCAAACGTAAATGATAAACAGAGTGATGGTGAATAGCTGGAGTAGATTAACAGAAATAACCTCCAGAAAATAATACAGTACCAGACGATGCACCTGAACATAAAGACAGTGGCATCCTTGAATATCTTCAGTCACTGATTATTTTTGGCCACTTACTTGCATATTCTTCATCCAAATACTTGGGTCTATCCTTCAATTCTTCTACCAAGAATTTAGTTACTTCATCTGCTTGATTACCAACACCGAGATGCAACTCTTGGAGACTTATAAGAGTCTCAATGCCATAAATCCCCTCGAAGGCTTGAAACCGCATATCAATCCTCTCGAGTGCTGGCATCACATCTTCTCCTGTAACTGCAAAACTGAGCCTTGGCACGAGAGTTGCAAAGAACCGAAGCAGCTTTAGACTCTTGAATCCTCCGGGTGGAACAATGATCTCCCTGTCGGTAAGCAGTTTATTTTCCTCAAGGATGTCTATTATGTCCCGATCATCCTTCTCTACAAAAAGTGTAAAGGTGAGACTGAATAGTTTGGGAAGGGTCTTGATGAGCTGGAAAGTATCGGTTCGAAGAACTGTCACTGAAAGTGTCAACTTGTAGAGATTACTGAGATCTTTGATCCACTTTGGGGGGTTCTCCATCTTGCCAGATAGCTCCAGCCCAATGAGGTACCTTGGAGGAGTGGACATGGAATCTAGTGAGTTGATAAAGTCAGAGCCCTCATCATTAATTGCCAGAGTCTGCAGGCCACAGCTTGAGAGATATTCAATAGAGGAGAGTAATTGTTTGAAAATCTTATCATCCTCTTGTATGTTGAGCTTGTAAATGGCAAGCTTTTTTAGCCCTGTCATCTGATGAAGGCTTGCTACAGCTGTTGAGTCTTTGTTGATCTCAATCCCTGACAGTATACGAAGTGCTTTCATCGGTTCCTTATTCTTCTCAAGTGGCAACTTCAACGCCTTCTTTGGATTCTTGCACCCTCCAAGCATGCTACGAAGACGTTTGAGCTGGCCAATCCCTCTTGGAAGCACCTCAACTCTCGTCTCCCTTATGTCAAGAGTTTCCAGATACTCGAGCTTCCCTATCTTGGATGGTATATTAACAACCTCGGTTCGTCGGAGGCTCAAATACTTCAGCACAAGCATTTTACATATATCATTCAGATACTTATCTGTCATACCCTTCCAACCCTCGAGATCCAGCACTTGAATTATTCCATTATTGAATGAATGGAAAGGAAGTCGTCGGTTCTGGCTTCCAAACACTGTCAGTGATCGCACTTGGGACAAGTTCATGCCTTTTGTTGAATTCCCATGCTTGGAACCGCTGCTTTGCATGGAGAGTCGACGGACTTTGTTGCTAGGAGTTGGCATTTGCCAATGCCCACCAACAACAGTAATAAAGTTCTCTTCACTTGATTTGGCCACAATATACTCAAGGATCATGTCATGAACTTTAAAGGATTTAACCTTCCCATTGCTACTGTGATCCTCACGACGTATTATCTTCCTGCTTATGAGCTGATTGAAGTATGTTTCTGCAACTTCTTCTGCACTCAGCCCTTGCTTCTCTGTAACAAAACATTCAGGTATCCATCGTCTGGTCAGACGCTTCTTACTAATTGTCAAGCCCTTGGGAAATATGCTCAAGTACAATGAGCAGGTCTTGAGATCTGGAGGCAAATCACTGTAGCAATAATCGAGTATCTTTGTGACTCCATCAAGGGTAAGGGGAGCCACCTGCTCTGGAAATAATGTCTTGCCAACTTTACTCCAATGGTTATTCTTTTTTGTTGGGTTGCAAGCAACAAGGCCAGCCATGGTTACTATGGCCAAAGGCAGCCCCCCACAATACCTCCATATCTCCTCGTGGAGCTTTTCTTTCTCTCTACCGTTGCTGCTTTGTGGATCAGAAACACAATCTGTTCCTTCTTTGGGGCCCTCCGTACCAGCAGCTTGAGAACTTGCATTCACACTTACACTATGTTTGCTGCTTTGGGATTCAGAAACACCATTCTTGATTAGACTTTCAGACCTAGGACCACTGAGAACATCATTACAAATATTTGTTGAGTTCGGATTATCAGTTCCCTCTCCTTTGGAGCACTCCATACCAGCAGCTTGGGATCTTGCAGTCACACTTACGCTATATTTGCTGCTTTGGGATTCAGAAACACCCTCATTAAATAGACTTTCAGACTTGCCATCATTGAGAACATTCACAGTATGCAGATAATCAGTTCCATCTCTTTCTGAGCACGCGGAACCAACAGCTTGAAATCTGCTAGTCACAATTACTTTACCGCCTTTTTCATATGGCAACCAATTTCTAATGTTCTCCCATGTTTCGACAGACCATATGTCATCAATCAAGAGGATATACCTGTGAAAACAAAACCAAACAAAAAACAAAGTGAGAAAAAACGTGCTAGCATATTTGTCTTTTAGTTTGCATGAGACGTCGTGACCAGGTAGATTTATGGAGCTGTTTGGTTCGTTTATTTTGAGATGTTATCCGTTGCCAGCGCAATCTGTATGTATTTAATTTGTTTGGTTCAGTTAGGCCAGTCTCAATGGAGTTTATCATTATCATAAGCTTCTCGTAACTTTTTATGGTCAGCTTCTGAGGTTCTGTAGGAATCACCGGCTCCACTAGAGAAGTAGGAAACATCAGACAAGGTAGCTCATCACTAAGAAACTCACAAAGTCGAAGACCACGTATATGCAACCGCATACGAGGAACTCAATCTCGATAACTAGTGCCATTAAAAAAGCACTGGAAAACATGGAACTTGAGCACTACTAGCACTAGAAGAAACTGGAGAGGATTCCATTACACCTAAGAAAATAGAGGACTCGTAGGAAAACAGAGCAGAGAGCGCTCGGCACAGAGCAGAGCCTGAGCCGCACTAGGTGGTAGGGGATGGCACACCAGGGTGGGGCTCAGGCAGCAGAGGCCCTCCCACGGCAGCGAATTGCGCGAGCGCGGCAGCGTGGCACGTGGGGCCATGCTGACGGCGCGTGCGAGCGCGCGGATAGTGTGTGCGGGCAGCCGGGCACGTAGGTCCGCGGGGAAAACAGACACCTACCAAGATAGCAGGAGACGCGCGCAGTTGCGTGAGAAGCCGCGGCGTGGACGTGCGGAGGAGCACAAGAACAGATGGCGACTACGCGGAGTGGAGTGGAGTGGACGATGGCGGCAGCCATGGCAGAGGAGCACGGCGGCGTCTGCGTCTACCAGCGAGGTAAATCCAACTCAAGGCAACCTACTATGCACGCGTGCAACGGAATCACACTCAAGACCTCATAATACCACTACACCTCAAAGTCATCGCGGCTAATTGATTGATACGTTCCTTTTGTATTCATTTTACTGAATACTAGTCCATCAACTGTGTGCCGCAAAGGCTAGAATTATAAAAGGAGCACTATCTAATATATTTGACTAATAAAAAAGATACTTATATATATATATATATATATATATATATATTAAATTGTATATTTGAAGAAACTAGATTACTTCAGATCACGGTTTGTTTGGTAGAGTGCTCAACATAAGAAAAAATATAGTTTGACCAAGTGAGAGGTAGTCTGCAGTCTTAAATCTAGAAATTCAACTAAGTGCATCCTTAGCAAATGGTTGCTTAAATTAATAAATGGGGACCGTGTTTGGCAGCAACTCCTTAAGAATAAATACCTAAGGAAAAAAAGTTCGACTCAAGTTCAATACATGCATGCCGAAGGATTCTCAATTTTGGGCTCGCCTTATGAAGGTAAAGATGGACTCTTTGGGCAAATTTGATCTAGATGATGGGATTCAAGTGTGATTTTGGGATGATTCGTGGATAAGATCCCGTCCACTAAAATCACTCATTCCCCACCTTTCAAAAAAAAAAAAAATCACTCATCCCCATGCTTAAAAATATTGTGAGGAAAAATGCATCTATGAAATCGGTGATGTCTATGATACCGTTAAATGTAGCCTACAAGAGATCTCTCACATTTGTTAACATGCAAGCATGGCACAATACAGTGGCCATGGTAGCAAATATACAACTGACAAATCAGAGAGACCGCTTTGTGTGGGGGATAGAATGGATTGTTCTCGGTCAAATCAATGTATAGAGCTTTATTAGGAACACAAGCTTTACCTTATAACACTTTTATCTGGAAACTAAAGCAACCTCTCAAAATTAAAGTCTTCTTATGGTACTTGTACAAAGGAGTGGTTCTAACCAAAGATAATCTAGCACGACGACAGTGGCAAGGAGATAGAGAATTTTGTTTTTATTCCTCGTATGAGTCGATTCAACACCTATTTTTTGACTGTCATTTTGCCAAATTCATTTGGAGAATTGTTCAAGTTTCTCTCAATTTATCACCACCAACGAGTCTTTACAATATTTTTTCAGACTGGTTGGATGGGATAAATAGGAAATTTGAATCTAAGATTATTGTGGGTGCAAGTGCTCTATGTTGGGTGATTTGGCTAAGGCAGAAATGATATTGTTTTTAACAAGACTGTAGCACCATCTTACTTGCAGGCTTTCTTCACTGGGACCTACTAGACCAGATTTTGGTCCCTGTTATAGAAGGATGTGGAGGATCGCCAGTTCATGAAGATGAGTTGTAAGACCATTGAGGCAGCTGCGATGGAAATGTTTGCTAGAAATGGCTGGTGTTTTAGTCATAAAATTGCTATCTAGTTCCAGTTTTCTAAGTACTTTTTTTGCAATGGTGCAAAATTTGTGTTTGAGATACCTTGGACCATTTCTTTTTAATTTGTATTAACAAACAACTATATATATTGATCGATGTAGAAGATGGGATACTAATATATTTCCCTTTCAAAAAATTAAATTATATGTTTTCTTAGTTTATTTTGTACCATTAGACGTAATAGGTACTCGGTAGACTATATATAATTATTTTAAACTTTTGTTTGGAAGGGGCTGTCATATGTTTCTTTTATCCATATTCATATTTCTAATTTGCACAACACCTCTATATATTTTAATATGCAGTTAGTTTGACATCTTGCCATTAACTATAGTGGTCCTTGTTGTATCACATCTTTTATGAAATAATGAAACTGATTTTTATTTTCAAATTTGATTTTTGCTTACTCCTACATATTTTTTCTCAACTTGAAACTCTTTTGCTTATTATATATTTTATAATCTCATTTTGCGCTATTTTAATATAAGCACTTTAGGCCATAGAGTACATTTTTAAATACTACGAAAGCATAAGTAATCATTCAAAACTTGCATCATACTCCATCTATTCGGAAAAACAAGCAATTCTAGTATAATACCATGATATAGTATCTTAAGTTTGATCAAATATGGATAAAAACTAATATTTAGGATATCAACTAAATATTTTTATATTAATTATGAAATTTATTTTCATAATGAATTAATTTGGAGTCATAAATGTTAATAGTATTCACTAGAAATTTAGTCAAACTTAAACTACTTTTGCCGGCACGCAACCCGTAATTGTATGTTTCCTTAGACAGAGGGAGTATCACCTAAGAAAAGTCATAAAGCTTGAAGTGAGATCTTGGATGTGGGCAGCAGGGCCGACCTTAAGAAAATTTGAAGTCTTAAGCCATATAATGGTCAAATTTTTACTCTAAAGCAATATACCCACCAGTAGGCTCACATAGTTCCAAAGATGATTAAATTTTCCTATCTAGGAATGATATGTACAATTATGATTATACTATCAATGTAAATGTGTCAAATATTTAGTTATAATATATAGATATATCTAAAGTAACAACCTATATAAATTATTTCATGATTACTAATATGGTTTTTAAAAAAATATTAGTATGTGTTGTCAAGGAAACATTTTTTTGTGAAACATAGCACAAATGTTTAATGCTCGATCATGTATGCCGACACGCTTAATTAGTTCAATCTTAATATACTAACATTGATAGATGTGGGTAATGCACAAATATACATGCTCTATGGTTATTTAAACAAATTTTAACAGGGAGTATTGATTATCTTTATATGTTGATTTGAGAGCAAATTTCATTTTTAGTAATAAGATAGAAATTGGGTTACATAAATTATCTATTGTAATAGGAGTATGTGGATAATTAGATGCAAATTTAAGTCTGTTTTAGATAATGTTTCTTATTGATACATTCGGATAGCTTAAATATAGAGCCACGAGTTAATTTATATTTGTTTTACGCTAGAAATACGATATGTAGGCTTTACTCTCGGTTGGGAAGGGGTTTTAGTCCCGGTTGTCCCAATCGGGAGTAAGTATCTGCGCCACATGAGATTCAAACCTCAGACCACATGTATAGCCTCGCGCGTGACTTATCACTCCACCTACGCTTTAGATGTGACTTTAGACAGAATGTTTTCCTTTTGAACTAACCCGTAAAGAACCCTTTAGTCCTGATTGGTAACACCAACCGAGATTAAAATGCCCTTTAGTCCCGGTTGGTAAGGGTCTACCTTTAGTCTGGGTTGGTGTTATCAACCGGGACTAAAGGCTCTGGCCCTTTAGTCCCGGTTGGTAATACGAACCGGGACTAATGTTGACCCTTCAGTCCCGAACACAAATAAATAGCAGGAAGCTCCATTAAGGATCTCTAGTTAGCATTACTTTCTGTGACTTCACGAATTATAGCTATCATTTATAATCTTAAGATATATACAATCTTGTTGCATCCCTTTCCATGACTTCATGAATTATAGTTTAGCTTTCAACTTTCAATCAAGTTGTACAATTTTTTTTTCACATGTGATAACCGGTAAGAAAAAAACTCGGTCCCTATGGATAAACGTGAAATTTCACAAATATCGGGTGAAAAATTTAAATAAATTCAAATTAATTTTTCTCTGGCACTCGGCAAACCACTGAGTTTGCCTAGTGCCTAGAACAAACACTCGGCAAATCACTGAGTTTGTCCAGTGCCGAGACACAACACTCGGTAGACTACCAACTGCCGGCGGTTTGGGCTAACGGCGGTGAAAGATTTCCCGAATATATTTGGTACTTTGCCGAGTGTTTTATTTGGGACACTCGGCAAACCACTCATTTTGTTGTCGAGTGTTTTTTCTTTTTTCCTGAAAGTCTTTCGTCAAACACTCGGCATACCCCTACTTTGCTGAGTGCCCGACGAAAAACACTCGGCAAACCGGTGGGCACTTGGCAAACCGGTGAGCACTCGGCAAAGAGGTTGTCTCCGCTAGTGATATATGCTAGTGCCATCAAATGTGTAAGAGAAAATTTAATAAATTTGAAGTAATTTAGAGCTTTGGTAAGACCAGAGAATACGGAGGATCATTTTCTTGTGATTTGGCAGTAATTTTGAAGTGAAAGATGAATTTAATTGAAAATTTTGACTGATACAAAAAGAAAATTTGGTCCTCACCGAAAAAGACAATATTTCAGAAATTTTGGATATATTTTGTCAAAATTGTAAACCTTTGTAACAACCCGGGTTTTCCGACAACCAAAAATTCGAACTTTTTAAAATTTTTCCTGCAAATGTGTGGAGCATATAGTTTCTAGGTCAAATCATGGCTAACCCACTAACAACCATTGCATTCAAATAGAGATTGCTTGTAGGAGTTCGTCGGAGTTCTGTAGTTGGTTTAGGGTTTTTCGTCGGAGAGCACAAATCCATAGCAACTCTCCTCCGAATCCCCCGTAATTCCCTTCGATTCCATAAATCAAGATCATAAACTGTAAAAGGAGAAATCCTTTTTTCTTATTTACTACCTTCCTTATTAAACTCCTACCAATATTAATATGGGACTTCACTCCAAATATCCCTTGACACACCAGCTTGGAATCCTTCCAATTTCATTTCAAATCCTATAGAAATCTATTCCTGGACTCTTGAATATCAAAGCAAATAACTAGAAAAACGCAAAATAGAAATGAGGAAACCTCCCTCACTCCCTGTGCGCGCCACCACACCAGCCCAGCTCGGCCCAGCCTGCTCGCCCCAGCCCACTCGCCTTGCCCCCCCTACAGCCCATGCGCCCCTCCTTACTCCTCCTTGGCCCAGCTACGCGCGGCCCACACCCCCTCTCCTTTCTTCGGCCCATCCGTCCCCCATCACTGCGCGTGGCCCAGCTGGCCCAGCAGCCGCGCCCTGCTCCTAACCCTAGCAAGCGCA